>OY998178.1:146279451-146840323 GCA_963921935.1 Galeruca laticollis | reverse complement strand
TCAAGCACACAAATATTCAAAAACCGATGTCACTGCTTTATCAAATCATTGTAAAAATACTGGACATAGTTTTAATTTTGACGATGTGAAAATATTGGCAAGGGAACAAAATTAAAATGTAAGAACGTTTTTAGAAATGATCAACATTAAAAGAGATCCTAATAGCATTAACAATAGAAGTGATATTAGTAATTTAAACATCATCTGTGATGGTATTTTGAGAGAATAATATTGGCACTGATCTTTTGCATTTTACTATAAAATTTAACAACATTAAAATAATAATTTGTCCGTATTAACAATAAATTATAAAAAGGAAAAATATTAATTATGATCAAAAAAACAAGTAATCTATAGAGCAAATATGTGATAAAGATGTATCTGTCAAGAAAATGTTTTAAAGTCTTTTATGTGGTCTCTTTATATTGTTTATGTGTAATTTGAATTTGTAAATGTTATCATAATTTTAGCTTGTACATGTAACAATTTTAGATTATTATATTAACCAGAAGATGACTTCATAAGTTGAAACGTACGTCGTTAATAAATGTTTTTTAAGTATATTTGACCTTTAATCCAAGAAAGTAACCAAGTGGCCAAGAGGCCAAGAAAATAAAACATATATATATATATATATATATATATATATATATATATATATATGTGTAATGGCAGTTTTGAGGACATTTGATAACAGCTATTTTTAAGTGTATACATCCGTATACATTGTGTATACGAACATATGTATATAAGTTTTTTTTCGAAATTTACAAAAATAAGCATAATTATGAATTACTTGTGGATTGGTGTATATGAGGACTCTATAAGTATGAGCGCACAAAACATTTTGTGCACGACTATTTAATACATATATGTGTATATATGCTATTTGTGCTTCCTCAAGTATAATGACGTCCATTACTCAGTCATGAAGAATAGCCGTGGGCATAGGCGTGGGCGGTGTGGGCCACCGCCCACGGCCTCGCGCCTTACAGCCGAAAATAAATTTGAAAAATTATAGAAAATCCAAAAGTACCCGCCACAAGGTTTTTCTTATAATAAATGCATTAGGACGTATTCTCAACTTAAAGATATTCCACTCTTCGGCCACGAAATGAATGTGAATGAAACAATCGATATTTCTGATAAACTACTTATATTATGTTATAAAAGGAATTAATTAAAAAATCTTCTCTGTCGTTTCTGAACATTAGTTTTCATTTAGGACCTTTTCACAAAGGAATGATGATCAGGACTGACCATCCGTCCTATTCATTGTTTTATATGTGTCATTCACATGTCCGCGTATCATCGGTCGACTGATGAAAAGCGCACGGGCATCGGTCCAGCCCGTGGCGTTTGCGAAGAATCGGTTGAAGTCGGAGCCATTTGACCAATAGATATTTTCACATGCAGGCATATCATCAGTTGTAGTTTCGATGCAGTGTTGCAGGCCATTTTAGTTTTGGTGTTCTTTTTTTGTTGCAATGCAAAATGGCAGTAAGTAGTGAAGAAAAATACCGTCTTTGAAGACATAGAGGATGGACCGATATCCTTGAGGATTTTGTTTTTCTTTTCAATTAACATTTTTACGCAAAAAGCGACAACAACGCCATGATGACAACTGATATGATACGCGTCAATGTGAAACCAACTAACAGAGAGTAGGATAATTAACTCGTCAAGCTTACAGGTTTTAACGATTTATCTAGAAAATTCAAATGTATATATTGTAAATATTCAAAGCCCGGCAGGACAGACCTTAGAAGAAGAAAAATGGAATGATCTTCTATAAAATACGCCAAAACCTTTCATCATTATGGGTGATTTAAACGCCCACGATCCGATGTAGGGATGCATTGATAGGAACACAAATGGAAGAATTGTCAGACAATCGTTGGAAAAAGAAGAACTGGTGATAATAAATGATGGACCTCCAACAAGATTAGGAGAATGCAACAAGAATTCTTTAGCAATTGACTTAGCCATAGCTTCCAGTAAAATTGCTAGTAAATGTAGCTGGAAAACGTATGCTGATACTGGAGGGAGTGACCACTTTCCAACAATTAGTATATTAGTATAATCAACAAATACATTCAAAGTCAACTCAAGGAAAATAAAAGAAACTGTAAGAGAGCAAACAATATTCAACACTGATAGAAACCTATTGCTACGATGCTGAGGAAGATCTAATGGAAGATGAAGACTTTAAGAAGATAATTAATAATGCAGCTGCAAGCAAGCTGCAAGAAAGAAGAAAAGCTATAGAAAATTTTAGAAACTTGAATAATCTGGAAATTATATTGAATATAAACGAATCAAGGCAATGGTTAAAATTAAACTCAA
Organism: Galeruca laticollis; assembly: GCA_963921935.1. Classification (NCBI taxonomy): domain Eukaryota; kingdom Metazoa; phylum Arthropoda; class Insecta; order Coleoptera; family Chrysomelidae; genus Galeruca; species Galeruca laticollis. Next base: position 146,837,977 of record OY998178.1, on the reverse strand, counting down.
GTTAAAGAAAAAAATGTTATTTAGAAAATTCTGTACAACATTGAATGGAGAAACGCCAATTAAGAAAATATGGAACAAGATTAAAGGATTTAATAATTATATGTCTAATAACGATAATAATTTCTCGAAAAAAGAAATATCACAACAGATCCTGGACTCTCTAACAATATGTAATGTAGATCCTGATTTCACAATTGATTGCCCAAATGAAGAAGTCACACCTATTACATACGAAGAATACTATAATGTAATATCCAATAAAAGGGATAAAGCAACTGGAAAAGGTAACATCACGTACTCTATGATTAGAAATCTACCTACCATAAGCCAACATAATTCTATCAAAATATTCAGTAATATCCTAATCAATAATAAAATACCTAATGAATGAAAAGAAACGATTATATTACCATTCCTCAAGCCAGGAATAAATCCTAACTGCTCCATAATTTTTAGACTTATTGCCTTAACATCCTGTGTTGGTAAAGTATTTGAAATTATAATTAAAATCAGAATCGAATGACTTACGGAGAATAGAAAATATTTCCCAGAAACCCAATTTGGATTCCGCAAAAGTAAAGGAATCAGTGATGCAATCGCAATGTTAACATGCGCTGTATTAAATGCATTTAGCTCCAAGAAACTATCACTGGCAGTTTTCCTAGATCTTCAGTCAGCTTATGACAACGTGAACTTATATGTATTATATCACAAAATGATAGAACTAAATATTCCAACTAAATATGTAAATCTCATTTTCAACTTGCTGAGTAATAGACACATATACATAATATGTATACATGGCACATTAATAGGCCCTAAAGCCAACACTCAAGGGTTGGCTCAAGGATCACCATTAAGTCCATCATTATTTAACATCTACACCATCTCCTTGCATCAGGTAGTGGATGAGGGTATGAAGATAATCCAGTACGCCGATCACTTCATCATAATGATTGAAGGTGATGATGCAAACCACATGATTGGGAAAATGAATCAAAATCTCAACAAAATTTACGAATGGACAAAATTACGTAATTTTAATATATCAACCGATAAGTCAACAGCTATTTTATTCAAACCAAAAAGAAAAAACAATGGAACTTTGACGAACATTAAAGTGAATAATACGATTATAGAAATAAAGGCTAAAGTAAAATATATGGGAGTGATATTTAATCAACATCTGAATTTGGCATTGCAGGTACAAGATATAGGAAATAAAACACAAGAGGGTTGAACATAATGAAAGCGGTTAGTGGTACTTATTGGGGTGCCGATCCAGCCACTCCTCTTTTGATATATAAAGGGATAACTAGATCACACCTAGACTATGTAGCTTTCATCTACAAACCCAGTAATAAACTAACTTTGGTAAAACTTGATCAAATACAATACAAGAGCTTAAGAATTGTCCTAGGTACAATGCATTCCACACCCACAAATTGTCTTTTGGCCGAAGCTGGTGAAATGTCTTTGGATTATGGAAGACTAATATTAAGTACTAAATTCTTCTTAAAAATTATTGAAGATAAAAACAATCCCTTAAATGACTACATTAACACACTTTGTAATTTTTGCAGTAGAAAACAAGGATTTTGGAAAAATAAAGATTGGACTGGTCAATGGAACCAATTAGTCACAGAGTTGGATGTGGTATTTTCTTCCCATCCATCAATTACATATACTCTACCAGATTGAATGACTATATGCAGATCTGCACAGCGGAAGTAATTGGCATCCAAATAGCAGTAGAAATTTGTATAAAAAAGGTCTAACGAAATGTGTTATTTAGTCGGATTCACAAAGTGCGATTGAACAAATTTCTAACGAGAAAGGTAGGTAAGAGCAGTGACTTCCAACCTTATGAGTTGTATGAGGCGTTACAAAATATCATCCCAAATTTACTCTATTGAATACGTGAAACATCCGCCGCAATATATCATAGAAAACTATTTGAAAGAAATTTACCCAAATGTTCACATTGTCATTAGAATTTTGTTAACAATACCTGTAAGTACTGCTTCCGCTGAAAGTAGCTTTTCAAAATTGAAACTAATTATAAATTACTAAGCCTGAAGCCTCTGGCGGGCCTATTGTGCCATTCCTGCTACTCATGCATCCATGAAGCCAACTCCTTCAATGAAGGAAATGAAGGACTCCTCTTTATTGGGGGCCTGCATGTGTCCCCAGGGGTCATAACAGGGACTCCGAAGACTCTCCTGCGTAAATCAGCTTAATGTGGACACACAAGGAGGGCATGGACCGACGTTTCGTCAGCCAAGCCACAACCCCTACATTTGGGACTTTCCTCTAAACATAAGTTATGGAGGTGTTTCCTCAGACAGCAGTGCCCTGTTAAGAGTCCTGCTATCTTTTTTAACCTACTCCTTAGTAGTTCTATAGCTGCCCTAGCATGTACATCCCCTCAGTAGGAGCTTGGACTACCTTAGACCCTGTAGAGCGTTCCATGTTTTGCGCTTTCCTCTTTTCTAATGTTGGAAAAGCAAAATTGCGGAATGTCGTATTCACTTTTATGGTATTGAGCTCTGAAGGACCAATCGTCGTAATGTGACGTTAATGAATGTTATTCCATGTATGAATTGGTTATTATGTGAAAATGAAATTCGATGGTTTCATATACTTTTCTTTATATTTTTATTATTTACATTTTCTTCGTTATATATCTGCGTCACAATGAAGAATTCACAAATGCTTATTAAAATATGCAATCATATTTTTTTGTACGTTTTTATCAAATTTATGACAATATGTGTCGGTAGATTTTCTGATGCTTTTTATATATCGGCCAACAAAGACTTTCAGCTTTGGCAGTTTTATCTATCGAAGCAGATATAGCATCTATGATAAATCACGAACCAACCATTAAAGAGTTCACTAAAACCACAAGTAGAAAATTTCTGTTTCTTTAATGTTTTCTTTATTTTTTTTTTCATTTTTGTTTAATGTTCCAAAGAAGTATAATTAAAAATTTAGGTTTATTCTTCAATGAATAAAGTGCAGTTGCAACGCCTGAAATCGTCAAGCAACTAATTTCATGTTCCTGAAACTAGGGGAGCATTGGATTATATGGCGCTTGTTATACGCTGCAATGTAACACTTTTCGCATTTTGACATTTTTTTGCTTATTACTTATTGGTTAGTGAAGAATAAAGTTTTCTGAAAAATGAGTAAGGAAGACCACGTACGATGCTGATTTTTTATGATACATTGTATAATAAAAAACCTGTCCATATAAATCATGGTATGATTTACAGGTATCCTAGATTGTCGGCATACATATTTTAACTGAAAAACGATGGATGCGTTTTTTAATAGTCATGGTAAATGGGAAATAGGTTACAAGAGACTAAAAATATGTGATTTCAGAAGCTCAATAATTCAAGTTATTCATAAAACATCTTTTAATTAAATATATAAAGTTTAAGAATATTGTTTTCATCTTGAAGATGAATTTTGGTTCCCAGACCAAAAAATATAAAATTTTGCTTTTTTGTGAATGTATGTGAAAAGTGATATAGTATTATGTATTTCGTCTCGTAGAACTCAAAAAATATGTTAGTTTTTGATTTTAAGTTATAGTTTTCCATGAATCCCATTTTCAATAATTTTCCTGACTTTTCCACAGGAAAAATTTTTTTTTCAAACAACTGACACATTGTTCAGTTTCCTCGTATCAAAAAACCCCTCTATGCAAAATTTCATGAAAAAAACCCCTCTATGCAAAATTTCATGAAAATCGGAGAGAAACGTTTTATTTTCGTTATTTTGACTAAAAAATTGAAAATTTTGCTTTTTTGTGAATGTATGTGAAAAGTGATATAGTATTATGTATTTCGTCTCGTAGAACTCAAAAAATATGTTAGTTTTTGATTTTAAGTTATAGTTTTCCAGAAAATCCCATTTTCAATAATTTTCCTGACTTTTCCACAGGAAAAAATTTTTTTTTCAAACAACTGACACATTGTTCAGTTTCCTCGTATCAAAAAACCCCTCTATGCAAAATTTCATGAAAATCGGAGAGAAACGTTTTATTTTCGTTGTTTTGACCGAAGGAATGGATTTTTTGGTTAATAAATGTCAACTTTGATATTTAATAACTCGGTTATTAATTCCGCTGGAAACTTGCAGTATTTTTTCTATAATAATATTAACTCTCCTCTTCCGATTTTTACCAATTTAAATATTCCCATATCATAAACGTAGGTACTACGAATTTTTTTAAGATAAATTTTGATAAAAATTTTTAGCTCAACTTTAACCCTATATAATTCCTACAAATGATAAATGGAAGAAACAAAAAATGATTCAGGATGAAGGTACATCTTTCCTCTGTCGAATGGTGTAATAATAATGCTAATATCTTTCTTACTTCCGAAAATATTAAATTTTAAATAGAGACATGTCAAAAAGGTTTCAAAAATTTCGAGGTCTTGGATAAAAATTTGAAAATTTCGATATATAGTAAAAGTATAGAAAAAATGATCAAACATCATGTATTTTTACCCGAAGATTCCGTTTCTGTTATCAGTTTTCCAAAATTCTCTTTAATAAAGAAATTAAAAAAATATTTTTCGAATTTTCTTCAAATAAACTATTTAAAGAAAAAAATTTGATTGAAAACTTATTATATCATTCGATTCGTCTTAATCGAAAACCTCTTATTATAAATTTTTATAAAAATCGCATAACTACTATTTTTAAAACTTGCAAATATCCCGATTTCTGACGTTTTTATTTTTTTAAGCATGTTAGATATAACTTACAGAACATCTCATTGGCTCATTGTATTTATCATCCCCAAAAACCCTTTTCCCTAGATTTTCATTCAAATCGCAGCATAAAAGTTACCGACCCCCCCTTGATGGGTCCTGGCGAAAATTTCAAGTTACGTTTTGACAGTTAAAAATTCGTTTTGAAGAAATTTTAATGTCGGGACCGTGTTTCTGGGCCAAATCTGTACCCCCATACCAAATTCCGTATCAATCGGCGCATTTTGAAAATCTGACCTATAAAACCGGTCCTGACACATAGTTAACGGACAACAAGAGCTGGGTTTTTGAAGGGGAAGAAAAAATCGTAGAATAAAAATAAAAAAACTGTCGTGTAGAGAATAAAAAATGATGAACATTGGCGTAGTAATTGAGCCTATAAAAAAATCTTAGGGGGGTCATGGGGGGTAAATATTTTTAAAATAATTTTTGGCCGTGTACCTGATGGTGGGTTATGATAGTCCATCATGGGTAACTCACAGGAAAAATATGCCCCCCTATGGGTGAAGCTTGTCCCCCTAACTACATTGAATATAACGGACAAATAATTTTTTTTTGCAAGATATTGAAAAAATGCTAGAGACTAAAAATGTAGAGGGCGCTTAGACACGTACATAGAATTTTTTTAGCCCCAATAAAAGAAGTATACTTCGCCTAAAAATTCCGAAAATTCAATGTTCAAAAATTACGAAAAAAATTTTTCAACACCCTGTACATACTCAAAAAAATTCTAATTTTTTTCTCTATCTCTCGATATATATACTTTGGTAATTTTATCGAAAAAGAGGGCGCCACAAAATGCGCTAAATTTTGAGGTTAAAATTTTTTTTCAACCACCGTAGCTATATACCGAATGCGCACATGCCTAAAAACATCATCTCGAACTTCCACGTTCAATTTCAGTCCACTTCTGGGGGGGGTCATTGGTGGGCCCTAAAAATATTTCAAACCCATGACGCCTATAGGCACTTCAAATCCGGAAGATCCCCTGAAAATCACGATTCCAACATTAATATTTGGCGAATTCTGGACCCCCCAAAAAGGGGGGGCAGGGGGGTATTCTCATACACTGTCGTAAAGGGCTTGAACTGACAAGTTGCCCCATCATATTTATAACCCGAAATTCCCAAAAAAAATTTTTTTAAATTTATTCGCGAATTTTTTCTTGTATATTTCCCCCCATTAATCTCCCGTTTTATGTGTTCTATGCACGTGTCGACTTACTCCCTTCAAAACGTACGAGGCAGTTTTTCGCTATCGTTCATAGCAAAAAAAGCCCCCAGCCCTAAGTACCTATGTCGAAAAAAGTCGGTTTTCGACGACCTGTAGACCCCCCAAAAAGGGGGGGGGGGAAATGTTATTACATGTTTTTGAAGAGGGTTTGACGTGATCTCTTACGTAAAGATATTCGTTTCTTGAAATTCGAAAAAAAAATTTTTGCAAAAATACTTTTCAATTTTTCCCTGTATAAATCTTCAAATCAAAAAATCGGTTCATGAGCCCCATATACTAGTCGAATTTTTCTCTTCCGGCTACAATTTTTTATTTTTAGCTAGCTAGAATAATAAAAAAGTGGATCTCAGTTGCGCCCCATATCTTCAAATTTAACTAAGACATGCATCTTGCTTCTTAAGAGTTTTGGATGACACTAAATCAAACAAAGACACAAACACGACTAAATAGTAAATCTAAGTTTCACAAATTAAGACTTTTTCTGGAATTCCCAACATCGGTCATGAGTTATAAAGGAACTATTCAATAAATATTTGCTACCCTTTTCAGATAATGCCATCAATAAAATCAAATAGATACTTTTTTCATCGATCATAAATGTTTTAAACTTCAGAAGAATTTAAGAGGGCTACCAAAAGGTATTCAGTGCGAACAATAGTTTTCGGAATACAAAAAGGGTAGTAAGCTGTTTGACTGGATGGAATCTATCCTGTCCTATTCTATTGCTATTATAGACAGATTAAACTGTTTTGTGGCATTGTGGAGCGCATATAATTTTTAATAATTTTTAGTTTGGAGAAAGATCTCTCACCAGACGAAACAGAAACTGGTAACGTGATTAAAAATTATAGTCATTTGTTCGATATGACTAATATACGGTGTACAGTCAAGAATGATACATATTATAATTAAATCGAAAATGTTTCTAATTCTAATTCTATTATTTCATTCTGAATTTTGTCCCCAAAATAATTTTAGTTTACCATTCGTGTTTCAACTTTTTGTGACTTTTGAGTCCGAAGCATATGTTCTGCCATAACAAAATCAATTTTGAGATCATCCCAACAGCTTTTAAAAATTACCGTTATTGTTTTCAAATAATTCATTAGACGTGACAATTAATCCCAGCATGCCAGTGCTGTGCTTCTGCATTCAACAAACGTAGTTGCGTCTGGTTCACAGTTTGTTCTTTTGATAACAATTTTATAAGTTTTAACTGATTTTTAACATTTGCATTGTATCACTTTTTTCGTGCCTTGAAATCAATATTGACAAATGCTGCCAGTTAGAAACACCTTCCTTTTGCGAAAAATTGTTTTTAATTTTGCAAAATATTGTACAACAAAAGTAATAAACTGCATTATTTCTTATTGAATGAATTAACCACGGTCTATCAATTTCTTCTCCATTTGGAAGAGAACGATAGAAATATTTTTTCGAAAACCTTCGACCATTTTCATGAGTAGGGAAATTAAATTGCGTTACCTGAACAGGCCCTCTTTCTACTAAAATTTGTGTTAATGTTGTTGAACCTGTTAACAAAAAATTTTGAAGTGAGTATTTTTCATAACGTCAAAACAATTTAATTTAATTGTCTCGACCCTTACTTCGTGGAGTCTACGCATTTTACTGTTTTTAATGAAACTTACTGTCTCTAGTTAATTCCACAATATACGAGTATTTGAAAGATTTTAAAAATTCTAAGATAATTGACAATTGTTTCGATATTTCTATCATCGTCAGAATGATTACATTTCATTTGAAGCCTATCTGATGTTTAATAATTATTTTGGCTAGACCAAGAAGTGACCTACCTAGTGATCGACTTAATATAAAAAAGAAGAAGAAGATGTGATGTTACAAATATTAAAGCTTAGATATTATTAGCCCTATGGAGATAGCCTGGATATCTTTTTTCCAATTAAGATCAGTATAACTGTGCAATGATATAGAAAACCAGGAAAACTATATCTGCTGATCTTTACAATTATCATTTAAAAAGACACTTTAAAAGTGGGGAACTCCCTAGATTTATCTGTTCATTGTTCATTGACAACTTGATATTGTGGGCTTCTTAAGTGTCTTCTGATTTCTAACTCTTCAAGGAAATCCAGTTCTTGTTTCTTGTCACAGATATGTAGTAGGTACTTCTAGTTCTGTGTTAGGTGTCAATGAATTTTTGGTGTCAAGTAGATGTTTTGCGTAGTGGGACTTATCTGGTTGATTTAATCTGTATGATCGTAAATGTTCACTGTATCTGATCTCAAAAATTCTAAGAGTTTGACCCAAATAGACAGCATTACATTTTGGACATTTAAGTTTATATATACCAGACTTCTTTGAGATCTTTTTGTTTTTACATTTGACAATTTTGTACTTACGTTACTTTTTGTTCTCAAATAAATTGTTGGATTCGTTGCTAAAGATATTATCTTTGAAATATTATTAGAAATATTTCCTGCATATGTGATGGTTTTATAAGTTTTTATTTCTTTAGTTTGTTTAGGAAATATTAGTTGTAATGCCACTTTTTCCTCTTTTTTATTAACTAGTTTATCTATCATATGTAATGGATAACCGTTGGATGTTTCTATTTGTTCAATTGTATTAACCTCTCTAACAAAATTATATTTTTTCATAGACACTGAAAATGCTCTATGTATCATTGAATGATATACGAATACCACAATTTCTTTTAAAACAGAAAGTAACGTAAGTACAAAATTGTGAGATGTAAAAACAAAAATATCCCAATTAGAGAAGTCTGGTATATATAAACTTAAATGTCCAGAATGTAATGCTGTCTATTTGGGTCAAACTCTTAGAAATTTTGAGATCAGATACAGTGAACATTTACGAACATATAGATTAAATCAACCAGATAAGTCCCACTACGCAAAACATCTACTTGACACCAAACATTCATTGACACCTAACACAGAACTAGAAGTACTACATATCTGTGACCAGAAACAAGAACTGGATTTCCTTGCAGAGTTATAAATTAGAAGACACTTAAGAAACCCACAATATCAAGTTGTCAATGAAAAGATGAATCTAGGGAGTTCTCCACTTTTAAACTGTCTTCTTAAATGATAATTGTAAAGATCAGCAGATACAGTTTTCTATATCATTGAACAGTTATACTCATCTTAATTGGAAAAAAGATATCCGGGATATCTCCATAGGGCTAATAATATCTAAGCTTTAATATTTGTAACATCACATCTTCTTCTTCTTTTTTCTATCAACATATATTGAGTCAATCACTTGGTAGGTCACTTCTTGGTCTAGCCAAAATAATTATTAAATATCAGATAGGCTTCAAATGAAATGTAACTTCTGTCATTCTGACGATGATAGCAATATCGAAACAATTGTCAATTATCTTAGAATTTTTGAAATCTTTCAAATATATTGTGGAATCAACTAGAAACAGTAAGTTTCATAAAAAACAGTCAAGTTCAAGTTCGTTTTGAACTGGAAGCCCCAAAAGTATCAATTTTTTTTAATTATTACATAATTCACATATATGATCACGCAACGTCACATCTTTGATATTTGCACATATGTAGTGATTATACTTGTTGCAAGAAAGTTTTAATTTTGGGTTTTTTTTCACCACATAATAAGCAATTTTTTGATATATCATCCGTGCTCGAATGAATTATGTATTTTAAGTAATGACGGTAGTCATTAGGGCTAAAATCCATATCTACATCAATAATAACAATTTTAGCGTAATATACTAATATATACTCCACAGTTCCAGGCATCTTTTTGAAAGGGATAATTAAAAGGTGTCATTTCTAAATTTAAGATATCTACTCCTTTTTGAACAGGTGCTATTATGCTTTCAAAATAATATTTTGCCTTTTTTACTGCAATTCACCAAATGATCAAAAAAATTAACTACATTTTCTTCAATGTTTATATAAACCAGCATCCAATGAGAAGAAATTAAAATTTGAAATAGATTTTTTTTATTTCCAGGATTCCATTTTTTAGTTCCTTTAATAAATCATCCACCATATGACATGAAAAAATTTGGAAGGGAGTATCATGGGATATTACCTTTAATAAATAATCTATTAAATAATTTGATAACCACATTGTAGTAGTATTTTCATGCATATTTGAAGCCAAAATATCCGAAAAATAGAGTTTTTCTCTTTGAAATACTGCTACTGTGTAGTCTTTACAAATTTTTCGATATTCAAAAGGGATTCCTTGAATGTAATACTATTATCATTTTAACAGGCCAACCCTATTGTGTCGGCATAACTAATCACAAAAGATTATTATCCTAGAAAGGGACCGGCAAATTTTCAATGTGCAATAAAATGTTTTGAATTATATCACCAGTAATTTAATTTATTATTTTGCACATTGAATGGAACGTTATGATGTCTTGTGATATTAGTACTCGTTTGTATCCCATTGTATTTATTGGGCTGTTATTAAAAAAAATATCTACTCCCTTGAAATGCACAAGATCTTGTAAAGTGTTCTTAAAGGTAGAAATACGTAAAATAATTTTAACATATAATAACATACAATTAAAAACAAGTATCCCTGACATCATCATAAATAATTGGCGACTTATTTATGGCGTATCATGTTACGCTTTGATAAGGGTGGTTCAAAAAAACAGCAGCATCACAAATTTGTTAGTGAAAAGTTAAACTCTTCTTTCTGAAGAACTTGCATTATTTTTATGTACGGCTTAGCTTCGATGGTATAGTTACTAATAAAGTGAAAAAATTTTAGTAATTGTAATTCCGTTAATAATAACAAATCGGTACAGTGTACAGATACCCCAAAAGAAATATACAAATATAGGAATCGAAATCATGATGCCAATTTCATCAAGGTAGAGTTTTCTATAAAAATAAACAGAGCTTCTGAAGAAAAAAGGGGTCGGATATATTCTTCCATGGAGATTAGAGATACAATTATCACATCGTTTCCCAACCCTGGAATATACTTGCACTACCTAGGTACTCATTCACCGTCAATGGCAAAACTTACTACGTCTACATTATATAGCTAAATTCCTCGGTAATCGTAAATTTGAACACCGTATATTTAGATTCTATCTACCGCACCTCTTAGTAAAATCCTAAGAATCTAGGTAGATTTGTCATTTGTGAATGTCTTTAGATTCGCTGTTGGCGTATTTTTTTAAATGTGTTATTTCTCGCGTTTTGCCCCTTCGTTTGTCAGTATGGAACCCTTTTTGTGGTTATTAATTCTGTAGTGTTAAGGTAAAAGGGGATAAGTTATATATATTAAAAAACGAGTTACCAGCAGGATACGATACTAAACATAAATATCTATTAAGGTAAAAAGGATATGAGTCAGTATTTGTGTTACAATTTCGTTAAACTTGAAGTTGCGAATCGAGTCAAGTCAGAAACAATAGAATACTTAAAAAAGTAAAAAGAGTTAAGTATATTCGTCTCATTATTGGATACGTAATATTTTTTAATTGTAATATGCATGATGAAATAAGTCGACTCGTGAAACCCTGTTTTTCAGCCGTTTTTCAGGGACAAAACAGTCGAAACATCTGGGGTGTCATACTTATATATTCGGGACAGTTATTTAACCAACCATAACAAATGGGTAATGTTTTTCAACAAGGAACCATGTATTCCGTGAGGGCAACACATAGAGGGACTGAAAGGCCAGGACATCGGTCTTACAATTATTTTGTATGTCATCGATGTAATTGTATAAACACAAACTATTGTAAATAAAGTCATTTTTTAAATCTTAAGTCGACTCATTCGTAAATGTGTATTGTTGTACTCCGTCAATCGCATTTCACGTTCGAAGTTGAAGAGTATTGAACTGCGTAAACTAATTATAAATTTGTGTTTCTAGTATTTAAGTGTATTATAAATCTTGAGAAAGAACAGAATTAAAAAGATAATGTCATTGGCTTTAAATAAATGTCCTGAACGTAAGTATAATTGGTTAATAACAACTTTCATTTTTCTGGCAGATATAGTGGCCAATACGAATCGGGTGTAATTAAACTTGAAACAAAATTAGACACCACAAACGAATTTCAATACATTTCTTTCTGTCGAAGGGGCAGAGCAAATGTATTTTTGAATTTTGAGAAATGTAATGAGGGGCAAGTGCCCATAAGTCAGGAAAAATAGAAAGACCTGTTAATTATTCTTCACTTAGTTGACAGTAGTTGCCATGACTTCTACAATAAATTACAAACAAATACAAGCGCAATTGACATAGATCCCGATATTGAAGATTTCAATGATGTTTAGGTTTTTAGTTTTTTTTAATTTGTAAGCAAACCCTATTGTCTACTCCAATTATAATACTATACTAATATACAAACTTGAATTGAATCCTGTTTCAAAATTCTTACAATATTAAAACCATGATTAATAAGCAAAACAAAACAACAATAAACATTGCATAACGAGACATGTCAGTAATATGAACATTATATATATTTTTTTCTTGTTACGGGAAAACAAAACATGTCAATTATTTTAATTAATAATAAATAAAAACAAATTATAAAATTACGATAAACAAGAGACAATATTGTTAGATAAAAATAAATATAAATTTGTACTATATACCTTTTATATTCTTAATTAAAATACATTTATCATTTGGAACAAAAGAGTGTTCACTTTATTCGCACCTGGTGAAAAAATGTGTTTATTGACTTCTGTTTTACTTTAATACCACAGAATTATCCTGTGTGGAATTTCGCTGAGATCTGTATTGTTTTGTAGCAGATAAACCTATCCATTGAATAAAAAATCTTTATAAATTTTTTTGACGTTATAAAAAATACTTACATCCCATTTTTTTGTTAATAGGTACGTAATTAAGTGTTCTTTGAAATAGTTGAGAAGAAAATTTGAAAAAATTTTGGGGCTTCGAGTTCAAAACGAACGTGGCGCGTCGGAGCTCAATCGTAATATTTATGAATTTTTTTGACGTTATAAAAATACTTACATCACATTTTTTTGTTAATGAGTTCCTAAGTAAGTGTCCATTGGAATTTTTGAAGAACATTTGAAAATATTTTGGGGCTTCGGGTTCACAACGAACGATGGGCGTCAGCGCACAATCGTAATCTTTATGAATTTTTTTTGACATTATAAAAAATACTTGCATCACAATTTTTTGTCAATAGGTTCCTAATTAAGTGTTCTTTGAAATAATTAGAGAAAATTTGAAAAAATTTTGTGGCTTCGAGTTCAAAACGAACGATGCGCGTCGGCGCTCAATCGTAAACTTTATTAATTTTTTTGACTTTATAAAAAATACTTACATCACAATTTTTTGTTAATAGGTTTCTTATTGTGTTCTTTGAAATCGTTAAGAAGAAAATTTGAAGAAATTTGGGGGCTTCGAGTTCAAAACAAACGTGGCGCGTCGGAGCTCAATCGTTATCTTTATAAATGTTTTTGACGTTATAAAAAATACTTACATCACAATTTTTTGTTAATAGGTTCCTAATTAAATATCCTTTGCAACAGTTAATAAAATTTGAACAAATTTTGGGGCTTCGGGTTTTCACGTTGAAAAAAATACTTACATTACAATTTTTCGTCAATTGATTTCTAATTAGATGTTCTTTGTAATAGGTGAATAATTTTCATTTTATTTTCGGGTCTTCGATTCAGAATCGTGAAATATGTACAAGAACAATTATTTGAATTGAGTGAATGAAAACGACGAATACTCAGTGTGTATTTGTTTATTAATTTCCAGCTAAGCGCTTTCGGCTATTAAGCCATTATCAAAGCTGTCGTCATTTAAAAAGTAGGTGTCAAAACCATCAAGTTGATTAAGAACAATGTTCAAAGTTGAATCATTGTTATGAATAAGTCATTGGAATAAAAACATTAAAATAACCCTATTGGAAGGGTGTAAAATTATAATTTACATGATGTAAATTCATTCAAAATTAAAAAAAAAATTAAAATACACACTGAGTATTCGTCGTTTCCATTCACTCAATTTACATCTAGTGTGTACAACATATCCACAGACAGTTCTAATTATTTGAATAATTTTATTTCACTTAATCTTTAATTTTTGGTAGAAGATTATGTAGCCTATTAAAATGGCATTACCTATATGTTTCCTATATTAACATTTTTTTGCAAAAGTACATTTTATTTTGTAAAAAAGTATTCGTGGATGGTAAAAACAAAATCCATGGTCACACAGCACAACGCATTGTTGATATTTATATTACTTACAAATTCGTTATTTAGACCAGTAATTCACAGGTAAACATAACCTGTAAATCGAAAAATATCTTAATACTATAGACCTATTACAGTACTTCTTCTTTTACATGGTTCTAATATTCACACGCCTTTTTGTGTTCAGTTGAGATCCGGAAAACGCTCGAAAATATCAATTTTATCCAAAAAAACTTCTCAAAATCGTCTATAACAACACGGTTATTTTATGTAGTATAAATGTATTTTTATTTGACATTTGACTTTAACCTTGAAACAAATTATAAAATGGTCTAGCTTGGTTCTAGTTAGCAAATTAATATATCTGTCTTCAAGGTAAATTGGAACAAATTATATATTAAAATTTATCAATTGTTTATTTTTATATTATATAGGTTCAATATGTTTATACATAACGTTCGAGTTTTGGGATAAATTACTAGATATCTATGTGAAGATATAATTCTGTTCATGATATAATATAAATAGAACGCAAGCATATACGAAAAAGCTCTTTTGAACCAATAATCATCCTCTATTTTCTTAAATGAAAGTTTATTAACAATTTACACAATTGTTCGATCATATGTCAAAAGACGAAAGTACTGAGTAAAACCATCTGTGAATTGACCAATCAGGAATCTACAGAATTGCCAACTTAAATTCAAATCACTCCTCCTAGTTTAAAAACAGGGATTATGTAATTCTATTCTATTTAAAAACTTGAATAAACGCGAATTAAATTTGTTACGCTTTTTGGATCCAAGCTCAGTTTGCACAAACTCTCGATTTTCCTGCTTTCGGGAAAAGATGAAAATTTAAATTGAGATTACGCTTGATCCAAGATGGACACTGGGGAACGCAGCAAAACTGGTTGATTTAAAACATATCCGACAAAAACAGTACAACTACAAGAATAATATAAACACAACTGAAAGCTGAAGGTCTAAGTTTTGTCATAAACCACAACAACGAAAATGACCGCACAATGGCTTTTATAGGGCGTATCGCTTAGCACTAATAACGAATCCTCTATAGATGTTTCACATCCATAAATCAATTTCAACTTAACTTTAACCCAGGTTAATAAAATAATTAGGGTATCAAAGACCCTCGACTTTTTATATGAATAACGGAATTTTGTTGTTTTGAATGAACTGGGTATGAAGTTTACAACAAATGTAAAAAATGTTGTTACAGTGTGAGTAAAAATGTAGTTTTGGCTGATAATTTTTAGAAACACCTGTTATTAGAATATCTAGAAGTTATATTTAGAGAGTTTTGTCCTAAAACAAATTACTCATTTTTTTCTATCACATGTTCAAC
Source organism: Galeruca laticollis (assembly GCA_963921935.1). Classification (NCBI taxonomy): domain Eukaryota; kingdom Metazoa; phylum Arthropoda; class Insecta; order Coleoptera; family Chrysomelidae; genus Galeruca; species Galeruca laticollis. Next base: position 146,822,379 of record OY998178.1, on the reverse strand, counting down.
AGAGTATTTGTGTATGCTAGACTTTAAGTTCGTGACTTTTATTTTGCAGCTTTTGCTTGATTTTATGTCTCGTATTTCTCATCGTATCTTTCAACGTAGTGACCAATAAATTATCATCTTCATGTAAATGTTCATTTATTTCAAATTCGAATTTCATCAATATCACAGCTATTAGCATTGTGTTCCATAGGATTTACTTATACTTGTAAATTGCGACTATACAGAAGGACTTGCTTTGACCATAAAATATAATAATAATATAATATAACATATAACGTAAGAGATTTCAGTGAATGTGATAAGATTTTTAAAATAAACCAAACTAATTATAACTTTACTATACTTCATAACAGTGTTTTAAATGAAACTCAACGTTTCTAGCTAATTCCACAATATAATGAAAAATGTTGAAAATGCTAAAAAATTGACAATTGTTTCGATAACTGAATATCATCGTCAGAATGACAGAAGTTACATTTCATTTGATGCCGACCTGATGATTAGTAGTTATTTTTGGCTAGACCAAGAAGTGACCTACCTTGTGATTGACTTAATATATATTAGTAGAAAAAAGAAGAAGATGTGATATTACAAATATTGAAGCTTAGATATATGATATTCAGTTATCGAAACAATGGTCAATTTTTTAGAATTTTCAACATTTCTCATTATTGTAATGTTTTTTTGTTATTTATTTAAACAGTAAACGGGAGGGATAAATTCATTTAAACACTAACACTTACTTTATATATACTTAACTAATCACTTAAATTTAATTTATATGCACACAAACTTGATTATATTAGCACTTTACTGTTCGGTGTATTTCGGTTTATTTATTTCACGAGATCACTTTATCAACTTCCTCACTCTTCCTGATCGGTCCCTTATATATTGAAGCCTTTTTTACTAGAAAATTCCGGACTGCGGCTTACAGACACAAAACCAATTGGTTCTGGCGTTTTATAGATAAGTCTGGTCACAAAAACAGTGTTTAGATAAGATAGTCGTAAAAAGAACCCTGCGTATCCGCTATAATTTTAATTTTCATACCTGGCTAAAACAGAGTCGGATTTAGGGTCTATACCAGTGTGCTGTTCCGTAACAATATATTGTGGAATTAGCTAGAAACGTTGAGTTTCATTTAAAACACTAATATGAGTAGATTCCACGAAGTAAGGTTCGAGACAGTTAATTTCATTAATACTTCATAACAATCTCAGAAGTATAAGCAAAAATCTAGAGGCGCTTAAACTCTCGTTATCTAATGTTACAGATTTTGATTGTCTAGTTCTAACTATACCTGGAAGATTACTGACATCAATTTCTATAACATACCGGGATATAATATAATATACAACAAAGGCGATCTAAATCAAAATTATTGAGTCGTGGCTAACATAATCTGCAAATACCCTTTCGAATATGATGTCCTAAAATTAGGACCCACAAATATTTTGAAAGTGATTGTAACTATCAATAATAACAATAAAATTACGATTCTTGTTTTTTATAGATCACCGTCTAATGAAAATAATTTCCAAAATTTCTTATATAATAGTGCTATCAATTCTGAAAATTGTTGTCTATTTGTTGGAGATATTAACATTTATTTATTGGATTTAAATGATACCATGGAATATGTAAGTGGCCTGAGTGAGTGTGGATTTACGTTCACCAGTAATAATCCAACCATAATGGCAGCTTGCTTGGATCATTTATTCATTAAATCAAAAACTAACATTTTAGAAAATATTATCCCTGTAGTAATATAGAAACTAATATAACAGACCCCTATACAATAGCGCTGCAAATAGTTTTTGATAATAAAACAACTAAAAAGGTAGCGGAGTATTATACTAAGCATGCCAAGTATAAAAAACTTGTAGACAATATATCCAAAGAATCATAGGATATTATCCTGAATTGTAATAATCCAGACCCTGCAACAGAAAAATCAACGACAATTATACAGAAAAACATCAATGAAAGTACCTATTTTAAAAAGGGAAATAAAAAAAACCCAAAAATTGCGCCATGGGTTACAAAAGCTCTCATCGAATCTATTAATGAAAAAAATAGATTATATCGACAAACAAAATTCCATCCCAATGACTGTAATTTACAATACAAGGTATATAGAAATAAACTGCATTCGCTTATCGAAAAGACAAAACGCAAATTTTATACGGAAAAGATCATGGAAAAGTCAAATAACAATAAACAATTATGGAGCGTGGTGCAAGATTGGAGTGGAACAAAAAAAAGTAAAAATGTCTTATGAATCTATTAAGGGTCCAATGGGAAATATACTGAAAAACCGCATGTGACATTGCGAATGAATTCAATCGTGTATTTTCAGAAATGGGCAAGAGATTGGCCGAACAAATAAATAGTAACCCTCACCAAACATATGCTGATAATGCCTTTTTACCAAATTCGATTGTTTTATTACCCACAAATAGGTAAAAAATTAAAAAAAATAATAAATGAATTGAAGAGTAAAAAGGCAAATGGTATTGATGAGTGCGGAATGTCTGAAAGCAATTTCACCATTTATACTTGATCTTCTAGTGCATATCATAAATATGTGTATAGAAAAAGGTATATGGCCCAAATCCTTTAAAAACACTGTAGTCATACCCGTATAAAAAAATTAAGATAAGACCCTTATCGCGAATTATAGGCCTATATCACTTATTCCACACATGGCAAAAAACTTTGAAAAATTGTTGAAAAATAGACTTACATCGTTTATAAATAAATATGATTTAATTTCGTCCAAGCAATTTGGTTTTAAGCAAAATAACTCCACATAAGATCCTGTTTTAAATTTAACATCAAAGTTTATGAAGCATTTGATACTGTTCGCCATAGCAATAATCTATTGCAAACATTGAAAAAAATTGGCATACGAAACAACTGTTTACAACTATTTATCTGTCAGACAGACAACAGATAGTAAGGGTTGCCGGACAAGCGAGTGGTCAAAGAGATATAACATATGGAGTACCTTAGGGAACAATTTTGGGCCCCGTTTCATTCAATCTTTACATAAATGGATTATTTTCATTGCGCAGTGTAGGACATATAACTGGGTTCGCTGATGACACTGCTATTACTTATGAAGCAAATAACTGGTATGAGCTAAAATTAAAAGCAGAAACTGACCTAAAACTAATAAAGACCTGGTTTGATAATGAAATACTAACAATAAATTTCGAAAAACATTTTACCTACCACTATTCAACTGCAATTTAAGCATCGAACTATTCAAACCTCTTGAAATATCACAAAACGGACAATATTTTAGTATCAATCCTGTAACAAATGTGAAATATTCAGGTATTATCATAGATTCAAATTTAAAGTGGGATTGTCATATTAAATTTATTATAAAAAAACTACAATTCGTCCTTTACAAATTTAAATACCTCAGAAAATGCATACATGCTAGACACTTTCGAATGCTGTATTTCCCACTAGTGGAAAGTCACCTCCGTTATGGTATACTGGCTCGGGAAAGTCCCTGAAAACTCACAATCTCCCGTTAGAAATCATTCAAAAAAGATTTCTGAAGATCATTATGTGTAAACCCTATACCTATTCTCCAGATCGATTGTATACGGAAAGCAAAATATTTGACCTGAAACGGTTGTACTTTCTATGTGCATCTATAAAATACCACACAATAAAAGATGTAAGTAACTTACCTGCACCATTGTATAAGGATATAATGCCTGCACATAGATATGTAGCTAGAAACAAGTACCATTACATTGTTCCGAGAATGATAAAGTCCTTCTGTCAACGATCTTTTTCATTTTTAGCTCCGAAAATCTATAATTGTATTCCGGATAGTATCAAGAATATGAGTAGTGTTATTGTTTTCAAAAAAAATTCAAAGAATTTCTCTTGGAACAGACAATAAATTTCTGTCATATTGTTATGGTCGGGTAAACACATGTTACTTTACTTAAAAAATATGGAAGTTACATTTACTCAAATTTCTGCGTTCGCTTAAATCTAATATTGTCTATATGGACATATATTTACTTTGGTCCTAATTTTATTTCATTTGTTTAATTCAAAAGTATTGAATAAGAAGCAATACTGTTAAATTTAGTGTATTGTATTTTTAATTGTGTTAATTTGTGTTTTGCCGAAACAGGTGCTTACACACCTCTCCGATACCTTAGGGTTCATTTATTTATTCACTCACTTAGTTGTTTAGTCGCTCTATAATATTTTGTGAATGTTTTAAAATTATCACGATTTTTAGAGTATCAATCAAACTTAACAATGCAATTTAAATTTTAGATTGTTTAGATAATGTTCAAGATTTATATAAATAGGTACTTATATTTTATATATATTATTCTATGACACGCACGAGGGTATGCCCTGCTGTTGTTTTTCTAAATTTTATGAGATTTTTTTATATGTATATATTTTGTAATTGTGAATTTACATGGTGAATAAATATTATTATATAAAACTACGTGGCCAATCGTTCACAATAGGTATAGTGCGATTAAAGAAAATTACGAAATAATTAATAGTCGTGGACAAAGTATAGTATTCTACTCGCAAAAAATGGCTATTATACAATTATGAGTTTATTTAACTCATCTGAAGTTCGGGACATAAATGCACATTTGAATCAAAATTAATAATATATACCATAACATTTGTACATTCCCGGCAAGTTCTGCCGATTGATGCTCAAAGGTGCGAATAAACTTTAATCAAGGTCGAGGATCGAGCCACTGGCACGACATTTTTATGTTTCACCCTAACTTAAATCTAATTCAATAAGTGGCGTTTATCCCTGGCATGTAGCCTGTAAATAATAAGCCATTATCCACACCTATTATTCACAAGTAAATAATGTGCGCTATTATACTTGAGGAAGCAAACGTAAAATATGTACATAATCAAATAGTAGTGTACGAAACTGATTTGAGAATACATTTTTTATTTAAAGATAATCTAGTGTCGGAGATTTAGAAGAAGTATATTTTATGTACATCGGCAATAAAGTTTCGTTCTCTCACAATCGACAAAAAAAATATCATGCATAGGTACATAAATAACTATTTTTTGAAATTGTTTGTCTCGACCCTTACTTCGTGGAATATGCTCATATTAGTGTTTTTAAATGAAACTCAAGGTTTCTAGTTAATTCCACAATATAATACTAGAAACCTTGAGTTTCATTTAAAAACACTAACTATTTTTTGGTTAACAACTCTCTACTTGTTCTTTTTTGTTGGTCTAGAGAGCTTTAACTAAATCTTCCCAAATTGAGGATGATTCAGGCTACACCGTGTCCCGGCCAGGACATACAAATCTTAATATTGGCTGATAGAACAATAATAACCTACATCTACAATCAATGAAATGTAAATTATATCATATTTCATTTTAATACAACTTATTTTAACAATACTCTGATTGTTTTGTCGCTCGATTATCCATGAGTATCAATAATTTTTCTTCATGTTTGATCTCCGTATCTCAAAATTGTCCATTATATCCATAAGTAGGTAGCCATGGAGGCATTTGTTAGGACATTATGAACTATTTATATTAAATTCCACTGGGACCTATTTTCCATAATAATAGTGAGGGATCCTGTCACATAGATATGTACGTCTTCTGTTACTTATGTCAGCAGTCATCACTATTAATGGTTTATTGTCACTGTGTAGAATTGGTTTGTAAACAATAGCTCAACAATAAATTCTCTAAAAAACTTCATATTTCTTCCAGACCCCGCTCATAGCTACAAAATATGATATAAAGAGTGCCGGTTCATGTTTCCCCATTATTAAAAAAAGTAATGACAGCAAGGAAAGGGGCACTTTTTTTCGTTGAATTTACGAAACCAATCAATAAATATTTTCTACATAAGTACTATATACCGTCCTCCTAACAACCAATCCATATACAATCCATATGAGGACCGTCCCCAAACCTGCCAAATCATATAAAATCTTACGAGGACCGTCCTCATAAGCACCAAATGTCCTCAAATCTACCATTACAACTACGGATTTGTCCTCGAAACTGCCCAACCATATATATATATATATATATATATATATATATATATATATATATATATATATATATATATATATATATATATATATAGGGCGAGTAAAAGGTAGTCGGCTTGAACTAGTTAAAACCAGAATAGTTATAAAGTTACCGGGAATAAGCCTTCTCAGGAATAAGTAACTCTTTTTACTTTATGTTGAAAGCTTTCGAATATATATATATATATATATATATATATATATATATATATATTGTTACGAAACAGCACACTGGTATAGTCTCTAAATCCGACTCTGCCTAAGCCAGGTATGAAAGTTAAAATTATGGCGGACGCGCAGGGTTCCTTAGAATTGTTTACGAATTGTGACTATCTTATAAAGACATGTTTTTGTGACCTGTCTGTGTAATTTGATTTTGTAAATGTTATCATAATTTTAGCGTGTACATGTAACAATTTTAGATTATTATATTAACCAGAAGATGACTTCATAAGTCGAAACGTACGTCGTTAATAAATGTTTTTTTTAAGTATATTTGACCTTTAATCCAAGAAAGTAACCAAGAGGCCAAGAAAATAAAACATTTATATATATATATATATATATATATATATATATATATATATATATATTGTTACGAAACAGCACACTGGTATAGTCCCTAAATCCGACTCTACCTAAGCCAGGTATGAAAGTTAGAATTATGGCGGACGCGCAGGGTTCCATAGAATTGTTTACGAATTGTGACTATCTTATAAAGACATGTTTTTGTGACCAGTCTTATCTAGAAAATGCCAGAGCCAATTGTTTTTGTGTAAGCCGCAATCCAGAATTTTCTAGTAAAGAAGACACTAATATATATATATATATATATACATATATATAAGGAACCGACCAGAGAAAGTTTAGTTTAGTTGATAAAGTGATCTCGTGAAATAAACAAGAATACACCGAAATAGCGAACAGTAAAGTGTTGATATAAATTAACAATTAAGTTTGTGTGCATATAAATTAAATTTAAGTGATTAGTTAAGTATATATAAATTAACTTTACATGTTGTACTGGATGTTCCCAGAATAAAATGTAAATCAGGATTACCTTTTGTTTTATTGAATTTCAAAATAAGCAAGCTGCTTTTAGTTTAATTTCGTCGTGACTACCTGTAATAAAAAATAACGAAACTATACGTTTCGATAACTATGGTATTGTCGCTCGGTATCTTTCTGTATACATAAATAGGAACGGGTAAAGTATAGACGTCTGAACAATCATCGACTGTATCGTCGTTATTGTTGTTGGTGGTTGCATTATTCCATCCATCCACATCCATCCGTCGATATTTTTCACACAAGACCGCTCACATGTTCATAAACTCCAGTCAGCGAAAACTAGCTTGCCGTGAGCAATGAGTATTAATGAACCGATGGTGATTGATCGATACAGTGTATCTAAAAATTCCCGTCGCTTCGTCTGTTTATTGGCACACGATAGCCGGTTGTATTTTAGATAGAAAGTTATGTACCTACAATCATTTACAAAACTGATACAAAGTATATTTTAGAATATTAAAACAGGAGATTCCAATCGACAATAATGTAACCAGGGTAGGACGAAAATAATATTTCCGCGGAATATATTTATAATGTATTCAAAAAAAATATACGTTGTAAGATTGAAAAATCGCTTACGTTTTATTTATAGGAGGGTCACGAGAAATATTTCATTGTAATTCTTAAGTTTGACGTTCTTGAGAGTATACGTACTTAAAACATTTTGATCTGCGAGTCGTATTTGTTTCATACAGTAAGTTGAAAATTTCATTTCGGCCAAAAAATGTAACTAACTCGCGTAAATTCCCGAGCTATAAGTTATTGTGACCATTAACATACTGTAATGTTTTTCTAATTTATTTAAACAGTAAACGGGTGGGATAAACTTTAAACACACGGTATGGCTACTTACTAATTTATTTAAACACTTACCTAATCACTAACACTTAATTTATATGCACTTAACTATTCACTTAAATGTATATACACAGTATATTCACTTAAACTAATTTATATAAACTCTTCACTAATTTATATTCACTTATTTACTGTTTATCTTACGATGTCAAATTAAAAACTAACTAACTGTCCCTGGTCGGTCCTTTATATATATTAGTTCCTTTTTTACTAGATAATTCTAGATTGCGGCTTACACAAAAACAATTGGCTCTCGCATTTTCTAGATAAGACTGGTCACAAAAACAATGTCTAAATAAGATAGTCATAATCGTAAACAATTCTAAGAAATCCCTGCGCACCCGACATTATTTTAACTTTCATACATGGCTTAGACAGAGTCGTATTCAGGGACTATACCAGTGTGCTGTTTCGTAACATTATCCCCTCATTAAATGGTAGTTCCTCCTGGAACTTTCGTGTGCATGACCGTCTAGGCTTTTCGGTGATTCACATCAGCTGGATGTTCACCCCTGTCTGATTTCCCCTGTGACTGGAGTTCTTGGGTTACAGGAGTCTTGGGGCGCTTAGACGGACTGCGAACGTGCTCTAGCTCGCCACACTTCCGGCATTTGATCTTTTCTGGTTCTTGTCTGCCATACCTTTCAACAAGTTGACGATCTGGTCAAGTTTGTCATCGTCATCTTCTTCCTGCATGGTCCTACCTTTGTTGTACCGCGAGCCCTTCGTGGCTGCTTTGCATTTAAGAGGTTCTTGGTTTGCAGGAGTCGTAGGACGCTTACATGAACTGCGTGCTCTAGCTCGCCAAAATTACAGCACCTGATTTTCTTCGGCTTCTTGTCTACCATACCTTTCCACAAGTTGACGATCTGGTCAAGTCTGTCATCGTCACCTTCTTCCTGTATGGTCCTACCTTTGTTGTATCCCGAAGCCTTCGTTGCTGCTTCATATTCAAGAGCAGCGTCGACTAATGTTTTGGGATAGGCTAAACGAAGCGTTCTCTGCATATCGGGGTCTCGTAAGCCATCAACAAAGTCCTGGATGCCCAGACATTCCATCATGTTCTCTGGTGCTGATGGATAAGCAAATCGAACTAGTCGGGCAATATCCACTTCATACTCTTGCTCTTGAAGGGATTTATCACGTTTCTGTATTCGGTTCTTCAGCTGGGATTGGTACAAATGTTCTAGATGTTCGTGACCATATCGCATGTCCAACCTATTTTTCAGCTGCTCAAAGTCATCCGTTTCTGCCGGAGGTATCGTCTGAAGTACATCTAAGGCATCTCCCCGAAGCGCTAAAGTTAGCTTTCTCCTTATCGGACCAATTATTCACTCTAGCGGCTGCTTCAAACTGTTTCACATAATTGGTCCACGACATATTTCCATCGTACGTTGGGGCCTTGACTCGGGTAAAACTGCCAATGTCTTCTAACTTAGGTTGTGTTTCTGTCTTGCAAGGTTTCGTTTGCTCGGTCTTCTTTTCTTCCGCTGGCGTGTCTTGAGTTCTTATATCTGTCATCTTTTTTTCTAACTCTCGTCCATCGTTGACATTTTATTCTCGATTTTCTCGTCCATCGTTGACATCTTATTCTCGATTCCAAATTTTAGAGACGAAATTTCATTTTCAACGTCAGTGGCAATGTCGTTTTTCATTAATAAGATATCGGCAGATATATCGTTCTTCAAAGCAGAAAGCTCGTCTTCAATATTAGCAGAAACGTTGATCTTCATAGCAAAAATATCGTTTTTCACATTCGTTGAAATTTTCTCTTCCATAGCAGAAATCTTCTCATCCATGTTGGCAGAAATGTCGTTCTTCATAGCAGAAATGTCGTTCTTCATAGCAGAAATCTTCTCGTCCATGTTCTCTTCCATGGCAGAAATCTTCTCGTCCGTGTTAGCAGAAATATTAGCAGAAATTGACGAGATTAAGTTGGAAGCCTCGTCATTAAATAAAACTGTTTCTGGATCAAAGCCGTCATTTTCCAGTGCCATTTTAAGTCTTTCTACTAATTCACTTTTCTTACCGGACGTTTCCGACTCACGATCTTCCAATTCTGCTCTTAACTAAGTCACTTTCAAGTCCCTTAGTCTCATGGCCATTTTTACGTAGATATTTATTTATATTACCCCACACCTGACCCCAATGTAATGTTTTTCTAATTTATTTAAATAGTAAACGGGTGGGATAAACTTTAAACACACGGTATGGCTACTTACGAATTTATTTAAACACTAAACTGCTCACTAACACTTCATTTATATACAATTAACTATTCACTTAAATTTATATACACAGTATATTCACTTAAACTAATTTATATAAACTCTTCACTAATTTATATTCACTTATTTATTGTTTATCTTACGATGCCAAATTAAAAACTAACTAACTGTCCCTGGTCGGTCCTTTATATACATTAGTGCCTCTTTTACTAGATAATTCTAGATTGCGGCTTACACAAAAACAATTGGCTCTCGTATATTCTAGATAAGACTGGTCACAAAAACAATGTCTAGATAAGATAGTCACAATCGTAAACAATTCTAAGAAATCCCTGCGCACCCGCCATAATTTTAACTTTCATACATGGCTTAGACAGAGCCGGATTCAGAGACTATACCAGTGTGCTGTTTCGTAACAATACAGTATCGGAAAAAATATATCTTGGGTATAGACAAAAATCTGTAAGAGTAACAAGGAACGCAGTTATATTATAATACCACATAATCGAGAGATAAGGAATGCTGTCCCTCCCTCCTGTTACGCCACTCGAGTCAAAAGTGCTGTGTAAAACCGGCTTTGATCTGACCAATCAGAAATCTACAGAAATTCCAACATAAATTCAAATCACTTCTCAATTTAAAAACGGTATGACAGTGTCTAGTGAACTTGGAATCCTTACAAATGGTAAACGACTGAACAACATTAGGTATGTAGATGACACAGTCATATTTACAGATATCTTAGAACTAACACCGACAACTAGACAGTGATTACACGCACAGCATGGTGCAACCGGCAATATCGCATTGACTTTTACGTAAGCAGGATAAAACACATGATCATTAGTAAAACTCATACCCCCTTCAGCCAGCTTACAGTAAACCAACAACAAATAGAAAGAGTAAACAACTATAAATTCCTGGACACAAATATAAATGACCAATGGGATTATTCTGCGGAAATAAAAATACGCATCGAGAAAGCCAAAGCATCCTTCACCAAAATGAAAAGGGTTTTAAAAGCCGTGATCTACCAATAGTAACGAAAATACGTCTATTACGCTGCCATGTGTTTGCAAATCACACAATTCCAGTTGAAGGCTTGCTCTGTTTACATTCTCAACTGATATTATAAGGGGTTGAGAAAAAACTGAAATATCTCATTCGATTTTTTTAAAGTCAAATTCTTCTGCAATATATTTTATGTGAGGTAAATTTCAAACTTCCTCAAAATCCTTCATTTCTTCAAAATGCTCTTTACAACTTGGAAAAAATGAAAATCATTTTTTCTAATGAAGACTTGTAAAGCTTAATTTTATTCTTAACTCCATGTATGTGTCCAAATAAGTTAGCAATATTCTGCTGTTTTCCTTGTAGCTTCAAATTCAATTCGTTAAGGTGAGATGTAAAGTCTGTTAAAAATGCAAGGTCAGCTAAAAATTTTTCATCTTTAAGAAAAATAGGAATCTTCTTGCGTAGGGCGAAGAATCGCTGCAAATAGTTTCCGTCGCTTAACTAACGAATATCGGTGTGGAGTAACAAGTCCCCATATGTTATTTTAACAACCAATTTCATGACATTCATTTGAAGTAAGGATTTTCCACGTAGAGCCTCTTGGTGAACAATACAGTGTATCACAGGGCAGCTGATGATGTTTTGTTTCAAGAGTCCTGCAAATCCAATTTTATTTCTTAGCATATATCTGGCTCTATCAGTGACAATACAGGAACATTTATCGAATTTCCCGTAGTCTGACAACACGTTATTTACAGCTTCAAAAATATCCGTACACTTGGTCGTACCATGGAGAGGAATAGGATCAAGTATCTCCTCTGCTACACTGAAGTCGTTTTGAATAGTTCGGATAAAAATTAGAAGCTGACTAATGTTGGACAGATCAGTGCTTTTATCCAGGCATAGCGAAATAGTATATTGTGCAACAAGCGGGGAAAGTTAAAATTTTCTCACGAGTGTGGAAGTTTGTTCTCCAACATCTGGATTTTTCACTAATAAAGATTTAAAATTAGCACTCTTCATCTTAAAATAGGAAAATTGCCCTTCTCAAACACTACAAAACACCTTATAACCCCACAAAATACAAAGTAAACCGTTTTATAACTATAAAACTCTGCATCTTTCGAAACATAAATGACGGTACTGAATTCAATGTTTGACCGTCGTCGCCATATTGACAGCTAAAAAGTCACGTGGTTTGGATTGCCTAATTTGGTTTAGTTGGTGGGAGATGAGGTTATGTTGAATGTAAATAAAATATGTCTATAATGAAAGATAGAAGTGAAAATGGAACGGCTGGTTGTTTTAATCTCAGAATTATTAGTGGATGAACTTTCATTGGAGTATATTACGACATCACTTGTAATGTCTTATAACTAAGCTTTTCTCGTTTCAAGAAGGATAACATGTTAAATGCTCCGTTAATTGAGCAATGACTTGAGGATTATGATAATTTACAATTTTATCAACTATTTAGAATGGGGAAAGATACATTTGAAAAGTAGCTGGTAACTCAAAAAATATTGACAAAGATAGGTGCATTCAAAAGACGTACACAGCTGGATATATACCTATAAATAGCAAAACTTGCTTGTTAATATGTCTGTGGTACATGGCCACGCAAGATAGCTTACTATATATAGGTGATAGGTTTAAAGTGTGCCATGCAACGGTGATGAATATAGTCAACAATATGTTATTTCTCACCATGAAACTAAAATAGTATATTGTGCAACAAGTGGGGAAAGTTCAACTTTTCTCACGATTGTGGAAGTTTGTGGCACGAGCCAAAGGCGAGTGCCGCAAACACACGAGTGAGAAAAGTAGTTTTCTCACATGTTGCACACTATACTTTTTCTACAACTGCACAAATTTAAAGAATACAAGCAAATAGTTTTGTAGAAAAAGTCTAAGCATCGAGTACCATCCACCGAAAACGGCTGGGCATCGAGTATCCCCTACTGGATTCTCCATATAAATGTAAGTACAGGTTGGCTAATTAATTTTGGCAGTCGGAAGTTTGGCAACTTCCGATGCGCCGTAGCAAAGACGTATGCGGATTGCAAGAGTTCGCTTCTCTGGTAGAATTCGTAAGCCTCGTTTCGAGAGTACAGTTCAGAGAAAAGTGTAATTACCGGGGCTGTGCAACACTAACTTGTTAAGGCGACTCCAGAAAGTAAAGTTGTCCATAAAAAGTTGAGTGAGCAGTGTCGTGAAATAATTATGAACGTTTTAAATTTCATGACCGAAGAGGCAAACAATGGCAAGTCGACAATTCCATTAACAAAGGTAAGTTTTAATTATTGCAATAAAATTTTTAAACCAAAGTAATTATTTAACAAATTTACACTCGATAGTAAATTTTTTAAATCGATTTGCGTACATAAAATATTTATTTGTTAAACGATTTAAAAAAGTCACATTAGGGCGAGACAAAGTATTTTGCCTACGACCACCCCTGTAAGTAGTCAAAAACACACAGTCGGCAATCAATGTAAGACGTCTATTACCCCCGGTAAAACAAAACGCAAGGCTGTTAAGTAAATCGCACGGCTTCCATAGCAACCACTTAGCAACTGTCAATAGACGTAGCCATTTTATTCAAAATTTATTACTTAGATATTAGACGTTGAATTTTAATCTATACATAAATGGTAGATAACATTTATTAGATATGAGATAACATTTAATACTAAGAGCTATTTGGAATTATATGATAATTGGTTCCGTTTCATTCAATACGCATCTTTTAGCTGTCTGAATGTATCTCATATTAGTAAACAATAGTATATTATACACCAAGCGACTAATCCCGCGGGTGTTGTTTGATTCCTGAGGGAAGTAATCCACCTAAGGAATTAATGTCACTTTAGTCGAGAGGTGTATACGCTATTTTATGCAATCCGGTAATTCTACATACATTTTTAATAAAATAAATACTACTTAGGATGGACTTTTACGAAACTTGGCTGGGCATCGAGGGTGAACTTCTAAGATGCTTGGCTGGACATCGAGGAGCGACTTTTATAAAACTTGGCTGGGCATCGAGTATGTACGTTTTTATTTGTACTTTAAATCCCTTAAAAAGATTATAAATACAAGTACAAGTAGGTCGTAGGTAAAGTATAGTACGTAACTCGTGTTGTAACGCATTTTACGCACTCACTGAATTACGCACTCGTGGCTTCGTGCGTAACTATTCCGTTCGTGTGTAAAATGCTTCTTACAACACACGTTACGTAATATACTATTAAGCACTCATGTGTAAATTTTATGCACCGTTATGTCATCATTACAAACAAATCGACGCCATTTTTAGTCCATTTAGAGCAACCTAAATGAGATATTTTTTGGTTTTTGCATGCCTGCGGCTCATGCGTAATTTTTTCCATTCGTGGAAAAAAGCACTACTTTATGCACTTGTTGCATAAGTAACTATTCTGTTTCTGTCTACAGGAGTATATAAAACTGCACATGTTTATTTTGTGTAGGATACCTATTTAAATGTAATAGGTTTTTTAGCTTATAATTATAATTATTATACTCATTTCATACATATCTCTATTACGTTTCGGTTTTATTATTTGTTTTGAACCATCTTCCGATTTCAGTTACAATTGCGGTTTGGTCATATTAAAATATGTTTGAACTGAAATCTAAAGATCGTTTAAAACAACTAATGAACTGAAACGTAATATAGTATTTTTGAATTTAATACTTCTTTTAAAGGCCGAAAACCACGACAAAAATTTTTATTTCTAAGAACGGTCACTGAAAACAAATTTAACTACTTCCTCATTTTATTTGTATAAAAATACACATGAGTAAAACTTTTAATACAACATTTATATCGGCTTATTTTATTGTCAGGTCATTGAACGAGTTTCTGCTGCTACGAAAGTTAGCCAAAGAACGCATTCCCGTATTAAAAAAGACGCTCTGGCAGGAAGTAATGCTGACACTGATGTGCCTACTAATAAACATAGAACGTCCAGTATCCGTATCGATCAATTCGACAAAACTGTGCTTAGAAGGTGCATAATAAATAATCACATATCCGAGAAAAAAGTACCCACGTTAAGAAATGTACACCAAACCCTTGCAGATAGTTATGGCTTCGCAGTAAGTCGCGAATCTCTGCGGAAACAAATACATTCTTTGGGTTTTCGTTGGACCAACATGAAAAACAACAGAAGTTTGTTAATGGAACGTCACGAAATCAGACATTTACGCCTACTATATTTAAGAAACATAAAAAGTGCAGAGAACAGAAGAAACCTATCATTTATATGGATGAAACATACATTCATTCATGTCACACGCACCTTAAAGGATGGAGCGACAAGAGTGACGAAGGATTAAGAAACCCCGTTTCAAAATGTAATAAACTCATCATTGTGTATACAGGAAGTGAAAATGGTTTTGTACCTAATGCTGGTATTATGTGGAACTCCCAGTCAAAAACAGGAGATTATCGTTATGAAATGGCGTACGAAAATTATGAGAAGTGGGTACAAGAAAAACTTATTCCAAACCTACCAAAAAACGCTGTTGTGGTAATTGATAACGCCCCATATCACAATGTTCTAAATGAAAAATTACCTACGACTGCTTGGACTAAACAATTAAAAAACTGGCTTTCCGAAAGAAACATATACTCGTATTACAGTGAATAAATGTTAAAACCGGATCTTTATAACGTTGCAAAAATGTAGAAACCGCAATATAAAACTTATAAAATTGATGAATTGTTTATTCGACATGGATTGCAAGTTTTAAGGCTACCCACTTATCACCCGGACTTAAATCCGATCGAAAGTGTTTGGGCGACACTTAAAGAATATGTGGCCAAATGAAATGTTACCTTCAATTTTACAAAGGTTATAGAATTCTGTAATGAATTTTTTGACACATTTTCTGCAAATGATTGGAAAGTTAGATGTGACCATGTTAAAAAGATTGAAGATGAATTTATGAATAATGAACCACTTTTAGATACTGTTGTTGATAATATTATGAGTAATTTGGCCGAAGACGGAGATAGCGAGGATGATGAAGTTGATAAAGAAAGTGATTTTGAAGAATCATTTGTAGATGCACATAATTTTTTACTGTTGATGATCCCTGTACATCTAAAACATATTTTTCATTATAGTGTTTGTTTGTAGGTGTTATGACTGAATACATTGAACGCAACAAATGTAAGAATGTAAATAGGTGTTATAAAATTGTAGATATTAGAGACGAATTCCACTAGAGTAATATAATATTTGTAGCACATATGTACATAGTTTTGAATAAACAATAATTGACGGTACCCAGAACCAACATTTTTTTGTTTTGCCAGTCCTAACTCTGTAAAAAGTGTGAAGGGATGTTCATAGTAAATATTTGCAAAAACCCAAAAATTTACATATGAAAGTAGAAATATCTACCACAAATAAGCTTTAATATTTTATTTATATTATTAGTAGACTTATTAGACCATCTCTAAAGGCGATTTCCTCAATTTGTTTTTCAAATTATTAAGAATAACAATTTTAGAAAGCTTAAGAGGTAGGTATGTCATTAACTATTACTACGAACAGATAGGAAAAATTGTTGGCTATTGTTAAATTTAGAAAGTCGTTTAACAATTCTTATATTGTACGCATTATCTACCTATCTGACTTCCAATTTAGATACAAATAAACCGCAATGACGAATATTATGAAGGGACCACTTAAAAGACATTAATTTGAAGTAAAGGTGAAAGTTTATGTCTCTTGGAATTTGGAATATATTTATTATTTACATCACATAAAATAATAAATGGCAATTATAGAATTCCCCGTATGGTTTTTGAAGCAATAAATAATTATGTCTGTACAGAAAAAAACAATTTTCGTAGAAAAATCTAATGGTTTTTATTTTCTTATTCATTTAATTAATAATAAAGAACACATTAATGTTATTTTGTTTTGTAAACTCGATTTTATATAGCGTTATACATGTGCCACAATTTATTATTTTTAAATCCAAATTCAAATTATTGTGTTACCCTCGTACGTATTAGCAGTCTCACAACCTTTAAAACTTTTCATGCGGAATGTACGTCGTCTGCTCTTCCCGGTAACTGCGTTCACAACGTTGTCAAGTTGTATGGCTTTCTCGCGCATCGTCAACTGCCAAAATTAATTTGCCAACCTGTAGTGTGGGCAAAGTGCCGTGAGAAATAATATTTCTCACAGTGTGAGCAATATATGGTTTTGAAATTAAGTAAGCTATGAGAAATACGCTACTTTTCATAGCAGTTATAGAAAATATTTTTTTCCTACGATCCCATATCGCACTCTCTACTCTCATTGAAAGTGACCTTTATGCGGAAAGTAAATTTTTATGCTGCCACTTTAGAAAATGCGTTGTTATACAGAGTGGAAACTCAAAATTCCTGAAACATGTCAATTTTTATTCTCAATGGGGCATATTACAAAGAGATTTGTTTATCTTTTTTATTATTGGGGGGGGAGGGTTGCAGACAACCCCAACTTTTTTTTAAATGGAAGGGAAGGTTGATTAATTTTTATTTGAAAGCTTTTTCAATTGTAAATAACACTTTTTTTGTTATTTTTTATAAGGAATGTGTCGGAAAAAAATGAAATAATATTTACTCAAATTACTTTAATGCAATAAATTTTCAAAGTGCTCTCCCCCTTTTTGCTGACAATATCCTAAAAGATTATAAATAGCATTCCGAACATTTTGTAACACTTCTGGCGTTACTTGCCTAATTTCGTCCCTGATTCTTTGTTGCTCGGCGATGTCGTTAGGTTTAGTGGCATAAACTTTGCTCTTTAGATATCCCCATAAAAAATCAAATGGAGTAAGATCGGGTGATCTTGCTGGCCACTCAATTGGGCCCCTTCTTCCAATCCACCTATTTGGAAACACTTCGTTAAGATAGGTCCATACATTTTGAGCAAAATGTGGTGGTGCCCTATCTTGTTGAAACCACATCCGTTGGTCAAATAAGTTGGGATCCAAATTATTGGGGAATACATTTACTAAAGTAGGAATTAGTTCTTCTTGGAGCATATCAAGGTATGTTTCTACGGTTACGTTTCCATTGAAAAAAAGGACCTACTATGCGATCCCCAATAATACCAGCCCAGACGTTTGTTTTTTGAGGCCTTTGGGTATGGGATTCACGCATCCAACGGGGATTTTCGTCAGCAAAATAACGGCAGTTCTGTCGATTGACGTGCCCATGTATTGTGAACGTAGCTTCATCAGAAAACAGCACCCATCCAAAGCAATTTGTCCACCATCGATGGAAGCCATAATTCGTTCGCAAAATTCGAGTCTACGATCACGATCATCTTCGTTAAGCTCCTACAGGTTTTGCATATTATATGGGTGCTTTTTGGCTTCTTTAAGAATTTTTAAAACGCTTGTGTGACTGACACCATGAACGCGAGCTATTTGCCTAGCTGGAGTAACAGGATTTTCTTCAAATTCCAACAATATGTTCAACTGGGCTTCTTCGTCAATTTTTAAAACCTTTTGTCGAGGAGCATCCCTTACGTGGCCCAACTCCCGATATCGAGTTTCAATTTTGCTAATCGTACTTCAATTAACTCAAGGTAATTCTGGATGAACTTCAGTAAACAAACGAGCGACTTCAGCCTGTGTTCGACTTCTGTCCCCATATCCGATCATCATTAAAATTTCGATACGATGCGTCTCGGTTAAATAGGGCATTTTCTTATTTTTCGTTTGTTATTTACACGTTGAAATGCAAATAAGTACTCAATCACATTCAGTTCAAATTGGCCAAAAAACTATCGAGCAGGTTTTTTATTGGGCTTATCAAGTAAGAAAAAATGTACCTATACATTAAAGTAATTTGAGTAAATATTTCATTTTTTTCCGACACATTTCTTATAAAAAGTAACAAAAAAAGTGGAATTGTATTTACAATTGAAAAAGCTTTCAAATAGAAAATTAATCAACATACCCTTCCATTTAAAAAAAATGTTGGGGTTGTCTGCAACCCCCCCATATAATTAAAAAGATGAACAAATCTCTTTGTAATATGCCCCATTGAAAATAAAAATGGACGTGTTTCAGGAATTTTGCGATAAACCTTTATTTAGCAAGTTACAGAATTTGTTCCAGTTAGACTTTCCACTCTGTATACGTGCGGGTGGCTTTTCGAATATTTGAGGAAGTTTGAGCAAGATCGGTCCGATTTACAGCAACTTCGCTGCGACCTTCTATCCACCGCCAGTGGTATAATAATTGTACATATTTCGAGGGTAAGTTATACATTTAGAGGCCCACACCGCAGGTCGCAAAAAGTTAGGCCGCGGGCCTTATGTTGGACAGCCCTGTTTTAAATAACCTAAATGCTCCTTAACCGAACGTTAAAAGACCCAACATACTTTCCGTCTCAATTGGTACAGCTAATTTCGGAAATACTACTCTTTTCCAAATCCAGTATTTCGTCTTTGGGTTATCTAACAACTGTCTCAAAGTATTATTTGATTTATAAATTAAATTAAAACCTACGATATTGCTGTTAAACTTTTTGTATAAACAGACTCAGAAGGCAGTGAAACAGATTTCTTCTGGTTTTCACTTTTGTAAAAAATAGTCTCACGAAGAGATTTCTTAAACCTATAACGATTAATTAACTTATTACATGTAAGTAGAGATCAAATAGAAAGAAAGGACCAATTCCATATAGTTCACTTCATAGTTTATTAGTAGGCCAAGCGGCAAGTAATGTAAACCGTAAAAAAATGTTGGCAAAGCTTTTATTGTTTTAAATGGTTTATTAGGGTGTGATTATCAAGAATCTAGGTTTTCCCCACACCCTTAAGGCCCGCATCGATCTCAGTGAGGCTACAAAGGTACATATTGTTGGTTTTTCGGTAATATCTCGTTTTCTCTTTATCGTACGGTCAAAATGGTCCTATATGAAATTAAAGGAGACAAAGTTCTGTACAAAATAGTTCCCTACCATTTTTTCATGGGACTTATAGTTTCGGAGCAGTAGCCGCGCGAAGTTGTGCGAGTTTTGACAAATGCAGTAAATATCGATTCTTGCTTACCGAATTTTACTCTTCTCTCGGACTGGTGACTGTTGACAATATAAATAAGCACATATTGCATAAGTTTTCATTAAAAGGTATAGAACTTTTGTTAAAGTTGCAAATAGTTTGATTTATTGTGGCTTTCATTGCGGGTCAGTGAAGTCAATCTAATCGTCTTCTTTTCGACAAAGTTCTCGCGTAAAAGGTTCGTCCTGAGCTGGTATTTTACCCGAAGTCGATGATTCAGCAGTGATTTCCTTCACTTCAATACTGCTCTCGTTGTCGATCAAAGATGACTCACTCTCAGAGTCAGTCATGTAAATATCTTGTGCAGCTGAATGCTCGAACCGCACGTCTATCTCGTCATCAACGTCGAAATGATCTTCTTCCATATCGATATTTGCGCAAGACTAGCCCCGGCAACTTCCACACATTATCGAGCAACGCAGTCCAGTCTTCCTGCAGCTACAAGCTGCTTGTCACCCTTGCTTGCACTTGCAGGATATCGTGCTGAGAAGCTCCTGCGGGGCAGAGTCTATTAACGTAGGAATAGGTGTCAGTCCATTCCTCGTGCTTTTCCAGCCCCAATCTTGCGGACTCTTCTTGTTTCCGTACCACTTTTGAACCTGATGGTAGGTTCTGAAGGAATGCTGTCGTGCTGCTGATTCGGTTGGTAGTAAAGATGCAAGATTGCAAGCACTCTTAGAAATTGATTTCGTGAAGAAGCACTGGAACCTGCAATCATTCAACGATGTGTCACCGCTCGCTCCATAGAGTGCTTTAATGACAGATTTTCCGCCTGCCTCAATCCGGTCTGGAGAAGCATTTGGGTCTTTAAATATTTCAACGGTTCTTCGTACATTCATATTTTTCTGAAATAGATTGACGATTTCTATTTTCCATGCCTGAAGAATGCTGAGGTTGTGTCGCACCCACTGAAGGCGTGAAGGAAGAGTATGTGCTCCGCAACTTCTTCTGAATGTTTGAACGACTTCGTCGAGTAAATTCTGCTCTCAATTTTTCCTTTCCCTGGTTTCATGAGATAAACATTCGACAACTAGCAAATGCGAAAGGACTACCTTAAAAACAAATACACCATAATGCTTTGAAACCATATTACTTCGAGCGTCAATCATTTTCATGCGAAATTTTTCGCTAAAGAGCCTGGGAATCTATTCTATTGTACATAAGTTATATAACTCTTACCTGTATTAGCTCTTATGGCAGCAATTATACTCCTTTCTCTGGTATATGTTTTATGACATTTCACATGAATGATCACTGAATTCAGCCCTCGAAGCTGATCCACTTTATTGTCTTTTCTGCGAACACTTGCTTCTTTGAGAGAGTTCAAATCTCTCGCCTTCATTTCAAGAGATTCACCTTCTTTCAAAGTCTTCTCACATACAAAGCAATTATTTTGTTCTGACATCGTTACACAGAAATCGTTATATTTTCCGTATACATAAGAGCGTCATCGACGGACTTCTTAGGCACACAAGGCTACACTGGAATATTGAATACACGAAACTACGAAAGGCGATGCGACGCTGCTACGTAGGACACAGTATACTCTCCCCACCTAAGAGCAGGGCCTGTTCCGCATCTGCCTGCACTAGCAGGCATATTTTCGATAATACCAATGTCGCGCTCGTGACGCACGGCCCCTAAAAGAGACCGGATTTATACCTGAGATACCCTTCCCGTATTCTTAGAACCAAACAGCCGTTTGCAAGAATCGATATTTAATGAATTTGTCAAAACTCGCACAACTTCGCGCGGCTACTACTCCGAACCTATAAGTCCCATGAAAAAATGATAAAAAACTATTTTGTACAGAATTTTGTCACCTTTAATTTCATATAGGACCATTTTGGCCGTACGATAAAGAGAAAACGAGATATTACCGAAAAACTAAAAATATGTACATTTGTAGCCTCACGGAGATCGACGCGGGCCTTAAGGATGTGGGGAAAACCTAGATTCTTGATAATCACACCCTAATAAACCATTTAAAACAATAAAAGCTTTGCCAACATTTTTTTACGGTTTTGAACGATTTTATCGCCCTCCCGCCTGGCCTATAGATGAAAATTAAATGTTAGATTTTTCCCGCTGAAGCAGTTTTTCCCTCTGGAACTTTTTCTCGGAAGAACTACGTTAGCGTCTAAAATTTAGTATATATGAAAGACAGATTATATAAATTTTAGTTCACCTTCGGAAAAAGATAACTTGGTTATTGGAAACGCTCGTCAGGCAGTGTAATTGTGAGTGTTGGTGTAGCGGTGGTAAGTAGTGTGTTCAGTATGTATATCATCAATTTAGTTTTTTAACAACGTTGATCTTAAGTATTTTCTAGAGAGTCCGTTTTCAACATGGCATCTGTTGGTTCATTTCGTTTTATACACATTTATAGTTGTAAGAACTGCTTGGTTGTTGCTATAAAAATATGTCTACCTTTCTTCAGGCTTTTCCGTAACTCTATAATTGCTATTCCAGTGCCCATTTCTACGTCAAGTTAGGAATCCCATAATAAGCAAGCAAGAAGTTAGTGCCTTTTCTGAATCAGCAACTAGTAATTACCTCCACCGTTTTGGGATTGCATGATTGAATCTTTTATTGATGTGTTTCAATATGGGTGCTCACTGACATTCCGCTATTGTTATAATTTTTGGTGTCGTAATGAAAATCAACAAAATGAATATCCAGGGTGTCCCGGGATTAATGGGAAAAAAGTCAGGAGCGTATAATCTGAGCCAAAATAATGTCAGTACTTTATATAAACTTTTTCTACGCAGGCCCTTGTTTTCGAGTTATAGGCCTCCAAAGTTATAATTTTCAATTTGGTTTTTATTTTTTGTAATAGTTATTTGATCAACAGTAAAAACACAAGAGCTTTTTTTATCAATTTCTCTTTGCAACGAAACAGTTTTGCCAATCACTAATTTTATCTAATGTCAGTTTTTCGAGCAAATTTAGTGATTGGCAAAACTTTGAGTTAAATAGAAATTTATCTGATAAAGCTCGAGTGTTTTTTGGCAAGATAAATTAACGACAGAATATATGGATGAACAACAACAATAATTATCTTTATTAATACAACAAAGTTAAATAATTACCACACCGATTCAAAATAAAAGCACTATATGTTTAAAATTCAAAAATCTGTCAGACTAATTGACAGTTTTTGCAGTTTTGCCAACACTTAATTGCTGTGAAATTATAAGTAACCAAACTTGCGACTCATTGTCATTGTGTAAAAGTGACGTCCGCTTACTAGATATTGAGGAAGAGAAGTTTTTATCCGATAAAAAAGGATGCACCTTTTTTATCGATGTCAAAGTGACAATAACATTTCCAGGTATATGACATTTAACGTTGGATTTAATTTATCTTTATAAAATTTACGGCAAAGCTATAATGTACGTGTATGTTTATTTTGGAAAGGTAAACAGATTTACAGTAGTGCCTTGAAGCCAGGGACGGACTACTCGTAATGGTTAGTGATCCAAAAATTTTACAGGAATGGCACACCCTGTATGAAATTATCGAAATTGACTTCCCCACACATTAAGCTAACGAAAAGGTACACTTGTTGGAATTCGATAAAATAAGCCGTTTGGTTAATATTTACAGTTTTATTAATGCACTACGTACCAATTGACGCATTCACCATTTTTATAAGTAGACAACGAGGTAAAACTAACTTATTAATGCGATGTCCAAGATTTACCTACAGTACTACTAAAAAATAATTTAACGATAGCAGAAGATAAAAAACATTAACGACTTATTAATTCGAAAGTTGGTAATAACTTTTTAAAAGTGTTTTTACCATTTATCAAGTAACCATAGGATTGTCAATAATTCACAATTCCTTAATTTAACAGTTACCTACAATGACTTCTCGAAACTGTTTAGAGGCCAGAAGGTTTTATGCAGAACATTTGGCAAACAGAGCATTGACAGACAAACGAATGTTTGAGCGTATTGATCTCAGGTTACGAGAAACAGGTATGAATAAGTAAATGTAATTTTCCATGTATACAAAACAAAATTTTAAATTTTAGGACGTTTTTGCCAAAAAAGGTGGAAATTTCCAGTACGAAGCGTACGTACTGTGGCAGTTGAACAAGACTTGTTAAATGCAGTTGATAATGAACCATCAACGAGTTTACGAAAATTATCAATAGTAATACAACAAGTGTAATGATGATATCGAAATACAAATTTCTTCGATTTTGAGAAACAAATTGTTGTTTGGAAACCGCACGAGCGCGTAAGCGCGAGTGTGGTTTCCTAAAACAACAATTTGTTTCGAAAAAGAGAAGAAATTTTCGATAATCATTAATTACACGAGTTGTATTTGTCAAGATTATTTCACGAAAACAATTAAAAATTGGGCTATGATGACGTTCGTTGCAAAATTCCATGAATTGTTTCCACACGTACTTTTTAGATCGCACGGTATTTTGCGGCATTTGTTCTTTTACTTTCTTTTGAATCTCTTTTAGATCAAACAGACCAAAACGGATTTTATAATTTATTCTTGATACAATAATTCTGACGTTTCTTTATTAATTTGACATTTTCTGTCAGTCACTAGATTTTTAATATCGAATAGGGATCGAGACCGAACTATATAGAGGCAGCACTTCTGTCGAAAGTAGAGCGCCCTGGTGTTAAATAAGAAAAACATTGTGATGTAAACAGTATAATAAACAACCTACAAAATGCGAAAAATGAATAGACCTTTTTATTTTCTTTGCCAGGAAAAATTGTTGGTATGTAAGATGGGTGTAGGGGATTATCCGATTTTTGATTATTGACAAAATGAGCACTGCAAATTATAGTATTTTTATTTGGTTCCCAATCCTCCCGATGTTTTCTGAAATGTAATTAAAAAACTTGAAGTGATTCGTTTTGTACAAATATTTACTTTCTTCTCCTTAATAGTATTTAATTATTTGAACTTATTATATAATATTAAAGTCAGCAAACACATAACTAGTTTTTTATTTTATATACAGAAAACAACATTTTATTCTCTGGATAATAATCTTCTATTTACGTAAAAAAAAATTAGAACTTTTCTAATAGCTGCCAATTGTAGTATCATACTGATTATACACAAAATAATAGTTAATAAAATGTTTTAATCAGAATATTTTAATTACATATGGTTTTTTACTGCATTTATTCATTTTTGACGTTTTAAGGTTATCCACGCAGTGTTCAATGAATTTTCGGGGAAACTATGAAATTTCAACTGCGTAGTATTTTTATACAGCATATTTGAACAGCCATGAATACAGAAATATACTTTTGATGACGACATCACAAATATTTAATATCAGTTTTAAAAAATGAACATTTAAAAACGCTGATTATACAAAACTACTAATATTGTTTACATCACATTGTTTGTGTTTTTTCACGGCAGATGGCATAAACGTCATCCTTCTCGGTCCCCATAAAACAACTAATGACAACGCGAAACACATATAGAAAAATTGCATGTATCCAATCAGGTGCCGAAATACAAAATCGAAAACATAGTGTTTTCAGATATCAATCCTCATATTTAAACCAATCGAAGGCGCGTATTTTATATTGAGTGAAATAATCAAGAGAACATAACGTCTCGAAATCAGTTGTTCATCGCGTCCTAAAAGAACAGCTATTATATCCTTTTCACATGGAAAAAAGTACACAGTATGACAGTGGTTGATTATCCTGCACGACTTGAGTATAGCCAGACAACAACAAGCAGACAATACCTTTATTAGTAACATTCTTTTTACGGATGGATCCGGTTACACCAGAGATGGAGTCATTAATTCCCATAATATGCATTTATCGGATGATGTGATTCCACATGGCATTATCCAAACTAGGAACCAGCATAGATTCATGGTTAATGTTTGGGCAGGAATAGTTGGCAATCATTTGATAGGGCCATACTTTATTGACGGTACTTTGACCGGTCAGAGATATTTGGAGTTTTTGCAAAATGAGTTATGGAACCTGGAACCTGTTTGATGATGTGCCACTACAAACTCGTAGGAATTTATGGTTCATGCACGATGTGGCCTCTCCTCATATCAGTTTAGACGTACGATAGCATTTACACACAAAGTTTCCTAATACATGGATTGGTCGTGGAGACCCTTCTCAATGGCCACCGCGATCAAGAGACGTTAATCCTATGGATTTCTTTCTCTGGGGTTATCTCAAAACTAAGGTAGGTATACGCAACACCTGTGCAAACATAGCAAGATTTAATAGACAGAATTGTGTTACAATGCAATGTTATTAGAAATAATATGGGATTGCTCTTTCAAGTGCAAAGAAACAACATTCGTAGACTTAGAATGTGCGTGGAAGTGGGAGGAGCTCATATTGAACATTTATTAGAATAACGTTAGTTTTTGTTGTTGTTGAGGAATGTTTTATAACTTGTGTTTTTTGAGGTTTTCTTAATGGTTTAATAATGTTGTGTTCGTAATTTTGATTAAAAACAACTAATTACGTTGTTGCGTACCTATTTAATTCCCATTAAATAAGCTCTTAATGTTTTCATTATCTGCTATCATCAAATTATTTTTTTATAGTACTGTAGGTAAATCTTGGACATCGTATTAATAAGTTAGTTAGGTAAATTGGTACGTAGTGCATTAATAAAACTGTGAATATTAGCCAAACGGCTTATTTTATCGAATTCCAACAAGAGTCCTTTTTCGTTAACTTAATGTGTGGGGAAGTCAATTTCGATAATTTCATACAGGGTGTGCCATCTCTGCAAAAATTTTGGATAACTAACCATTGCGAGTAGTCCGTCCCTGGCTTCAAGGCATTACTGTAAATCTGTTTACCTTTCCAAAATAAACATACACGTACATTATAGCTTTGCCGTAAATTTTATAAAGATCAAATAACTAGTACAAAAAAATAAAAATAAAAACCAAATTCAAAATTAAAACTTTGAAGGCATATAACTCGGAAACGAGAGCCTGCATAGAAAAAGTTTATATGAAGTACTAACATTATTTTGGCTCAGGTTATACGCTCCTGACTTTTTTCCCATTAGTCCCTGGACACCCTGTATAACAAAACGTCCGGTCATGAACCACATATTCTGGCACCAAAAACACCATAATATGTTTAATTCATGATCTACCTTTTTGTATTGTTGTGAAATCTAGTCACATGGAATCAAAATGATAATGTTAGCAAAGACAATTTCCACAGTGACCTTTTGAGAAGTTGAGGACATCCAAGATAAACTGGGACACGTTTATATTGGAGTTGATTGATTGAATGATAAGTCGAACTTCGCCAAATTTACGATAGAAAATTGAAAGGCTTTTAATAACTTAAAAGAGGGTGTGCCAGTCGTTAAGAGGGTCGTTTGATCTGATGTGACGAAATTTGACCATTTTTTTAATACTGACTGATAAATTCGATTCCACCTTCTATATAAATATTTACAACGCGATTAGGATTAAATATTCCACCAAACGAAATGAAGAGTGATGATATGTTTAACCTTTTTTTAATACAGGGTTGAACATAAAAACGCTCGTAAGGTTATATTGAAATGAACGGAATTATTAATAATACTTTTTTAAAACCACAGTTACTGCAATCAAATGATTTATTTCGAATGTCAATACACTATAATATACAAGGTGTTTCATTAACAATGGGACAACCGTTAACAGGTGATACTACAAGTTAAATAATGATGATAGACCCAAACATGTCTTATCCAAATGTTGATAGTACACTCAATGAAGGTTTTCACCTCCGATTTCGTTGAATCTCCATCGATTTTCATGAAAATTGGTGAGTAGGTGGGGGATACCATAAGAAACAAAAGTGACATAGTGCAAACTTGCGCTTTTGCTGCCACCCTTTCTCGGGGGTGAAAATTATTTTAGTAAAAATAACTCCAGGAATCGATAGAGGGACAAATTCTGAGCAAAATTTGTTATATAAAGTTTTTTGGAATAAATCAATACTTTCTGAGTTATTAAAGATCAAAGATTGTGATGTTTCGTGATAAAAATACATGTTTTAAAGCGGTTTTTCATAAATAACTCAAAAAACTTTAAAAAATAAGGGGTTTAAAAAATCTTATTTAAGACGACCTTATAGTTCTTGAAATTACCTTTCAAATGGTTTTTGGAGGAACCTGATATCTTGAAAATTAGCGGAGTTATTGTAAAAAAACAAATTATATTTGTTTGGAGCAGAGATTTGGTATGCATATATTATAGGAAAACGTTTCGATTTAAGGGGTGGTTGCTGAAAGGGTTGAAAAATTAATTAAAATCATAAATGATGCAGATAAATATTAAAAAACATTTAATTTATCTAATTAAACACAATTACTTAAGCCAGAATGATTAAATCTGCTTTTTTTCCATTTTTAACAAAAGGAGTGGATTTCACCCCTAAAATGCAAAAAGCGCAAGACGAGCATATGTCACTTTTGAAGTAGAGGGTAAAACATACTAAATCCCAAATTTTCATCCAAATCTATGGGGGTTCAACGAGATCGGAGGTTGTAGCTGATTTTTGCCTTCATTGACTGTACTATGATGGTTGTTCAAAGTTACAATTTTATTTTATTTCTTGCTATTATCATCGTGTTTCTTGGACTATCTATTTGAAAATTGGCAGCTTTACGGTTTTTGGTACGATAAAAATTATTATGTTAATATATACCCATCAGAACTGATATAAATTCTTTTTGGACAATGCGAAAAGTTAAGCAAATAACTAAATGTATTTAATTTCAAAGGAAATAAAATATTGAATGGTGAACCGGCTTACAATTTTTCAACCACACACACTGCAGAAACATCTAATTATATTGAACCCAACTTTCTGAACATAAATAACAATCTAAATAGTCTAAGTATACCGATTCTAACTGAAAAGGATTATGGTAGAGCTGTAATAAAACTTAAGCCAAAAAAGCTGCCGGAGTGGATGGATTTGATTTCCGATGGATTTGATTTCCTCCAATAGATATCGGTTTGCGGTTTTGACAGGTCAATAAGTCATATAATTTGTCTTTTTGCAAGCTGGTTATAGTTATAGCATGGCATTTGAAAATTCTCAGAAAAAATGATAAGTAGAGCTAAGTGTTAAGATTTGACGAAAATTGGTGCACTATAAATACTGCCTAGTATACGTTATCAGTAATAAACAACTAAACTTATTTGGTAGGTATGAAGGTGAAGGATGGCTGAAATGTCAGAAGAGAGTTGAAGTTTTAAGAAAGCCTCATTTCACGTCCAAATAGGATTTTCGCAGATGTTTCACCCGTGGACTCATTGACGGCAGATCGATAAGCCAATGCAAATAGGGAAATATACTGGTCCCAATCTCTCGGATGGCTGGAAACTACTTTAGACAGGCATTTTCCAATAGTCCTGTTCATTATCTCGACCATTCCATCTGACTGTGGATGTAATGCTGTTGTCCTGGTCTTCTTCATTCCCAGCTTGTGGCAAATCTCCTGGAATAGATGGATTTCGAAATTTCTTCCCTGGTCGCTGTGGACTTCCAAGGGCACTCCATTTCGGCTTATAAATTCTTTCACCAATACATCCGCGACAGTTGTGGCCTCTTGGTTCGGGATATCGTAAATTTCCACCCACTTTGTGAAATAATCCATTACAACCAGGATGTATTTACTACCGTTTTCTGTTGTCGGAAATGGTCCAGCGATGTCTAAAGCAATCCTTTCGAAAGGGCTTCCAACATTATATTGTTTCATGGGTGCCTTTATTTTGCGATGTGGTCCATTACTCGTAGCACAAGTCGTAAAAGTTCTTACACCAGTGCTTCACATCATCAGAGCTGTTCACCCAATAAAACCTTTCACGGACCTGCTGAAGGGTTTTCTTCACTCCCAGATGACCTCCCGATGGAATGTCGCGTAACTATCTCAGTACCTCTGCTACTCTCGTTCTCGGGATAACTATCTGTCTTATCTTCAATGTCAGCTACGATTACCGTATGCGTGAATTTTTCTGCGCCAATACCCAATTGGATTTGTCTCTCTCCGTGAACGTTGGCACTCTCACCTGTGGCGGTCCGCAGTCGCAGTCTCGTAATGGTTCTAGTTGCACCAGTGTCTACCAGCAGTGTATATTTCTTGCCATTCACTTCGCCATCTACATGTAAACTCTCGTTGCGACATCTGAGAGAAGCTATCAGTATGAAAGGGTCTTTGGAACGATCATGGGTCGGTGCTGCCCCCTCGTAGCCGACCCGTTCTAGTTTTCCTGTGACTGGGGTTCTTGGTTTGCAGGTGTCCTGGGCCGCTTACACGAACTGCGTACATGTCCTAGGTCGCCACAATTTCAGCACCTGATCTTTCATGGTTTCTTGCCCATAATTTTTTTTATCAAACTGACAATCTGATCTAGTCTGTCCTCCTCACCTTGTTCTTGCATGGTCCTGACTTTGTTATATCCCGAAGCCTTCGTGACTGCTTCATATTCGAGAGCAGCTGTCAATGCGTCAGCTAATGTTTTGTCATCAATAAAGGCCTGGATGCCCAGACAATCCATCACGTCCTCTGGTGCTGATGGATAAGCAAATCGAACGAGTCGGACAATATTCACTTCATACTCTTGAAGGGCTTCGTTACGTTTCAGCCTTCGGTTTTTCAGCTGGGACTGGTACAAATGTTCTAGATGTTCGTGACCGTATCGCATGTCCAACCTCTTCTTCAGTTGCTCGAAGTCATCCGTTTCTTCCAGAGGTATCGTCTGGAGTACATCTAAGGCATCTCCCCTAAGCGCGATACTTAAGTTCACTTACTTCTCCCTGTCGGTTAACATAAGGTTACAGGACCGTACTTAGTATCTACTTCGACGTGCGAGTTCGTAACAATAGGTTTAACCAGTAACCTGTGAATTTGACGATGTCGCATATTAAGTCAGAGTGAGTGTAAATTTGTAACTATTTAGAACAAGAAAGCGATAAAAATTATGAATTTTCCGATAGAAGAATTAGAACTGTCTGTGGGTATGGTGTACACACTAGATATAAATTGAGTGAATGTAAACGACGACTACTCAGTGTGTATATATTTATTAAAATGCAGCTAAGCGCTTTCGGCCATTAGGCCATTGTCAAAGCTGTCCTATAAAATTACAATGTTTGTAAAATTTGGAAAAAAACAATTTAAAAAGTTGAACTTACGTCATAAAAAAAGATCCCAAAACAGGTGTCAAAAAACATCCAGCTAATAAAATTGTTACAATGATATCATTCAAAAAAAACATTAAAATACCCCTTTAAGAGAGTGTACAATTATATTTCACATCATGGAAATTCCCATTCAGAATGGGAATTTCCATAATGTGTTTTAGAGATTAAAACTAACTTTTCCGCATCTGTGGCCCTGAACAATATTGTATCATAAAATTGTTACTTGTATACACTTCGAGGGATGTATCGTGCTAACAAACCGAAATTTCTCCAAAAATAATCGAAAATGTAGTATATCTGGATTTATAGGACCCGCTGTACTCACTCTAGTCAACTGAAAATCAATATGGTACATCTGTGAGACACCTTGAACAATATTCAATCATAAAATTCATCAATCGTATACTCTGGAGGCTGTATCGTGCCAATAAACTGAACATTCTTCTAAAATGACAAAAATTTGGTACTTCAAGTCCCATAGTACCCGTTGTTCTGGCTTTAGTGAGCTGAATATCAATAGGCTTCATCTTTGTGACGTTCTGAATAATATCCAATCATAGAATTGGACAGTTGTATGTACTCCGGAGGCTGAATCGTGCTAACAAACTGATACTTCTCCAAAAATGACAAAAATATCGTACTGTAGCACCTGTTGCATTGGCTCTGGTGAGCTGAAAATCAATACGGTTCATCCGTGACATGTCCTTAACAATATTCAATCATAAAATTGGTCACTTATTGCACGCCGTAGGCTGTATCGTGCTAATAAGACATGTAAGAAAAAGTGGCCGACGACATACACACAGGATTTTTTTTCTAAAACTCGTTTTTTCGTGTTTTAGTTGACGGAAAACGTAAAAATAACTCAAAAAAAAATTTTCTAAATTCCAACTTTTTTTGGGGTAAACCAATACTTTTCTCGCATATAGATAGGTTGGGCGGAAAAGTAAAAATTAGGTTTTTGCTAATTGAGATTTCCTGAATTAATGCTTATCCAAAAAATACCCCGAACCTTAAACGAATTTTCTACTGTTCAGTAGTTTCAGTTATCCTTTACATTCGTTCCTACCAAATAAGTTTAGTTGCTTATCACTGACAAAAGAAAAAAACATAGGACGCAACGATTTACTGTGAGACAATCGATTTTAAGATTAAATCAGCACATTGTAAAATAAACAAGACACAGTAATGCGTCATCGCACTCACCAAAAATGAAGTTGAAAATAACTCTTAAGATATATGTTTTCAGGAGAATCATTTTCCACACATGCTTCCATGTACAAGGCTACTTTTTGTATTTATCACACCATTTAAAACACGAAGTGGTTAGCTCGTCGCCGAATACACGTTACACTACCACTAAACAAACACTATCTGAAACGAGCGTTTCGATAACTAATTTATAATCTTCAGTGACCGAATGTAAACAGTTTATCTACTAACCAAGTTATCGCCTTCACAGTTCGAAGATAAATAGTTTACCTTAGTATTGGTGTAACGTGTATTCGATATCGAATATTGCCAACGTTTCCAGAGAGTTTTTCTATACTAAGACGCGTTCACGCGGGCTGAATTTTGTTGAACAGTTTTAGTTGATCAACAAAAGAGCGTGAGAGCGTATCTTTTAACGCGATTGATCAACTTTTTAATAGATCAATGAATCAAACTTTATCGTACAACAAATTGATTCGATTGGAAATAGCTATCGAGTCGAAACCTGCTTGAAGCGTATGAATTACACTGTCAAGTTTTACCTCGCTCGATCAATAGTATTTTCTACTTTCACAAGCGATTTATGATTTAATAAAACAAATGAGAATTAGGTGGTATGAATTATTATTCGCAGATTTTATCGCAAACATGATTGCCTTTGGAATTACCGGAAGGAAAATATAAGAACAATGATGCCAGGGACAATGAGTCTAATGAATAAAAATGAAGCAATTGCTTAAAGCATTTGCTTACTAGCAAAAGCAATTACTTAACTAGCATTTGCTTTAAGAAAAAGCAATTGCTAGAGCTCGTTATGAATAAATTTTTTAAGCAAATGCTGCTTTTCTGAAATCAACGTAGCAGTTGCTTTTCCAACAGAAGTCCAGACTTGCCGGCGCAAGTTTACAAAGTCTTGATCCCTACTCATATGTGTTCCATATTAGTGTTTCGTAGACGTACTTATTTAGTTCAGTTACATTTTTAAGAATATCTAAGTGTGTTACAGTTATTTTATAAAAAATAATAATAATATGGCAGATAGTGAAGAATTTGATAATAGTAGTGACGAGGAAATTACAGATAAACAAATGATATTTGTTTAAAAATTAGAAGAAAAGAAGATAATTTTTAATAAATTACAAATTCCGCATGTTAAGGCAGAAAAGGAAGCTGTTTTAGCTTACTTTGTACAGGAATATAAAGATATTTATAATATTACACTTACAACAAAACAGTTATCGAAAAAAAATAGTAATATGAAAGTTGAGATGAGAAAGAAATTCGATATTACTAAGACCGGTAATAAACCAATAGTATTTAAGCGTTGGGAAAAATTACTTTTGGAATTGTTGGAGGTGGAAAAGAATCCCATCTTTAAAAAAATTCCAGGTAAACATTTTTATAATATATTCTCTTTAAGTACAAAAAATTAACATTTTAAGGCGCTATGTCTGTTGGAGTCGAGTAACCCTTTTATAGCAACATCGACTATTCCTAATAAAAAATAAAAATATCAAATAGTTTGCCTGAAACTGATGAGACCAAGCATTATCAAATGCTGAACTGCAACGTTTAGTTTTATTAGAGCAACTGAAATTATGTCGTATGCCACAGGAAGAAATTTTAAAAAGAAAACAGGAGAATGATGACAAACACCAATTTAGTCAAGGGGAAAAAGGCAAAATATTTTATAATCAATAGTCTTGTTAAGTTTGCATTTACTTATGCTCATTTTTTTTGCTTATAGTTCGGTTAAAAGAATAAATGTTTATTTTCTAGAATCTGCTGTTTCTTTTTAAAATCGCAAATATCTATAAATATTTACATTCAGATTCATATTTTAATACTCGATTATTGAAGAGAATTCGAGTTATTAATTCTCTCTTTTGTTGTCCTAATTGACAAATTATATTTGGTGCCAAATTATTGTTAGTTGGTACGTTCATTTCAAAATTAGTTTTATTATCGGGATACTGAAAATCTTCATCATTTAAAAACTTGGCAATATTATGAAGAACTATGCACGCAATTATTGTTGATGGTATTTTTTCTAATTTCCTCCTAACTTTATATTGAAGGACAGGGAATCTTGCTTTTAATTGTTCAAAACATCGCTCGATAATTACCCGTTCTCGGCAGAAAACGTTGTTAAAATATTGTTGCTCTTCGGTTGCTGGATTCCTCCAGGGTGCCATAATCCAAGGCGATATAGAATAACCATCATCTCCTAATAACAAACATTCTTCTATGCAGTTTTTAAGAATGTTCTATATATTTGAATTTTTAAAAATTCTGTTGTCATGTACAGAACCTGGCCACTGGCAATCTACACTTGTAAATATTTCCTTAGCGTTACAAGTTAGCTGAACGTTTATGCTGAGGTATCCTTTTCGGTTTATATATTCATCACCGAATTCTTGAAATTTTGGAATCCTGACGTGTGTACAGTCTTATCATACCGATAGCATTTGGAAAACGGTATTTTTCTGACCACAACCGTTTAGCTTCAACAACATCTTCAGTACTTTTAGGAAATTTAATGAAAATATTTGCCTTTTCCAAAACAGCATCCATTACAAATTTAGAAACTTTAGACACAGTCGTTTGATGAACACCGATTTCTTCAGCTACAGAATTTTGGTAGCCCGGATCTGACAATTGCCTTAAACATATTTTCATTTTATCCAAACTTGATAGTGCAGCTCAGCGCTTTCCACCAGTCTCTTTTAAAAAATAACTAGCTAACCACTCAACATTATTCCGGTCAAAACGATATAACTTTCTAAAATCCACATCTCTACAATATTTTCGTACACTGTATATTTTTTCTTTACGCCCATTCATATATTCAGTCATATTTAGTACAAAATACATGAAGCTGCATGCAAAGAGAACCAAAGTCGACTATTATCAAGCAAATGATGCTGCGGTTACCCTACCTTAAAAATTTGGAAGCAATTGCTATACTAGAAAAAGCAATTACTTAATTTATTCATAAGATTTTAAGCTAAAGATCGCAATTGCTTCTGTTTTTTAAGAAAAAGCTTTGGATGACAGCAATTGCTGCATTCCTTAGCAATTGCTTAAAGCAAAAGCATTTACTTCAGCTTTTATTCCTTGGATTCCAAGTAATTACTTGCAATTTAATAAGAAAAAGTAATTGCTTCACTTTTATTCATTAGGCCAAATGTATCGAAGTATATTATAAAATAAATGAGTAATAGGTACTGGCCTTACCACAGCTGATATTAAGTATAAAATTAAGTCGATCAGAAATATGTGCAAAAAAGAACATCAAAGAAAAGTCGATGGAGAACAGGAAATTTGTGTGACAAAGCTCTTTTGGTATAAGTCAGCCGATGTTTTTTATTAAAAGCTCTGGATAGATCTATAAAAGTCATAGAGATAACGTCCGCACTTAATCTACGATAGTCGGGACGTTTCTGGATAATACTACAATATAAAATAATAGTCCAAAAACTAATTAAAATAACTAAAAGCAAGCATATTTTAATCGCTTGTATTTTATGACAGACTTTTTTAAAAGTTTGTTGATGTTTATAGGGTTTCATTTATATTTAGTTCATCGTGGGTACCTACCTGTATTATTATTTGGTGAAATAGAAATTTCATTAGCAACTACTCCCTCATCTATATTCTCTAAATATGGATTAACACCCACCACCGTGAATTTTGGAGATTACTGGGTTTCATTCTGAATCTTGTCACTGACATCTACAATAAATAACGATAACACAATTCATTTGCTATTGAACTATTAATTATAAGAAAATACCTGTACACTTTTCTTGGTTAAGAACCATTTTAACCATTGCAGCTCTAGACATAGTTATGCACAATTTTTTCACTGTTCAAACTAATAAAAATACGAGAAAACTGCAAAATAACGCGGGAGTAATCAACAAGTTGTAAACAAACTTATAGATTATGTATTTGAACTATACTGCCGAACGAGATAAATGCTAAAATTTTAAGTCAAGTACATACACCTGTTGCCGAAAAAATATAAACGCTACATCAAAAATAAGTTAAATACCAAATATCTGAATAAAACGGTAGTAATAATATTGCTTTGTCAAAAATCGTTGCAGCGTAAACAAGATAAATGGCAGTTAGCTTGTTTTTACTGGGAAGTATTCATATCGGTTGCAGAATTAAACAGCTTAAAGCAGATAAGTGCCATATAAC
Organism: Galeruca laticollis; assembly: GCA_963921935.1. Taxonomy (NCBI): domain Eukaryota; kingdom Metazoa; phylum Arthropoda; class Insecta; order Coleoptera; family Chrysomelidae; genus Galeruca; species Galeruca laticollis. Next base: position 146,785,368 of record OY998178.1, on the reverse strand, counting down.
TTCTTTGTGCAGTTAAATATAGGGTAAGTCCGGGTGAGATGCCCTACAATTCGAAAAAAAATATTTTTTTAAAATGCAACATCTCTATGTCGAAAACAAATGACGGAATAGTAAAAGCAAAGTTTATTTAAGCATTTTACAAATACAAACAAATTAAATTATATCACATTTAACGAAAAAATAATTATTTAGTAAAAATACGACTTTGCCATCTCTCCCGACTTATAAGGGATAGATGGCACAAACTAAAATAAAATCTTAAAGTTAACAAAAACACAAAAAAATGTCTTTTAATTATTTTCGGCTAAACTTCCCACATGAGTCACACTTATTTTCAAATTTAGTGCAATTTTCGTGCATCCACCGTTTGCAATTAATGCAACGGATCCAGTCATCTGAACGAGTTGTGCTGTTGTAGTCTTCCAAACACATTCGTTCTCATTAAATTCCTCGTTGATGTCGCTATCGCTGTCTTCTTTGGATTCAAAATCTTCATCTGACTCAGAGGAAGGCAATTCAGGCTTGGTCTTCTTCGCTTTTTTAATTGGTTTTAAAACAGATTTGATTTTTGCTGCACCTTTCCGTTTTGCAAGTCTTTCTTTTAATAATTTGGCCTTCTCTATATTTTCTGGGGAAGTTAATATTGTTGCAACATTTCTACCTCGCTTTTTTAATGCTAAAGGAATTATAGGTAAGGGTGAGATATTATCCAGAATTTTTCCAGCAGATGGAGGTTGACCAGATGATGAGGATGAGCAATATCTAATTTTTGGTGACTGTTGATGAGGAACTACTGGTGAACCAGGTCGAGGATCAGGAGATTGAAGATCAGGTGCTGAATGGACCAGGTCGAGGCTCCTTAGATCGACGATCAGGTACTGAAGAGGAACTAGCTTGAGGACTAGAAGATCGACATTGAAGTGCTGAAGATTGATTGGACTCAGACTCTGGTAATCGACAATTAGAACCTATTGCATTATCTTCAATAGGCCGAGCACCTGTTGCAAAAGTTGCTGAAGCATCAGAAACATGATAGGCATGTTCTGGTACAGCTTCAGGGTTATACGGAAAAATTCCCGTGGCTCTAAATGAAGAAACTGCATTGTAATTAGTTGCTGCTTTAGTCCATGCTTCGGCCAATAATTTGCCAAATTGCAATCTGGTCATTTTTCTGCTTGGATTTGTTTTCATAAAAAGGTGACAAGCTTTGTTAAACGCAGATTTTAATGATTTGAACACCCCACGGTCTAAAGGCTGAAGGTAATGGGTAGTGTGGCTAGGCAAGCACAATAAAATAATATCATTTCTTTCCGCAAGTTCTAATATTTCGGCACAGCAGTGAGATGTATGACCATCGACGATCAACAGTGCTTTTCCTACACCTTTTCTTGGCAGAAAATGATCTTTCAACCACAACAGAAAAATATCTGAGTTCACATACGCCGACTTCTGGTTCATGTAAATTTTTGATCCGTTGGGCATACCATCTTGGAATTCATCTTTGTTGTACTTGCCTTTAAACACACAAGCTGGGGGTAGAAAAGTGCCTTCTGCATTGCAACATGCGATAACCGTTATGGTTTCCCCCTTTTCTCCAGATGTAATTGTGGATACATCTTTTGATCCTTTTTGGGCTATAACATAACCCACTTTATTATTAAGCTGTAGACCTGATTCGTCCAAATTCCATATGGATCCCGGTAACTCGAATAAGTTGTTTCCTTCTAGAATTTCATGTAGTAGTTGAAGATAAGCCAAGACTTTTTCACGGGACATACCTTCAGCGCGGGCTACAGAAACTCCTTCAGCCTTTCTCACACACAAATCTGGGTGGCGTAACAAAAACAAATTTAACCAATCGTAACCAGCTTTTTCTTCCTCATGGTTAAACCTATGGTTTAATTTAAGTTCTACCGCAAATTCATATGCCATGGTCCTCAAATCATCTCGAGTGGGAGCAAATCCTCTCTTTTGTAGCTTTTTAATGTGAGCTAATAACTTCAACTCATTAGCCATTCCTAAACTTCCTGTTGGTCCCATGGGTTTTTTTGATGCGTCATTATTCTGCACCCGACGCCGTAATGTCCTTGATGGTATATTAAAAGTTCTGGAAGCCAAGTTTATTCCCATACCATTTCTTACTGCGGTTATCGCTCGCTGAAGAGCATCTTCCGACCAAGAACCTGGTTTTCTAATATACAGGGTGTCCCCGGGACTAATGGGAAAAAAGTCGGGAGCGGATAATCTGAGATAAAATAATATTAATACTTCATATAAACTTTTTCTATGCAGGTCCTCGTTTTCGAGTTATAGGCCTCCAAAGTTTTAATTTTGAATTTGCTTTTTATTTTTATTTTTTGTACTAGTTATTTGATCTTTATGAAATTTACAACAAAGCTATAATGTACGTGTATGTTTATTTTGGTAAGGTAAACAGATTTACAGTAGTGCATTGAAGCCAGGGACGGACTACTCGCAATGGTTAGTGATCCAAAAATTTTGCAGGGATGGCACACCCTGTATGAAATTATCGAAATTCACTTCCCCACACATTAATCTAACGAAAAGGTACTCTTGTTGGAATTCGATAAAATAAGCCGTTTGGCTAATATTTACAGTTTTATTAATGCACTACGTACCAATTTACGCATTCACCATTTTTATAAGTACACAACGGGGTAAAACTAACTTATTAATAGATGTCCAAGATTTAACTACAGTACTACAAAAAAATTATTTAACGATAGCAGAAGATAAAAAACATTAACGACTTATTAATTCGAAAGTTGGTAAAAACTTTTTATAAGTGTTTTTACCGTTTATCAAGTTACCATAGTATTAGTTGTCAAACGTTGTGTAGAATAGTTCGTAGTCAGTACTTGTCAATAATCCATAAGTCCATAATTTAACAGTTACAATGGCAAAATTCGCTTTTATTGGATACGCAGATATGCATCTAATGTATGGACTGGCTTCTAGAAACTGTTTAGAGGCCAGAAGGCTTTATGAAGAACATTTTGCAAACAGAGCATTTCCAGACAGACGAATGTTTGAGTTTATTGATCTCAGGTTACGAGGAACAGGTATGAATAAGGAAATATAATTTTCCAAGTATACAAAACAAAATTTTTAATTTTAGGAAGATTTTTTCCAAAAAAAGGTGGAGAAGGTCCAGTACGAAGCATACGTACTGTGGCAGTTGAACAAGACTTGTTAAATGCAGTTGATAATGAACCATCAACGAGTTTTCTAAAATTATCAAGAGAACATAACGTCTCGAAATTAGTTGTTCATCGCATCCTAAATGAACAGCTGTTATATCCTTTGCACATGAAAAAAGTACACAGTATGACAGTGGCTGATTATCCTGCACGACTTGGGTATAGCCAGTGGTTTCTGCGAAAACAACAAGCGACAATACATTTATTAGTAACGTTCTCTTTGCGCACTAATCCGGTTTCACCAGAGATGGAATCATAAATTCTCATAATATGCATTTATGGGGTGATGTGAATCCACATGGCATTATCCAAACTAGGAGCCAGCATAGATTCATGGTTAAAGTTTGGGCAGGAATAGTTGGCAATCATTTGATAGAGCCCTACTTTATTGACGGTACTTTGACCGGTCAGAGATATTTGGAGTTTTTGCAAAACGAGTTATGGAACCTGTTTGATGTGCTATTACAAACTCGTAGGAATTTATGGTTCATGCATGATGGGGCCCCTCCTCATTTCAGTTTAGACGTACGACAGCATTTACACACAAGATTTCCTAATAGATGGATTGGTCGTGGAGGCCCTTTTCAATGGCCACCGCGATCATGAGACGTTAACCCTATGGATTTCTTTTTCTAGGGTTATCTCAAAAGTAAGGTATACGTAACACCTGTGCAAACAAGGTAAGATTTAATAGACAGAATTGTGTTACACTGCAATGTAATTAGAAATAGTGTGGGATTGCTCTTTCAAGTGCAAAGAAACAACCTTCGTAGACTTAGAATGTGCGTGGAAGTGGGAGGAGCTCATATTGAACATTTATTAGAATAACGTTAGTTTTTGTTGTTGTTCAGTAATTAGTTTTAGTCTAATGTTTTATAACCTAAATAATGCTATGTTCGTAATTTTGATTGAAAGCAAGTAAATTCTGGACATCGTATTAATAAGTTAGTTTGGTAGATTTGTACGTAGTGCATTAATAAAACTGTAAATATTAGTCAAACGGCTTATTTTATCGAATTCCAACAAGAGTACCTTTTCGTTAGCTTAATGTGTGGGAAAGTCAATTTCGATAATTTTATACAGGGTGTGCCATCCCTGCAAAATTTTTAGATCACTAACCATTGCGAGTAGTCCGTCCCTGGCTTCAAGGCACTACTGTAAATCTGTGTACCTTTCCAAAATAAACATACACGTACATTATAGCTTTGTCGTAAATTTTATAAAGATCAAATAACTAGTACAAAAAATAAAATTAAAAACCAAATTCAAAATTAATAACTTGGAGGCCTATAACTCGAAAACGAGGGCCTGCATAGAAAAAGTTTATATGAAGTACTAACATTATTTTGGCTCATATTATACGCTCCTGACTTTTTTCCCATTAGTCCCGGGACACCCTGTATTTCGTAGGCATCTGAAACAATACATCAATAAATATTCATCGCATACAGACTATGAGCATGATTTTGAATTTTATTGCATAGTTTTGTATCAAATATAGTGAGGCATCTCACCCGACTAACAGTGTGCCATCTATCCCAAATACCGGGTTAGATGCCCCACCCTATAACAAAGACACTACGTAAGCTATCGGATTTATGAATAGCCCATTATATAACCTTAAACTACCACAACAAACTCTACTAAAATCACCTGTTAAATTAACTGCTTTAAAAATATACAAACATTTATATATGTATCTAAACAATTTCAAACCTGTTTGGAAAATTATAAACTTGATAACTTACGTTTATGACACACTATTGACACACTACACTTCTACTTATTAACATGTGGTATTAAATGACGAGGCGGCGTATCGGCAGCGCCATCTGTCATCGCCTAGCCAAATAGTTGCACTTTGCCATCTATCTCGGTGGGGCATCTCACCCGGACTTACCCTATTAAATAATATGAAACAAAATGAAGTCCGATACGACATAAGTGCACATATCTGCTTTGTGCTGGCTGAATTTTGACCAAAATGGATTTATATTATTTTTGCAAACTCGTAACATTGTTAATGCTTGTAAGAAATGTATCTTGTTCTCGCAGTATAAGTAGGTGCAATTTGTAGACCGAGAGATGCACTTAACTAAGAAAATTAAAAAAGTAGTTATTTTGTTTTTGCAGTAACCTGACGATATGACGAGTAAAACCGGTTGTAATCTGATCAATCAGGAATCTACAGAATTGCCAACTTAAATTCAAATCACCCCGCCTAGTTTAAAAATAGAGTATAGAGAGGATCACTTTTCTAGTGCTTTGATAAATTGAATGGTCTCGGCAGTTTTGTATGTAAACATAAGTGAGCGCACAGTCAGGAGGCAACTACTCGATAATCTTCTGGAACTGCTATTGACCCGCCGCTTTCTCATGAACACTGGATGGCCACGAGAACAAAGTTAGGCCACCGCAAACTCGACTTGATTAGGCACTTTGTTTACGAACCCCTAGGTCGAAAACATGCTGCTGCTATTGGGTTTTCTTCATCTCGTTTTGTGAGCCGGATGCTCCATGAAGAATTGAAAATTGCATCCTTACAAATTAGCTACGTGTAGGAGTTTAATTCACGTGCTTTTTTTGCTCCAGAAAATTCATGTGAAGCTATTCTTGCTGTACCTGACGACGCTCTTATTTTCTTCAATGATGAAGCTCGCATTGTTGTTGGAAACTTCAGAGGTAGATTTTCGCATAGTATTGGCAATAAAGACCGCCATCTTCTAAAACTAAATACTAAAAATAAAATGTTCATCTCCATCATTTTTTCTTCTACTGAATTCCAAAAATTGCCTTTTCCTTTAAACTACTGAATACTGAATGTCTGGTATAATTTATGAAATATATTGGATAATATTGTCTGTGATTCATGCTTTACAATAACATTTTTCACATATTTTTTTGAGCTAGTCATAAGTATAATAAATTTATATTTTTACTAATTCGAGTTAATCGTTAGTTCATTTAGAATTACTGTAAACAAATCGGCTTCCACTAAATAAACTAAACAATTTACTTCATTAGAAGTAATATAAACATACCCACATCTCATAAATATTTTTGTATGCGTGTTTGGTCTGTCATTAATAACGTACAACGACTACTGGTAATTTATGTGATTTTTTTTAGAAGAAGAAATGCCAAAAGGTACATCTGGAAATTCTAACGTGAGGAAAAATAAATATCGTTTTTCTATATGTCTACAGTGCTTTCGTAATCATTACAGGATCAAGTAAATCCGTCAAAATAAGATTGTTTTATATACAGTGTCCCGTGCATAAATACCGTAAATTGGAAGAATGGCAGATAGTTTTTCAAAATATGCACACAATTTTTCTCTAACCTTGTTAGTTTGTGAGATACAGGTGATAACGGGTGCAAAAAATCCAAATTTGATTTAGTAGGGGAATAGAAATACGAATTTTTTATAGGTTATAGTCTTTTCAAAACAGATCAGCAGTAATAGTTTTGTCAAATTCCGATGAATGTGGTACAAGGGGTTCTTAAACTTTTATTGTACTATATTCTTGAAACAACCAGTTTTTCGTGGTAATAACGTTTGTCTGCAATTTTGCATTAAATTTCCTTAGTAAAAGTTATTCGTTGTTGAACTAGTATTTTACTATTGGCTCAAAATAAAATTTTCGAATATATCTTGTATATGCTGTTTAATATTAGGAGATACACAATTTTTATTAATAACTTTTTCCTATTAGTGTTTTAAATGAAACTCACGGTTTCTAGTTAATTCCACAATATAATAAAAGTTATTGAAAATTTTAAAAAATTGACAATGGTTTCGATAAATCAATATCATCGTCAGAATGTAATGTAACTTCTGTCATTCTGACGATGATATTGATTTATCGAAACAATTCTCAATTTTTTAGAATTTTCAATAACTTTTATTATATTGTGGAATTAACTAGAAACCGTGAGTTTCATTTAAAACACTAATAAGAGCGGATTCCACGAAGTAAGGGTCGAGACAGTTAATTTCATTAACTTTTTTCCTGTTTTTTTTTAATTGATTAAAATACAACTTTGAACTTTAATTGAAAACAGTTTTCTCTGCAATGAAATTTAGAGTTTTCTGAGTACGATATGCCGTAGAAACTAGTTGAGAAAATATCGAAATCACCAAACAATAACTCACTAACTTTTATATATAACGAACGCGGAATTATTCATTAATGTATGGCTTATTATCACTTATAATCTCCCAAAAGCTTGAATAATTTCCGAAAAATTATTCCAGGTGAGAATTTTCTTTTAAAAATTCGCCACCGAGAAAAAATTTAGTTAGCGGGAGATTCGATACGAAAATTTTATACCTACATTCGATTTTAAATAGTTTTGATTTTTTTTACTTTCCCTTTGTCCTAGTAAAAAAAAGTGGGAATCAGTCTTAAATAAATAAATTTATTCATACTATAAATAATTTTATACTACTAGAAAGAAAAGAAAATTAATAATGACCCATGAAAATTCAATGACAATTTTACGCGGTAAAATCTGGGAAGTTGGCTGTGACTGCGGCACTTTGGTCGAATGACGTTTCACATTATTCGCCATAATAGATTCAAATTTATCATAAGAATATACAAAATTTAACGTTTTTGATGAAAAATTCGGGCATAAATCCGGAACAAGATTATCTATTCAAAGATAAGTGCAATATTCTTCGTAAAATTATACCATATTTCAATCATAAATCCAGTGTCGAGAAGAACAAAATCATATCGAAGTATTACTTTTATTTCATGAAACATAGACGTTTAGTGAAGAAAACCCACAGCTCTCTACTTCATTCGCCATTGACTAAAAAAAAAAATGAAAATGAACTTCAAAAACACTTACAATTAATAATTGATGTCTATAATAAATAACATGTAGGGGAAAATCGCCTATGATGGCATACCGGCTGTAAATATGAATGTATCCGTTGTATAACGCTCTAGTCTGTGGTGCGCAGATGCATATCTATATCACACTACGTCTGTGTGTAGTGGCTGTACCTGTAGAGGGATATTTCTGTTTTTTGTGGAAGATGGTAAGTAGTGTAGTAATATTATCGACTAATAAATATCATATTGTACTTGTCACATGTTATCTACTCGAATCACTCCTGCAGTGGGGTGTTTGGGTGTTTCTTGTGCATGTACGTATGTGGTTGTTTTGAGGTTATGTTCTTGTGGAGGAAGTATTTTGTGTAATTATTCAAAACCCGACTTTTGTCTATGATGACATACTGCGCGGTCACCTATAACGACATACTATGCCATCATAGGCGACGGTGTATGCGGGAAATGCCATCATAGGAAACTGTTGTTCTTGGTTACACATTACCCACTTTGTAGCTTATCTAAATTTATTATTGTCAACAGATTTAGCAAGTATGCCTGGCCAAAAGAAGAGGCAGGAGTGGAGTGAGGAGGCGATGGAAGAGGCATTGCAAAATATCAAAGACAAGAAACTTGCAGCAAAAACTTTCAACGTCCCAGCGACAACATTGCGTAGAAGATTCAAGAATGGGTATATTGCTAGAAAAGGAGATTTGGGAGGTCGTAGACCAGTACTGAGTAGAGATATAGAGGAAGAATTAATGCAACATATCATTGAAATGGAAACAAGATTTTTCGGGTTAACAGTGAAAGATCTGAGAAGATTGGTTTTCCAACTTGACGAGAAATACAAAATGAAGCACGACTTCAATATGGAAACTCAAATGGCCGGCAAAAATGGGTCAGCGGATGCCTGAAGAGGAATCCTAGAATTTCTTTGAGAATCCCAGAGAATACTTCGTATGCACGAGCACGGGCATTAATAGGAACAACATAAGTTCGTATTTTACTACACTAGCTGCAATTGTTGATCAGTATAAGTTTCCCCCAGAAAACATATATAATGTTGATGAATCTGGCCTAAGTACCGTACAAAAAAGACCTCAAAAAATCTTTGTTACTCGCGGCCGAAAGCAGGTAGGAACTCTCAGTAATGCGGAACGTGGACAGCACTTAACTGTTGTCTGTTGTATGAATAGCATAGGAACTTATGTGCCACCATTTTTCATTTTCCCCAGGAAACGGTTCAAGAATGAACTAATGGATAATTCTCCACCTGGAAGCAAAGCATTTTGTCAGGAAAACGGTTGGATGAATATCGAAATCTTTGTAAAATGGCTTCAACATTTCTCACACTATACCAAGGCCTCCACTGAAAATAAAATGCTTCTTTTACTAGACGGCCATTCGAGCCATAAGAGTTTAGAGATTCTTCAAATAGCCAAAAATAATGGTATTGTTTTATTTTGCTTTCCTGCGCACTGCACTTACCGTGTGCAACCACTTGATATTGGTTACTTCGGCCCTTTACAAGCCTACTATAGCCAAGAGATACAAATATGGCTAAAACAAAATCCGGGGAGAATGGTAACGCATTTTCAGGTTACTGGTCTTTTCAAAAATGCCTATTTGAAAACTGCAACACCGGCAAACGCCATAAATACATTTCGCAAAGCAGGAATAGTTCCCCTAAATGCTGAAATTTTCGAGGATTGGATGTGTGCTCCTGCGCTAACTACGGATAAACCTCTTGAACAACGAGACCCAGAGGACTGTGAACAAGCAGTAGAAGAGTCACAAATAGACTTAGATGTCGAAGAAACCGGGCCTTCTACATCAGAAAGGGCAGGTGCTTCTAAATCGCAAGAACCAAGTTCTTCCACGTCAAAACCAATAAGTGCATTAATAGAAAAAGTAGCTTACTATACAAGAGGTATCGTCGTTGCTAGTAGCTGCACCAAAACTTGAAAAGAAGAGAGGAAGGGAGCGCGGGAAATATGGTCATGTGAACATTACACCTAACGTAGAATTGAAAAATCAAGCAGATCAGAAGGCTGAAAAAGAGCGAGAAATGGGAAGAGAAGAATAATACAAGAGGACGAGAAAGAGGACGAGGACAATAATAACTCGTACAATATTGATAGTGACGAAGAATCTGATGCTGCTTGCATATATTGTAATGGGCTATGGCTATACTCTCAGTCTCGTGCTAGAGAAACTTGGGTTCGATGTCAGAAATGTCTGTCCTGGTGCCACTGTGATTGCGCTGGAGTACCTAAACAAACTAAATTGTTTGTTTGCGAGCTATGCCAGTAGATTTTAGTGTTATGTTACATCCTAGTCTGTTACGTTGAATTTCGAGAATATTTATTTTGCTACTTTGTTTTTTAACGCTTATGAGAATGTTACCTATTTTGTTGTTGTTTATGAGAATTTTTCTTGTTTTGTTACATTTTGTTCAAATAAAACTACTTTTGAATCGAGTATATTTAATTTCTGAGGGGTCTGCCATCATAGGTCCTGGCATGCTCTTATGATGGCATACCTTAATCATTTTTTATATCGTTGCTGTGTGGAAAAAAATACTTAATCAGAATTTGAATGACTATCATCAATAGCTGTTATATACAGAATATACACAGTCAAAACAGTAAATGTTGCATTTACAAATAAGCAAGTTCGAGAGTATTAAAATTAAATGTGCCAACATAGGCGACCTTCCCCTACTTATATATTTGTCAAAAATAATCTACACTTCTGGTATTTAGACGTGACAGCATTGTAAAGCCAGGGAAATTATTACTCTTTAATTTTGCAGCTAGGTCACGTGACTGAAATTTTTTCGAGAAATTTGGGTTGTCGTCATGGCAACCTGTTAAAATAAATGCACCTGATTGGTTGAAACAACGGGTAACGTTTTTTAAAATTCTAAAGCGAAAACAAAATTGGTTTAAAATAAGATATGTCAGATGGGATGGGTGACATTTTCACCAATGTCAACCGATCAAAACAATATGTGGTTAAATGTAGAAGGCTTTGAGCTAAATTTAGATGTCAAATTTTAGGAAAGAATAATATGTTTGTTGTTTTTGTACAAACTTACTTCGCTACCGCAGAACAAAACCACATCTATAGGAAAAATTTAATGTTGTTGAAATGTAGATCAAGACGACAAGGCAAGAAATTGAGTTAATACCCCCTAGTACCAAAAAATGTAACTTGGGGATAGTTTACTGACTTTTGCCTAGAGAATGCATACAATTTCGATGGGAGGAGGAGAATTTTTAATTCAATATGCACAGGCAAGATGGAACAAATTACAAGGAAAGTGCGGTGAAAGTGTTGTGGAACTCTATTGCGAAACCGATACAGGAACATTTTTATAAAAAAATTGTTAATTTTGTCCCTTTTCCGATGTTGAATTTGTGAACGCCAGAGCTGCTAGGAACTCTAAACGTCGGTAACTACAGAGATACCCGTTTAAAAAAAAGGTTATTGCATCAGCTTTGTCATCAGATGAATTACAAAAAATTATTGTGATGAAAACACTCCGGTCCTGCAGAAAAAAATATTTTATATTGTTACGTTACGAAATATCACACTAGGTATTGTAGACCCTGAATCCGACACTGTCTTAGCCATGTATGAAAGTTAAAATTATGGCGGATGCGCAGGGATTTCTTAGAACTGGTTACGATTTGTGACTATCTTATCTTGACATTGTTTTTGTAACCAGTCTTATCTAGAAAATTACAGAGAGCCAATTGTTTTTGTGTAAGCCGCAATCTAGAATTATCTAGTAAAAAGGCACTAATATATAAAGGACCGACCAGCGAGACAGTTTCAGTTTATAATTTGACACCGTGAGATAAACAGTAAATAAGTTAATATAAATTAGTGGAGTGTTTATATAAATTAGTTTAAGTGCATATACTGTGTATATAATATAAATTAGTGAATAGTGTAGTAATAAATAACTTGAGTTGGTAGATATAACGTGTGTGTATAAATTTATCCCACCCGTAATAAAAACGTTTTAATAAATAAGTGGGATAATATAAATAAATATCTACGTAAAAATGACTAAGTGACCTGAAAGTGACTGAACTAAAGGCAGAATTGGAAAATCGCGAATTGGAAACATCCGGTAAGAAGAGTGAGTTGGTAGAAAGACTCAAAGTGGCATTGGTAAGTGATGGTTTCGATCCAGAAATATTTTTATTCAAAGACGAGGCTTCCACCTTAATCTCGTCTATTTCTGATATGAAGAAAGATATTTCTAATATGAAGAACGACATCTCTGCTAATATGGACGAGAAGATTTCTACCACGAAGAATGATATTTCTGCTATGGAAGAAATGATTTCAACTAATGTGAAGAACGATATTTCTGCTATGAAGAAGGATATTTCTGCCGATATCTTATCCATGAAAAATGACATTGCCACTGACGTCGAAAATAAAATCTCTCTAAGTCGGATATTGAAGATAATATAACAACGATAGACGAGAAAATCAAGGAGTTGGAGAGAAATATGGCAGATTTGAGAACACAAGACACTCCAGCAGAAGAAAAGAAGACCGAGCAAACGAAATCATGCAAGCCAGAAACACACCCTAAGTTGGAAGCCATTGGCAGTTTTACCCGAGTCAAGGCTCCAACGTTCGACGGAAAGACATCGTGGACCAATTATGTGAAACAGTTTGAAGCAGCCGCTAGTGTGAATAATTGGTCCGCCAGGGACAAGGCAGTGAACTTAACCATCGCACTTCGGGGAGATGCCTTAGATGTGCTTCAGACGATACCACTTGAAGAAACTGATGACTTCGAGCAGCTGAAGAAGAGGTTGGACATGCGATATGGCCACGACCATCTAGAACATTTGTACTGATTCCAGCTGAAGAATCGAAGGCGGAAACTTGACGAAACCCTTCAATAATATGAACTAGATATTGTCCGACTAGTTCGATTTCCTTATCCATCAGCACCAGAGAACATGATGGAATGCTTGGGCATCCAGGCCTTTATTAACGGCTTATGTGATCACGATATGGAGAGGACGCTTCGATTAGCCCATCCCAAACAAAGTGAGGACCATGTAGGAAGAAGGTGACGATGACAAACCTGACCAGATCGTCAACCTGCTGAAAGGTATGGTAGACAAGAAGCCGAAGAAGATCAGGTGCTGTAATTGTGGCGAGCTAGAGCATGCACGCAGTTCGTGTAAGTGTCCTACGACTCCTGCAAGCCAAGAACCTCTTAAATGCAAAACAGCCACGAAGGGCTCGCGGTACAACAAAGGTAGGACCATGCAGGAATAAGATGACGATGGCAAAATTTGACCAGATCATGAACTTGTTGAAAGGTATGGCAGACAAGAAACCGAAGAAGGTGAAATGCCGGAAGTGTGTTGAGGTAGAGCACGTACGCAGTCCGTCTAAGCGCCCCAAGACTCATGCAACCCAAGAACTCCAGTCACGGGGAAAATCAGGCAGGGCTGAACATCGAGCTGATGTGATCACCGAAAAGCCGACTCTCTATCCAGACGGTCGTGCCCAACAGACTGCTCCCACTGCAACAAGGTGGAATCTAGGGAAGCTGCAGTTTCAAGAACTACTGTAGTCAACGAGAAATGGTCTCCCATCAGGATCAGAGAAGATCAGGAGAATGATCCTCACCTGAAGATGATCCGGCAATGGCAGGAAGAAAATCGGCGACCTACATGGCGAGAAGTGTCAAGATTTTCACTGACACTCAAGGCATATTGGGCTCAGTGGGACTCCCTTGTCCTGGAAGAAGGGCTGTTGAAAAGAGTCCTTGAAAACGATGATGGTTCCGAGATGAGGAGACAGCTGGTTATCCCTAGAACGAGAGTAGCTGATGTACTGAAGAAGTTACACGACAGTCCATCGGGAGGTCATCTGGGAGAGAAGAAACCCCTTCAGCGAGTCCGTGAAAGGTTTTATTGGATGAACAGCTCCGACGATGTGAAGGACTGGTGTAAGAAATGTACGACTTGTGCTACGGGTAATGGACCACATCGGAAGAGAAAAGCACCTATGAAACAGTATAATGTTGGAAAATGGTGGTAAATACATCCTGGTTGTAATGGATTATTTCACAAAGTGGGTGAAAATTTACGCGATCCCGAATCAAGAGGCCGCAACTGTCGCGGATGTATTGGTGAAAGAATTTATCAGCCGATATGGAGTGCCGTTGGAAGTCCACAATGACTAGGGAAGAAATTTCTAAAGCCATCTATTCCAGGAGATTTGCGACAAGCTGGGAATGAAGAGGACCAGGACAACAGCATTACATCCACAGTCAGATGGAATGGTCGAGAGAATGAACAGGACTATTGGATAGGTATTTTCCACAATTACAGCACCTGATCTTCTTCGGCTTCTTGTCTACCATACCTTTCAACAAGTTGACGATCTGGTCAAGTCTGCCATCGTCACCTTCTTCCTGTATGGTCCTACCTTCGTTATAACCCGAAGCCTTCGTTGCTGCTTCATATTCAAGAGCAGCGTCAACTAATGTTTTGGGATGGGTTAAACGAAGCGTCCTCTGCATATCGGGGTCACGTAAGCTATCAATAAATGCCTGGAAGCCCATCATGTTCTCTGGTGCTGATGGATAAGCGAATTGAACTAGTCGGGCAATATCCACTTCATACACTTAAAGGGTTTCGTCACGTTTCTGCCTTCGGGTCTTCAGATGGGATTGGTACAAGTGCTCTAGATTTTGGTATATCCAACCTCTTCTTCAGCTGCTCGAAGTCATCTACCCTAAGCGCAATAGTTAAGTTCACTGCCTTCTCCCTGTCGGACCAATTATTCACTCTAGCAGCTGCTTCAAACTGTTTCACATAATTGGTCCACGATGTCTTTCCGTCGAATGTTGGGGTCTTGACTCGTGCAAAACTGCCAATGTCTTCTATCCTGGAGTTTATTTCTGGCTGGCCGAGTTTTATATGTTCAATCTTCTTTTCTTCTGCTGACGTGTCTTGTGTTCTTAAATCTGCCATATTTCTCTCTAATTCCTTGATTTTCTTGTCTATCGTTGTCATCTTGTTTTCAATGTCTTGATTTTAGATACGAAATTTTATTCTCGACGTCAGCAGCAATGTCATTTTTTAACGATAAGCTATCGGCGGAAATGTCATTCTTCATAGTGGAAATCTTCCTGTCCATATTAGTAGTAATATCGTTCTTCATAGTAGAAATCTTCTCGTCCATATTAGTAGAAATATCGTTCTTCATAGTGGAAATCTTCTCGTCCATATTAGTAGAAATATCATTCTTCATAGTAGAAATATGGCTCTTTATAGTTGAAATCTTCTCGTCCATATTAGTAGAGATATCATTCTTCATAGTAGAAATATCGCTCTTTATAGTTGAAATCTTCTCGTCCTTGTTAGTAGACGAGATTAAGGTGGAAGCCTCGTCATTCAATAAAACTGTTTCTGGATCAAAGCCGTCATTTTCCAGTGCCACTTTAAGTCTTTCTACTAACTCACTCTTCTTACCAGACGTTTCCAACTCGCGATTTTCCAATTCTGCCTTTAGCTCAGTCACTTTCAAGTCACTTAGTCTCTTGGCCATTTTTACGTAGATATTTATTTATAACCCCACACCTGACACCAATATAATTTATTCTTATTTATTTAAAACAGTTTATCCCGACGGGTGGCATAAATTCATACACACGGTAGGTTCACTTACTTAATTTATTTATTCACTACACTATTCACTAATTTATATTATATACACAGTATAATCACTTACATTAATTCATATAAACACTTCACTACTATTTACTTGTTCGCTGTTTATCTCACGAGATCACTTTATAATCTCACTTCTCCCGCTGGTCGGTCCTTTATATATTAGTGCCTTTTTTACTAGATACTTCTAGATTGCGGCTAACACAAAAACAATCGGCTCTCTGGAATTTGTAGATAAGACTGGTCACAAAAGCAATGTCTAGATAAGATAGCCACAAAAAATCGTAAACAGTTCTAAGAAATCCCTGCGCATCCGCCAAAATTTTAACTTTCATACATGGCTTAGACAGAGTCGAATTCAGGATCTACACCAGTGAGTTGTTTCGCAGCATTATATTTAAAATTTGTAACAGAGAATTAAATAATACTAAAAATTTGTTTTGTTTGGGTGTTTTGTTCTTTCAATTATAAATAATACAGATAGTTTAACAAAACAAATTCGTTAATTGTTAACCGTTAACCTTTTACAAAGTTTCGTGTTGTCACTTTTTATTCTGTGAAAAAAAATGCTGCTGTAATATCCTCCTGCTGATACAACAGCAAGAAAACATTTCCGAAAAAATACAGTGGTTTTATTGCAACGTTAGAAAATGGTTGAACATTATTTGCATAAAATTGTCTAAAATTAATCGATTTTTTTTTGAAAATTTAACTTGTTCATGTATGACAATTACGTCCATTAACATCAAATTAAGTCTTTTTGGAGTTGTTTCAAATGTACTCCCCAGATAACGAGTCTACTTCCGATATTACTTTGTCGCGGTTGGATAGTCGGCCCAATTTAAATACCAAATGAGTGATTAGGAAAATAAACACGGCCACCATAAAACAAATCGTATTTAAATATATTTGTTCTTGGGGAAAATGCGAACGGTACGCCCGAAATAAATAATTGATTCTGAAATGGAAATAAACAAAGGGAATTAGAGGGTTAATTCGGTTTTGTATGTGCGAGAGTAGATCTGTGGTTGTTTTTCGACGATAGTAACTGCAAAAAATGCTTTCATTTAATAAATCATTTTAGGCATGATGGAACCATGTTGTTAATCTTGTTTTCTCCCTACGGTTTATTTTTAATATGTAAATTATACGCAAAGGCCGTTCATTCAAGAAGGAATACTGTCACATTCTTATTGTGCATCATTTTTATGGTAGGTAGTTAATACTGCTTTGTAACAATAATTACGAATTAAAAGAACTTCAAACGGAACGTGTTTTAATCCACAAATCAGCGTTAGGGAAGTCTTTAGCTTTATGTTAACTTATTTCAGGTGATAGATGGTGTAAAGGTAAACATTCTCATATCGCGGAAAATAATTGCTTTTTCTAATAAAAATGGAAGTTAGCTTCATAAAATCATAAAAGCGAACTCAGCAATCTACCTAAAGGTAGTGTTGACTGGGTTGTAATTTTTGTTGCGAAACGTGCAGAGTTTTCAAGGGTAGAAATGAAAGGGACTAAATTACTATGTATAAATCACAGTGAAACTTACTATTTTATTCAGCAGCTTTTACACATTCCAGTTATTTAAGGTCAACAAGGGAATTTTATGGCGACAACGCAATCGGCTATATCCAAATAAAAAAATGGAGAATTGTGTACAGTAAAAAGTCGAGTTAATGAAAGAAGAGGTTATCGTGTGACAACTGTTGTAAATAAAACGCAATGCTTGGTTAATTCCTGGGAATGCGAAGATTCTGCAGCTTCTGAAAGCAAATAATGAAGGTTATTTTTAAATAGTTATACTACTGCCCAGATTATTACGAAATCTAGAGGTCTGGCTATTAACTCTTCAGCGGGCGCGTGCTGAAAATTACATAAAGAGGCGCGTGCGGACTAGTAGTCCGCATGTGACTGTGGGCCTAGGATATTCGGTAGGTTTTGAGTAAATGGTAATATATTCTTGAATAAAAAAGATTTTATTACAAATATAAAAATTAACTGTCTCTACCCTTACATCGTGGAATCTACTCATATTAGTGTTTTAAATGAAACTCACTGTTACTAGCTAATTCCACAATATAATAAAAATTGTTGAAAATTCTAAAAAATTGACAATTGTTTCGATAAATCAATATCATCGTCAGAATGACAGAAGTTACATTTCATTTGATGCCTACCTGATGTTTAATAATGATTTTTGGCTAGACCAAGAAGTGGTGGACCTTGTGATTGACTTAATATATGGTAATAGAAAAAACAAGAAGATATGATATTACAAATATTACAGCTTAGATATTATTAGTCTTAAGGGGATATCGTGGATACCTTTTTCCCAATTAAGATCAGTATAACTGTACAATGATATAGAAAACCAGGAAAACTATATCTGATGATCTTTACAATTATCACTTAAGAAGACAGTTTAAAAGTGGAGAACTGCCTAGATTTATATTATGTTTATTTCTACTACTTTATTATTCAAACTTTGAGCATTGATATGTAACACCAAGAACATATATAACAGTATTTACTAATCTCACAATATCAAATAATGCCATATGACAGGTCAAATGGATGGTGCTTATTGATTCGGAACCAAGCGTCAAGTTTCGATTTTGAGCTATTTTCAATTTGAAGTTGAAACATCTTACTGGAAACTCATCATAATAACGTAATTGTATTTTAATGTACTGTATGTATGATATAACAACGTTGTAAGAGTGACATGATAACAATTACATGGCATAATTTTATACTGTTTTAAATGAAACTTACTGTTCCTAGTTAATTCCACAATATATTGATATTCTAAGATAATTGACAATTGTTTCGATATTAAATATCATCGTCAGAATGACAGAAGTTACATTTCATTTGAAGCCTATCTGATGTTTAATAATTATTTTGGCTAAACCAAGAAGTGACCTACCTAGTGATTGACTTAATCTATGTTAATAGAGAAAAGAAGAAGAAGATGTGATGTTACAAATATTAAAGCTTAGATATTATTAGCCCTATGGATATATCCTGTATATCTTTTTTCCAATTAAGATCAGTATAACTGTGCAATGGTATAGAAAACCAGAAAAACTACAATTATCACTTAAGAAGACAGTTTAAAAGTGGAGAACTCCCTAGATTTATCTGCCTGTTCATTGACAACTTGATATTGTGGGTTTATTAAGTGTCTTATAATTTCTTACTCTTCAAGAAAATCCAGTTCTTATTTCTTATCACAAATATGTAGTACTTAGTGTTTCTAGTTCTGTTAGGTGTCATTGAATGTTTGGTGTCAAGTAGATGTTTTGCGTAGTGGGACTTATCTGGTTGTTTTAATCTATATGCTCGTAAATGTTCACAGTATCTGATCTCAAAATTTTTAAGGGTTTGACAGCATCACATTCTGGACATTTAAGTTTATATATACATGATTTCTTTAATGGTGATATTTTTGTTTTTACATTTAACAATTTTGTATTGTTATATTTGTAGCTGAAGATATTATCTTTGAAATATTATTAGAAATATTACCTGTATACGTGATGGTTTTATAATTTTTTATTTCGTTAGTTTATTCAGGAAATATTAGTTTTAATGTCACTTTTTCCTCTTTTTTATTAATTAATTTATTTATCATATGTAATGGATAATCGTTGGATGTTGCTATTTGTTTAATTGTATTGATTTCCCTAATAAAATTACATTTGTTCATAGGAACTGAAAAAGCTCTATGTATCATTGAATTATATGCTGCCAATTTATGTGACATGGGGTGATTGGAGTTATATGGAATAGTTACATCAGTGTGTTGGTTTTCTGTAAATTGAATAATCAAGTACATTATTAATTCTTTGAATTCTTAAATCCAGAAAATTGATTGAGTATTTTCTTCAACTTCTAATGTAAATTTAATTTTTGGTTGGAAATTATTAATATTGTTGAAAAATAGATCTAATTGTCGTTCACTACCCGTAAAACAAGCCAATACATACCAAAATAAGATATTTTTCGAAATATTACTGTCTAAATTGTCCATAAAAGTGTTTGCCAAAATTGGTGATATAGGGCTTCCCATTGGTATACATTCATTTTGAATATATATCTTATTGTCAGAAGTGAAATTGTTCTAATTAATACATACATCAAATAAATTAAGTATATCCGATATTCCTGGATTAATATTTTTATCTTCCAGTAATTTTCGTATAAATACTAGACATTCTTTAGGAGGAATTTTAGTGAACATATTGGGAACATCAAATGAAATGAGTTTAGAGTTATCTTGCAATTTGAATGCTTTTAATTTTTTGATTAGTTCTATTGAATTTTTAATCGAGTATTTAGATGTATATCCGTAACTATTAAGTATACTGTTAAGTTTTTTGGCTAATACATTATTAGGAGTATTAACATAAGAAACTACAGGTCTAATTGGTTTCGTTATTTTATGTAATTTGATGTTTCCATATAATTGTGGAGAATCAGGATTTTTATGAACGATGGACTTCTTTTCGTAATCCCTTAAAATATAATTTGAATTATTCACAATATCTCTTACATTGTTAGAGAACTTTTTTGTTAGGTCTGCTCTAAGAAATTGTACATCGCTAGATTCTATAAAGTTATATATCTTTGAATTATAATCATTAGTTGTCAATATGACAGTGACGTTCCCCTTGTCAGATTTTGTAACTGTTAGGTTATTATTTTCTACTTTCTTTTTGATTGAATTTAAAAATGTAATGTCATTTTTTGTTTGTCGTTTAACTTTTGACGGCTCAATATTTAATATCGAAACAATTGTCATTTATCTTAGAATTTTTAAAATTTTTTCAATATGTTGTGGAATTAACTAGACAGTAAGTTTCATTTAAAACAGTAAAATGAGTAGATTCTACGAAGTAAGGGTCGAGACAGTTATTTTCATAATTTTATACATTTTTTTGGCTCTTTTGGAGATTGGTTCCTTTTCAATAAACAATGAAACGAGGTATGTTCAGGCCCAGACTCACATTTGGGCAATACACAGGGGAGTCAAGGAAGGCTATCATTACGGATTATAAGAAAAAACTAAAACAACAAACAACGTTTATTTTTAAATCTGACGCAGATACCAAGTACAGTATTGCCGCTTCTTATGAATTAGCGCTGGAAATAGTCAAACCGAAGAAACGTTTTAGTGATGGATGGCTTATTAAAAATTGTACAATCAAAATGGCAAAACAATTCAATGAATCAAAAATTGCCTAAAAATTGGAAACAGTCCCAGTGTCGCATCAAACATTTGCAAGACGGGTGGAGCATATTAATCAATATGTATACAAAATACTGCACGACACAGTTGAAAAATGTATAGCTATTTGTATAACAAGGGAGGAAAGTGCTACTTTTCCTCCCGAGGATGAAGTTTACTGCCCTCCGCTACGCGTCGGGCAGTAATCATTCGAGGGAGGAAAAGGCACTTTACACCCATGTTATATATATGATTTTTCCGTCTGCCTCAAATAACAAGACATTTTCAATAATTTATTTATGAAATTAACAAACAAAATTAATAAATACTACTTATTTTACGAAACTTGGCTGGGCATCGAGGATGGACTTCTAAAATACTTGGCTGGGCATCGAGGATGGACTTTTATGAATCTTGGCTGGGCATCGAGGATGGACTTTTATGAATCTTGGATGGGCATCGAGGACGGACTTCTAAAATGCTTGGCTAGCCATCGGGGGTGTAAGTTTTTATTTGTACTTCAAATCCATTAGGATTTTAAATGTTCCTTTATATCTGTTGGGTCTAACATAGTTTATAACATGTGAGACTAAAGTGACCACTTTAGTCTCGGAATTGCAAATATTATTTCATTGATAACGTACTATGACGTAACTTTTCCTCCCTAGGGAGGAAAAGTAAAAGTATTTTTTCTATCAAAATTATTTATGTAACTTATCAAGGATACTAGATCCTCACGTACTCTAATGGAGAAACAGCCTCAACATAAATAATTAAAATCAATAAAATACTGATATGGTCGAGGCTATCAAAATGGAACAATTAGTTGAAGAAGTTTGCTAAATATTTTGTAAGAATTCTCCACATAATTCAAGTAATTTTTTTCATTGAAAGTACTTTTCGCCAAATATTTACTTTAGAAATTTCAAACATTATATAATTTTTTTTGTTTTACATTTTAAACATACTATTTTTAAAATACCTCTACAGAATTGCTCAATTTGTTTATGAAAAGGAAACTACGAGAACATCATGGACATTTTAGAAATTATAGGTATGCATTCCAACAGTCACGAAGCTGAAGCGGATATTCCGAAAGATAAAACATGCATTGTCCATAGCTTTCAGGAATCTATTCTCAGCTCTGCTTGCGAGGGAAAAATCAATAAAATCAATCTAGTTAAAAGTTCGCTTTTACCGCCCGTTTCGTTTATAGGAATATGACGATAATTTAAAATCGCCGACATTTTAGTTTTCATTTCAATTTAAAAATGTAATACGCCACAAAGCTATTGAATTGAGTACTTAAATACAGTTAATGACATGTACCAAGTAGCCAGATAGGAATGCAAAGTGCTGTATCTAGGAAATTATTTGTCGAGACTTGCGGTAGAAAGTTTTATGACTAGGCCAAAATAAGAATGTGGACAGATGGTGGCTAGAGGGCGTAACCGCCATCTTAGACTTTTAAAGTGATTGTTCACTGAAATTCACTTAGTAAATGTACTATGTTTTTTAAAGCTAAGCTTCATTCGAGTAATTTTTGTTTAACACTTTTTGACGTATCTTTCTTTCTTTATCTTATCCTTATGACTTCTCAGGCGTCGGATTGGAGTTCTTCATGTACCCATTTCTTCCACTCTTTTCTGTCCCTGGCCAATGCCTTCATCTCTCCTAATGTTTTTCCCTTGCTTTTTCCAATTTCTTCAATCTGATCTCTCCATTTCCTCCTGGGTCTTCCTCTTTGTCTTTTACTTGATATTCCTATTTCCATAACTTTTTTCGCAATTCTATCTTGCTTCATTCTTACTAGGTGGCCATACCAGTTTAATTGTTTCTTTTTAATCTTTGATATTATTGGTTCTTGATTATTTATGCTTCTGATTTCTTCGTTCCTTATTTTATCCCATTTTGTTTTACCTGCTATTTTCCTGAAATATTTCATTTCCATTGCATTTATTTTTGTTTCCTGTTTTTTCTGCATTACCCAGTTCTCACTAGCATAAGTTATAGTTGGGACTGTAATTTTGTTGTAGATTTCCAGCTTTGTGTCCATATCAATGTGTTTATGGCTTAATACTGTTCGATTTAAGGAATAATATAATCTTGTTGATTTATTTGCTCTGTTATTAAGTTCTGCATCTATTTTCCCTTCTTCTGTTATGATACTTCCTAGGTAATTATAAGTTGTAACTCTTTCTAATGTTTTGTAATTACATTTCAATTCTTTGCAGTTACTCCCCACTCGCTGTTTTTCATTTACTATCATTACTTTGTTTTTTTCTGTATTTATTGTCCTTTTCATATTTTCTATTTCTCTTGCCAATAAGTTGATTAGTTTCTGCATTTTATTTTTGGATTTTGCTATAAGTACAATATCGTCTGCATACAGTAAATTACTTAATCTGACCGGCACCATGTTTCTGTACCCTATTATCATGCCCAGATTTCCTCCTCGTCTTTTTATTTCCTTCACTATTTTGTCCATTATAATCACAAACAACAGTGGGCTTAAGCTATCGCCTTGTTTTATACCTTTTTTCATTAGAAACTCTTCCGATCTTTGACCTCCTATCTGCACTCTTAATTTGACTGTCTCGTATGTGCTTTTAATTATATTAATTAGAGCTTTCGGTACTTCTAAATCTTCCAACACCTCCCAAATTTTTTCTCGTTCCACTGTGTCAAAAGCTGCCTTCAAGTCATTTCTTCTACCGCTTCTATGGTATTATCAATTAGCCTTCTTAAAATATATATATTATCATTTGCTTGTCGTCCTGGTCTAAAAGCTGCTTGTTCCTCTTCTAATCTTGCTTCTACATAACGTCTTAATCGGATCTCTATTATTCTCGAGTAGATTTTGAAACTGGTTTGGGCTAAGCATATTGGTCTATAATTATTGTACAGTGTCTGATCTCCTTTTTTATGTATTGGCATTATAACGTTATTTTCCCAGTCTTTGGGGATTTTTTGAGTATCCCAAGCTTCCCTGCATATGAGAAACAGCCAGTCTTTTCCTTTTTCCTAACCATTTTATCAGCTCTGGCGCTACTTCATCCTCCCCACTGGCTTTTCCTATTTTAAGTTTATTTATAGCCACTTCCATTTCTTCTCTTTGGATTGCATGGTATTCATGTTCATTCCATTCCTCCACCGCTATCTTCGTTGTTTTCTTCTTCGACCTATTACTAAATTTGTCTTCGTACTGTTCTTTCCAATTCTTTAGTATTTGATTTATTTCGGTCTCCAATTCGTTATTTTTATTTTTTATTGCTCTTATATCTTTTCCTTTACTTCCTCGTAGTATTTTTATTGTTGTCCAAAATTTCCTTCCAAATTCTTTCCATGAGTCCCTTTTCGCTTTCTTAACCGCTTCCTTGACGATGTTTCTTTTTCCGTTATATATTTCCTTATCTTCCTGTGTTTTTGTTTGGAGGTATTTTTTCCATGAGGTTTTCTTTTCTTTTACTAATGTTTGTATTTCTTTGTTCCACCACTTAGTCCTCTTTAAATTTTTGTTGAATTTATTTCTTCCACATATATCCTCTGCTTTTTCAAGTAATATTTGTTTGAATACTGTCCACCGTTTTTCGAGTGTCCATTCGTTGTTTTCATTAATCAATTTTTCGAATTCCCTGTCAGTTTCTTCCTGATATTTAGATTTTTTTTCTGTGTTTCTTAATTTACTGATTGCAATTCTACTGAATCTTACTTCTTTTGTCTTCATTATTTTTTCTTCATATTCCGCTACTCCTAATCTATGGTTTGTACTCAACTCAGCCTCTTTTCTTGTCTCCACTTTTTTTCACCATATTTGATAGGTTTTGTGTATAAACTATGTGATCGATTAAACTTTTTGCATTTCTTTCTTCCGCTACAAAGGTATATTTATCCTCTAGTTTTTGTTTCCACATCGTATTTCCTATTAATAAATCGTTACTTTGACAAAAACCTATCATCTTAAGACCATTTCTGTCCGTTGTTTCCTCACCATAAACTCCCATACAACCCATTCCTCGATTGTAATCTCTACCAACTCTTGCGTTCCAATCCCCCATAATGATTATGTTTTCGTTTTGCTCTCTTATATCATCCACTACTTCCTGTAATTGTATGTAAAATTCTGAAACCTCTTCCTCTCCCGTTCCTTCAACTGGTGCATATATTTGTATTATATTCAATATTTCTTTTAGTCGTATACTTAGAACTAGTATTCTTGAATATATATCCTTCATATTTATTACCTTTTTGTTTATTTCCTATGTTAAAATTATTCCTACTCCCTCTTTTGCTTTGTTCTACTTTTACCCCTGAGTAATATAATTTGTGATTATTTGTTAAATTTATTTGTCCTGATCCTTTTTTCTTTGTTTCACTTATTCCTAGAATATGTACTTTGTTGTTTTCCATTTCCTCCGTTATTTCGATTTCCTTTCCCGTTAATGTATTAATATTCCATATACCTATATTTATATGTTCTTGGTCTGCACTATGTATATATTGTCTACGATTATTTTT
Source organism: Galeruca laticollis (assembly GCA_963921935.1). NCBI lineage: Eukaryota > Metazoa > Arthropoda > Insecta > Coleoptera > Chrysomelidae > Galeruca > Galeruca laticollis. The sequence goes on along the minus strand of OY998178.1, from coordinate 146,759,819 downwards.
TCCCCATTGACAAGTCTGATAATTTTTTTTTATCTTGTCCCCTACCATAAATCCTATCTGAATAATTTTTACAACTTTCTTGTTGTACTAAACTTAAGTTTTTCCAGTTTTTACCTATTAATTTAGCAAAATTATTATAAAGAATTATTATACTATTAATTACTTCAATGTGAATATCTGGATTTTTAGGAGTTTCCTTTTTCAAAACCCCTTTTCCCTGTTTATTTATATCTTCTACAATTACCCTTAACATATCCTCGAAATCTTCCCACGTTATTGACATTTATGAGATTTACCATTCTTTCATAAAAATAGAATCCATAAGTACTTACAATTTTTATACAGTCAAAGTTCCTGATTTCTGCTTCGCTGCAATGCCTCGGTTGATGTTTCTTTTCAACGCTCTTCGATGCGTTTTCCATAATGACCATATGAATTTCAGAATAAAAGCTACTGTTATGATATACAATAAATCATTATATGCGTTGCAAAACTGTCTTGTTGCACCATAAAATTATTGTTGACGGTACCAGTTTCTTTTACGTCTTGTTTAGTAGATGAGCCACCTATAGTTTTGCTTCTCCAGGGTCCCAAATTTAGATAAAAGACCATATACTTCCACTCGTTTGAATTACTTTTAATTTGCAGGATTATTTACCGTTTACCATTTGTTCACAGTAATATTTGCCATTTTCCATTTACCATTACCATAAAGTTCGCAGGAATATTTACCATTTTCCATTTACCATTACCATGTAGTTTGCAGGAATATTTACCATTTTCCATTTACCATTACCATGTAGTTCGCAGGAATATTTACCATTTTCCATTTACCATTACCATGTAGTTTGCAGGAATATTTACCATTTTCCATTTACCATTACCATGTGTTTGCAGGAATATTTACCATTTTCCATTTACCATTACCATGTAGTTTGCAGGATCGCCATGTGGTGGTTACTTAGTAAGTGCCCCTAACCACCACACGTTGGTTTCATCATTTTTCAGTCACGTGATTCTTCTTATCAAATTTTATAGCATCAAACATTTTTATTCTGGATATTAGTTCTTTGGAAATCCTTTATCCGTTTAATGTGGAAAACGTTGAAGAAATTAATCAATCCGAAACAACTTAATAATAACTTCTCTAACGGTGTTCAATTCGAGAATAATGGCCAGGTTGCTTTTGTGAGGGATGCTAGTGGGCTTTCTGAACATTTTAATAACTTCTTCGTTAATGGTATTGATGATATGGTGTCTAGTATTGAAGATATTGAATTTATTTGTGATATTCAAATGTGTGAGAATATTTTTAGTAGTTTTAAGTTAGTTTCTTTACACGATTTAGGAATAGTTATAAAAAAATTAGAAAATAGAGGAAGTACAATTTGTGAACTAAATAGTAAAATCGTAAAAAAATCTTTTTAAGTTATTGGGCATGTGTGGTGTCACTTTGTGAATGTATCATTGGAAAGTGGTACATTTCCTGAGGAATTAAAAACTAGTATTGTCACGCCTATTGAAAAGGTTGCTAATACAATTAAAAGTGGTGAATTCAGACCAATTAATTCGTTACCATTTATAGAAAAAGTATTGGAATCTGTGGTTTACCAACAACTATTAGAACATATTAATTCAAATTGTTTATTATTTGTTAACCAGTCAGGTTTTAGATCCAATCATTCATGTGAATCAGCTATTCAGCTGACTGTCACTGAGTGGAAAAATAACATTTGTATACTATAGCAGTATCATTGTATCTAAGACGAGCATTTGAGACTGTTAATAGAGCAATACTGCTTAAAAAATTGGAGCGATATGGTATAAGGGGTAAAGTGTTTAATTTGATTAAGGGATACCTAACAAATAGAAAACAAATAACTAAAGTTTGCGATACAATGTCATCAGCTATTGAGGTAAAGTATGGTGTTCCTCAGGGTAGTATTCTGGGTACTCTACTCTTCTTAATGTATGTAAATGACATGGATAAGTGTGTTAAATGTGACTATATTCATATTTTTGCTGATGACACTTTAATTTCAGTTAGTGATGTAAATTTAGACAAAGCTATAGCCAAAATGAATAATGTTTTAAGGAGTATACATACCAATTTAAAAATGAATAAATTAAAGATAAATGTGAATAAAAGCAAAGTTATGATAATTACTACACCACATAAATACAAACAAATAAATATTGATCACATTAATGTCAACATAGATAATGAAAAAATTGAGATCGTAAAAGAGTTTAAATATTTAGGATTTATGTTAGATAATATCTTGTCGTTTAATAGTCACTTTGAATATATTAGGAAGAAAATTTTGAAAAAGCTATATTTTTTTTCAAGAGTGTCACAACACTTATACTTAAATTCAAGAATTACTGTATACAAAACTATCCTTCAACCTCATTTTGAATATTGTCCAACATTGCTATTCTTCCTTGATTTAAATAAGATGTGTCAATTACAAACGTTACAAAATCGAGCAATGAGAGTTATTTTGAGGTGTAGTAGAATCATTCCTGTATCACTGATGCTCCAAACTTTGCAGTTGTTTACTGTTGAGAGACTATGGTTTATATTTACAAAATGCTACACAATCTATTACCGATATATTTTAGTAAATTTATCGTATTTGCTAATCAAATTCACACACATGATACTAGAAACCAGAATAATTTATATGTAAACACCAAAGTAGTACATATAATGTGAAAACTTTATTCTTTAAAGGATTTATTACTTACAATAATTTACCGAATAATATCAAAAATTCAAAAAGTCTTTCTGAATTCAAGACATTTATCATTCTTGTATAAAGATGAATATGAAACATTTTAGTACATTTGTGTAGGTACCTTCAACGTTATTATAAACTAATTATTATGTCACATTTGTGTTAGTGTATACTTAGTGTGCAAGTTGTATTTAACTACGATATTGTAATTCTTTTTTTAAATTTTAAATTTTTATGTATATTAGGGTTTCCTAAATAAAGATTCTTATTATTATTATTATCGTTTTGGAGTTCGAGTCAAAAGTCTAAATACGACTACACTCAGGAGTCTCCTCCAGATCCAAATCCAAATTTTCAACATAATCGGTACCAGATAATAGCACAGCTCTTCCAAACTTAGCATAATACAGTGTCACTTTCGTAACCTCCTGTGTGGATGTTCTAATTGCGCAACCTATCTCAAGTAGATGTTCGTCCCAACAACGATGGTTATCCGAAACATAGGAAGCCATCATAGTTTTAATTATCCGATTGACATTCAACTTAATAAGAGAATGATAGCAGGAAGCTAAGCTTCGAAAAATACCCCGTATACATGAACTACCTCCTCTACAATTTTACAGGTAACTACCGCTGCAGATGCTGTTCTAAGTGAAATCAGGACATACTTGGTCCAATAATCCGTGACGATAAGAATAAAAGAATTGCCCCGTTTCGATCTTGGTAATGGCCCCATTAAATCTGTGCATATCATTTCCCATGTTTTATTAGGTTTTGGTTGAGACACCATCTTATCGACCGGTTTACCTTGCGACACCTTATGCGCAGCACACACCTCATACCGATTAACAAATCTCTCTACATCTGCTCTCATTTTCGTCCAATAAAAACGTTCAGCTACCCTGTGGAAAGTTTTATGAATACCCGGCAACAGTAGTTGTGTGTACCTATTTACTACATGATTGTAGAGAAAACCATACTTCACACGCCAAGCCGGAAATTTAACGTGTTTACCCAAATCACGTCGAGACATTGGCGTTCAGTGGTGGAAAAGTTTCTTTTCTGGGCAGTAAGAGTTCTACTTAGATATTAAATGACCTTGTCACCATCCTCGTGAGGTTGACTCAACACAGCTCCTAGACCATAACCACTACTATCACCACAAAAGCTGTAGTAAAAGTAAGAATTGGGATGGAAACCAAACATTCCTTAATACGACGAAATGAGGAATCACATTCAGAAGACCAGACAAAAGGACGATTCTTCCTCAAAAGATTCGTAATGGGAACCATATTGGTCGAAAAGTTAGGGATTAATCTCCGGTACCAGGAGAAGGTTCCGACCACACGACGAACTTCTGTAACACTACGAGGAATCGGTAACTCCAACATTTCCTTCTATCATCTATCGTTATTTTTAGCATTTTTTTCTAGTATTAAATTCCAGATAATTTATTTTCAAAACCCTTTTTCTACGCCATTTTCAACAAACATTATTTTAAAAGATCTCTTTTCTGTGTTCATATAATAAAACCATTCATATTTTCAACTTTTTTTCGTTCCACTTAGGAAGAGAGTCGGTATTTTTTGTCGATACAAAATTTATGCAGGTGTTCAGACGTATACATTTTTTGCGCCCGGCACCAACCGAATATTCTAGAAAATTGTAACGGTCAAGGCTTTAGGCCCTCCCCTATTTTCAAAATGAACCAATAATCATCAGTTATTTTAGCGGCGAATGGATCCTGCGTTCCGGTTATGACCAGAGATATACATGAGGTCAGCCTAACAGGGAGCAGTAGGGAGGTTACAAGGTTCAAGATCTTGGCCCAAAATATTATCTATAAGTCTCTGCCAGGTGGCTGGAGCGTTATGTAGACCAAAAGGGAGACACTTGAATTGAAATAAGCCTCTATTAGGCACCGTAAAAACAGTTTATGACCTTGAAGATTAGGTTACCGGTACTTGCCAATAAACAGACTTGACATCTAGGCTAGACAAACATTTGGCCTCACGCTAATTTATTGTTTGTACTATGATATCGACGTTTGTTGAAAATGGTCCAAATTTTTACTAATTTTTTGGTGCAAATTTGATATTTCCCTCTGTATATATGTTCATATTGTTGTCCAATTGTTTAGCATTCATTAATTAGTTTATTTAATTATTTTCTCTTTTCTCCCATTAATCCTTACTGATATTTATTAAGGACACACATAAATAATGAAATATCAAATTTGCACCAAAAAACCAGTAAAAATTTAAATTTATTGTTGTTGTTTTGCTTGTTAGTTAAATCCTATCCATTTTTTCAACAAACGTCGATATCATAGTACAAATAATAAATTAGACCAAATTTTCCATTGAAATATTATTACAGTAGTATGTAGGAGTCACCTAAGGTATATATGAGACACTAGTACTGTTTATGAGGCTAGAACTAAGAAAAATGGGATAAAACATTTTTTGTTGCGTAGATGGCTGTTATTTCAACTCTAAATATTGTTTCCACATCTAAACAAGTTTTCTGAATAAATTTTTTTGATAATGTCGAAAATTAGGGTAGTATACTCTTGATCGAAATTCCTATTTTGTGTTCTCCCCTGTACACCGTTTGAAAATTTAGAATTTCGTCAATACAAATGCCAGTTTTCGACAATGCATCTACTTTTATCAACAATAAAATTTTCTGGCAAATGGATAATAAAAAAGTTTCCCATATGGTGCAAACTTTTTGAAACTCACTGAATTTTAAATATTTCTATCTACCATTTCTCTAATTTACGGGACACCCTGTGTATATAAATTCACTGCTCAGAATCCTGTGAGAGGTCGCACCGGAACGACCATGTTGGCTATTTAACAAATTTAACTTGCAAATTTTCAAACTGATTATGAATAACCGATATCTCGCCATCCTTTGTGTCGAAGAAATTCCTGCATAAAAACAAACTCGGCAGGTAATATTAAGCAAGCAGGGCTGAACAACACCAAAGCAGGAACCGAGGAGTATTGTCAGCAACACGCGAACCAAACGAGAAAATCTAGAAAGCGCGCGCGTCGTACCTCGCCTGCCTGCCAATATTGATCTTCGCTTGTTCGGCGCTCTCGGCCGCCTCAGGACCAGTCAAAGGACAGCGTCAGCAGAGTAGCCAACTACAACTACTACGATACACAACAACAAAACACACTGAACGCGAACATTTTTCCGCAATGCCGCTAAAGAGGAGCGTGTGATTTTTTTCGCTTCCCAGATTTTGCGATTTGTTCGTTAGTGCGTGTCGGTTAGAGTTGGGCATTGTTTGTGGTTTGGAGAAGTGACCCTTGCGAATTTTTTTTGAAAATACATTTTTTGCCAGTGCAACAGTTGACCGGGTCAGGAGCTTGGTGCTGTAGCTGGATTGTTTGTGGTTTAGTCGTCGAGGATTTTAAGAGCTTTTGGTAATTTTCTTGTTGTTGTTTTGGTTGTTAGTTTAATCCTATCCATTTTTTCAATCTATTTATTTATTGTTTTGAATGTTGATGATTTTTTTTTGTTTTAAATAAAAATTACAACTAGATATGTAAACTTGTTATATGTATAGATACTAGGGATATATATGTATGATTGCTTAGATATTACTAACAAAAGACGGAAGAAAAATTGCGTTTTAAATTTTTTTGAGAATAAAATTTTTATCGGAAATTGAATAAACTTAATAAATATTTATAAAATTAAATTCCAAAATTTGATAGTTCTGTAATTATGAACGTAGGTACTAGAAAAATTAATGAGTGAAAATTTACACCGAATATCATAAAACGCTTTGAGATCCCCTAAACCCCTCCCAATTTTAACGTATGTTATAATTTGATGTTTATTGTGGCACCATTAATTGAACACATTATTTTTGAAACTTTTTTGCCCCCTAGTGCTTTTTAGAAATACAGTGAAACCTTTTATAACTGGAATTTCGCGGGATCTAGAATTTTTTATAAATTATACAGGCTTTTCACATCAAATAGGCAGGTTTAAAACTACAGTTTCCTTATTTATAGAGAGTACCACGAAGAGGAGCAGAAACGTACCGTTTTTTCATTTATAGGGGTGGAAATTTCAGTTATAGTCCATTCGTTTAGCGGGCGAAGCAAATTACCTGACTGAAAGCAATAACAATAAGGCCCCACAGGGCGGCTCTCTCTAAAATAAATGTATGCTCGCTATATTTAACTTTTTGTGTACATTAACAATACACCCATATAATATAAATGATGCTTAAGCTTTGAAGTCTGTGTTCAGAGGCGGAACATTGAATAATTTAATAGTGTAAATGATGTTTAAAAATATAAAAAATTAATCAAATAACTTACCCAATATATTGATATTTATAATTATAGTTTATTTCAGAAAGGTATAGAGTAACAAAACCTCATTAGGTATGCAAAGGGATCACAGAGTGATCCAACGAATATTTAAGCCACTTTCATAGTTTGGCATTGATTTCATTGTGAAATTCTTTCTGTTTATCAAGTGCAGGTAGTACCACCCGGGTTGGGTTCAATATATGGGTTTAGCCTATTGTTATCCATTCACAAACACTGAAAATAGTGTGCCAAAGGCGTGCCGGTAGGATACTCGTAAAAAGGAAAGAATTTTATTTTAACAGAATAAAAATTAGGCATTATGTACATAGTATTAGGTACACTTATTTTTTATTGAACATTATACAAAAAATACATTATACAGATATTAAATTATAAAAAATCATAATATTCTTCGTCATCTGAGGAACTGTCGTCTCCTCTTGACGTTATAATTAACGGGTCGACGGCTCGACCGATCAAGTAGTCTAGACCCCACATTTTCTCCTCTTCTTTAATGACATGCTGGACTGATTTTCGCCAGTTCTCTGGTGTCACCTCCTAATGGCTTGATCAAACAGTAGATTAACGTCTTTCATTTTGAATGCCGTGTTGTGTCTTGCTACAAATCCTTTAACTTGCGCCCATATAAGTTCTATAGGATTTAGTTCGCAATGATATGGCGGTGTGCACAGCACAGTTACACTATGTTTTTCTGCTATATCTTCCACGGCGTATTTCATAAAACGATGTTTGTGTAAATTTGCTAATAGTTCTTTTTTTATCAAATTATCTTCAAACTCAATACTTTTGGTGGTTAACCAGTCAATAATTTTTTGTTTTCTCCAAGATGAAGTTGGAGTCTTCTCTATGCGTCGAGAATGATAACTTGCGTTATCCATAACTACTACTGAATCAGCCGGAAGATATTTTATCATTTCACCAAAATAGTCTTCAAAAACATCCGAATCCATGTCCTCGTGGTAATCTCCCGTATGGCACGACTGAAAGGTTAGCAAACCTTTTAAAAATCCCTCTTCGCTTCCAATATGGACGATTATTAGTCTTTTCCCTTTACCTGAAGGCACCTTAATACCCGTTGACAGGCCTTCCATGAAAGCTTGACGAGCACTGGTTATATTTTTGTCTTGCCACATTTTTGGTACTGTATAACCTTCATTAACCCAAGTCTCATCAAGATAAAAGATTTTCTTCTGCTCTGTTCTGTACTACTTTATTCTTCTTAAGTATTTTCGTCGCCAGCAAACAATTTCATCGCTTTCCAGTAAAAGTGCTTTACGGTTATGCTTTTCCCAGGTAAAATCCATATTTAAAGTGGTCCATAAAAGTTCTTTAGTTATCAACAGAATACTGTCATCCTGGCCAAGCTCCGTTAAAATATTAGGGTGGGTATTTCTTTTTTAAAATAAAAAGAGTGAACTTTTCTTCGACTCACACTTTTGGTGTCTTCATCAAGGACTTTTACTGGCCTGCCTGGACTTTTCTTGGGAGTCTCCTTTTGGCCTGCCATCTTTCTCCCCCGCAATAATTTAAAAACGGTGGACTTTCCAACTTCAGTCATTCGGGAACATTGGTGTACATTTAAAATAATAAGTTTTTCATTCACTGATAGTGGTGAATTATTTGAACATCTTTTCGTTGGTGTAAATGTCGCCATTTTATTACTAATTTTATAATACTGTGAACACTATTTATGGCTTAACAGTAAATACTGATGCGTTAAACTAAACAAATATACTTATAAAGGTCTAAAAGCCACCGTCCCTAAATTCCAATAAGTCTGGTAACTCCTTTGATGTAGTTGAAATGTACCGCGTTTTTTGTCATCGCTCATAAATCATGCAGATAACAGCAAATATTTAGTATTTTTTCCTTATCTAGATACTGAGATGTGACTTGGATTTTTCTACTACTTTTTGCCACAACTATCTGTCTTTTGCTTTCGAAGAACAGTAATTCCACGTCCCTTGGCCATTACATCAATAGCCTATATTTTAAATGCTGCTAACAATAAGAGACAGTTTCACCGCCTTCTGATAAGTGTCGGATATTTTATTCACAACTTTTGTCTTTGTCACTTGACATAAAATAAGAAAGGACAACACTTACATTCAAGTTATCCGAAGGTGGTGAAACTGGCCATAAAAGTTTTTACTTCAACATATTACTGTTAGTCTATTCCCTTTTCAATTAACCAGTCTTAAATGCACTGTGAGTAACGGAATTATATCCAAAATTTGATAGAAACACTCTTCAAAAACGTTGGCGTTCATTCCTTCGTAATCTTTGGTAGACGTTGACAAAACTTCAAGCAAACCACCACGTACAAAACACCCCGAATATAGTCTGGTTCACAAGTCCCATTTTCCTCGGAACCTAAACCGGACCACCGAAAATTATGATTTTGGTCTCATTCGATTCGGAATGGCATCTAGAACATTCTATCAAAGTTGCAAGAGGGACTGAAAAAAAATGCAAACCTATAAACAATAAAGTAAAATAAAAAATAAGGGTTTGGCTTTTTTGAAATATTTCAAAAACTATTTGAGATAGTCGAAATTTGAAAAAATATCATTAAAGAGCAGGAAATTTCCTAAAAAAAGTCCTTGTACTTTTAATTTAGCGGCGAAACTAACTGTAAAAACGCGTGGTTCGGCTACCGCGCGCATCGCCCCAATCTGAACATGAACTAAAAAAAAATTATTTTTTCTACACCCGTGTTATAACAATGCACTTATATGCCCATAATCCGTTTCATAATGATACCCATTACGATACAGATTTTTAATCAATAGAAACCCATAATTTTTCAATCAAACATGCTGTGCATTTGACGTTTATCCTAGGTTCCTATGTAATTATTTTAGATGTCAAAATCAGTACGTATTAAATTTTCGTAGATAAGTAACTAAACTTCGATCATTTATCAAAATGTCTGATATCAGCGATATAGAAGAATTACCATCGACTCCTCATCCACACATATCGGAGAAAGCGAAAATGCAATTCAAAATATTTTGCCCCAAAAATCTAAGAAAGTGTACGAAAAACTTTATCAACGGTTTATGGACTGGAGAAATACAAATAAGATTTCGACATTCTCCGAAAATGTTTTAATTGCTTATTTTCAAGAATTGATGGGAACTATCAAATCATCTAGTACATGGACACATTATTCAATAATAAAAACGTTGGTAAATATAAACCATAATATAGACATTTCTAAATATAAGAAACTACAAGCTTTATTAAAGCGAAAGTCCGAAGGATATGTTGGAAAAAATGCACCTGAACAAATAAAAAAGTTTATCTACGAAGCACCCAATGAACGGTTTTTATTTTTAAAAGTAAGTATCTATCTAACATTGCATTTTAAAAAAAAAATCATGATTACATTTTTCATTCGACTCATGCATGATAGGTATATTTCATTAATTTCGAGCAAACTCATAAATTGAACTCGTGGCCGAGCGGGTTAAGGCGCTCAATTTCGACTATTTTTTTTTTATAGACTACAGTATGAGTTCCGGCTTCGAAACTAGCCTAGGTCATCCTGCTTTTTTTTCTTCTCTTTATTTATTGTTGTTATTTGTTTTTAGGTAGCAATGATTTTTGAAATAATGGGAGCATATCGAAGGCATGAACTACATGACCTAAAATATGAAAATGTCAAAGATATGAATGGAATCTTAATCGTTAATGTGATAGAAACTAAAACAAAAGAACAACGAACATTTACAATTACCGGCGAATACTACGAAATTAGTAAAAAATATATGAATCTACGGCCTAAAATTTGCCGCAACCCATATTTTTTCGTTAATTATTTAAATGGAAAATGCACAATTCAAAACATTGGTATTAATAAATTTGGTGATATAGGGAAAAAAATAGTAACATATTTAAATCTGCCTGATCCGAATTTATATACAGGGCATTGTTTTCGTAGGACATCTGCAACCGTATTAGTAGATGCCGGTGGTGATATTACTACATTAAAACGCCATAGTGGCTGGAAATCCAATTCAGTGGCAGAAGGCTATATTGAAAATTCGGTTCAGAATAAAATCAGCATTTCCAATACAATATTGAACTCTATTGAGACTAGCAATAATGAAATAAATGTAAATATTCCTTCAACTTCCAGATCAGTGGGACCTGGAATAAACTTTTCAAACTGCACAATAAATAATCTTAATATTTTTAAGAAATCGGATTTATTACAATTATTATATGTTGAATATAAATACAAATAAAATGTTTATAGTTTTCTTGTATCTATGGCAATACCAATACCCGAGGTATTAATTACAATTTTGTAGATTTTTTTATAGAAATACGAATAATTACTGTTACCTATTGTGTTCAATAAAAATATAAAATTTATGGTTTTTGATTATTTATCGGGTGTAGAAAAAAGAGCGTATGCAACTCTCATGTAATGGTTATTAATACACTCGCATAAACCATACGAAACTCGCCTTCGGCTCGTTTCGAATCCCGGTTAATGCTCGTGTATTAATAACCATCATTACATGATTGTTGCATAATATACTATTAACTGATTAAATATTAATATTAAGGAATAAAAAAATGTGAGTACTAAGTAGATATATGTATAAACAATAATCTGTAAAACATTTTTTTTATCAATTTTTTTTATTTATTATGGTTTTGATAATTAATTAATTTTCACCATTTTATTGTTAACATAAAACCCTGATTATTTCAAAACAAGAAATCTAGAATTTTTTTTGTTTTTTGGAGCCAATCTTGAAAGGGTTTAGAAGAGATCCCCGTTGGAAAAATTCTAAAGTTTTGATTTTTTACTTTTTTATTAACAATGAAAGGCATTAAAAAGTTAATTATATAAATAAAGCCATCAGGAATTTTTTTCCCAATTATTGTTAATATTTTGTTTTCTTATTGATGAAAGCCATATGACAATAATTTTTTTTATTTTTATCTAACATTATTTAAATAATTGTTATAAACAAATGCATTGTTTATAAGATTTTTGAAAACTTTTTTTTCGGAATATCATCCTTGATGAAAATAATGATTTAAAAAACAATCGTTTCTTAATCGTTTTTATTAACAAAAAACGCACTTGTTAATTACCAATTTTTTTTTGTTACTAAATATTAATATTCAGGAACCATTTTTTTAAAATCATTATTTATTATGTTCTTTCGTATTATAAAAAAATAATTTTTTATTAATTTTTCATTTGTTTATTAAACAAATAATTTCTAATAAACAAATCCATTTATACGAAATATTCGTTTTAAATACTACAAAATATTACAAAAACAACCGTATATAATTTTTCATATGAAAAAAAGTTTCTATATTTTTTATATAATTTTTAAATATATTGTACTTTTGGACTGGTAGTTTTCTTCCTATATATGGTTGTTTTTGTAATATTTTTTAGTATTTTAAAATATTTCGTATAAATGCATTTGTTTATAACAAATTATTTGTTTAATAAACAAATGAAAAATTAATAAAAAAAATTTTTTTTTATAATACAAAAGAACATAATCAATAATGATTTAAAAAAAATGGTTCCTTAATATTAATATTTAGTAACAAAAAAAATTGTTAATCAACAAGTGCGTTTTTTGTTAATAAAAAAATGTTTTTAAGAAACGGTTTTTTTTTAAAAATCATTATTTTCATCAATGATGAAATTCCAAAAAAAACTTTTCAAAAATCTTATAAACAATGCATTTGTCTATAACAATTATTTAAATAATGTTAGTTAAAAATAAAAAAAAATTATTGTCATATGGCTTTCATCAATAAGAAAACAAAATATTAACAATAATTGGAAAAAAATTCCTGATGGCTTTATTTATATAATTAACTTTTTAATGCCTTTCATTGTTAACAAAAAAAATGAAAAATCAAAATTTTAGAATTTTTCCAACGGGGATCTCTTCTAAACCCTTTTAAGATTAACTCCAAAAAACAAAAAAATTCTAGATTTCTTGTTTTGAAATAATCAGCGTTTTTCTGTTAACAATAAAATGGTGAAAATTAACTAATTAACAAAAGCATAATTAATAAAAAAATTGTGAAAAATTTTTTTTACGGATTATTGTTTATTCATATGTCTACTTAATACCCAAATCTTTTTATTCCTTAATATTAATATTTAATTAGTTAAAAGAATTTTTTTAGTTCATGTGTCAGATTTGGGCGATGCGCGCGGCAGCCGAACCACGCATTTTTACCGTTAGTTTCGCCACTAAATTAAAATTATAAGGATTGTCGGTACAGTTCCGGGAGGTAGGACTTTTTTTAGGAAATTTCCTGCTCTTTAAGGATCTTTTTTCAAATTTCGATTATATCATATAGTTTTTGAAATATTTCAAAGAAACCAAACCCTTATTTTTTATTTTACTTTATTGTTTATAACTTTTGCATTTTTTCAGCCCCTCTTGGAACTTTGATATAATGTTATAGATGCCATTCCGAATCGAATGAGACCAAAATCATAATTTTCGGTGGTCCGGTTTAGGTTCTGAGGAGAAAATGGGACTTGTGAACTAGACTAATATGGGTTATTATTAAACGATGACCTTTCCTAATTGGAGCCTTTAAACCAGTTGAGAAACCTTCTAAAAAAACTTGTTTTGTCAAACTTTTGTAATAGTGTTTCCTTCATTCAGCCAGGTTTCATCTAAATAGAATATTCGATTTCCATATGTTCTCAATTTTCGTAGTTCCCTCAAATATTTCGCCTCCAACTAACTATCTCTTCTTTTTCCACCAGTGCTGATCTACGATACCGCGCCTCCCAAATGGAATGTAAATCATGTAAAATTTTCCATTTTTTTTCCTCTCTTTATTATTAATTTTAGTCATCATTAAGTTCTGATAAACCTTGTCGTTTGTTGGTATTTGCTTACTATGGTTAAAGGAATGAATTTTATTCCTAATAATATGTATAACTACCTCCTCGATTTCTATAGGTTCTTTCCATGGTGGCTTCTTCGTAGGTTCCATAAATAAACCGTTTTTTCTGTGTTGTAAATGGTAGTTTCTCCAATGCCTGTCATATTTTTACATGGTAAAGCTGCACTTTTAACTTTCACTGTATTAAAACTTGCATTTGATGCCATTTTTCTCACAAAAAAATCAAAATTCATAGATTAAATTAAATTATTTACTTACCTACGTAACCAAATTGTTTTCTAATAAGTAGCTATTATTGCCAATACCTCCATTTCATACTATTATTAAGAGCCGGAAATTGAAGTAAATTATTCTATATAAAAGGGATGGTTATGTTTTATGACGATTAACCTCATTTTTATTGCTCTCACTCAGGTAAAATTGCTTCACATGCTAAACGAATGGACAATTAAAAAAATACTTATTTCATGTTATGTGTAATTTTTATTTTTCAAGACAATTACAATTTTATGACGTAAAAAATTGGTTTGTTAGCTGCAGTAATTTATTAAAAACGGAGAACTACGGGAAAGTGAATTTATTTAGGAGTTATCACTCAGATAGACAACAGGTCGTCAAAAGTAATGGATTTAGGGCCGGTTTTACAAGAGTCGTTTATACTAGGTATAAATAACAGTATAGTTATTCTTGGAGTAAAGTTATGCTAAAATTTATTCCTGGTATAACAGCAGTTGGTTTTAGAATGCTTTTTTACACCGGTATAGCAATTCTAGGAGTAACGAAAAAGTAGTTCATATAAATCGATATCTCCTGTCATTTGTCATCTATTTCTTCGTTTTTAACCTTAAAAGTAAAAGTGTGTTTATTATTTTTTATCAGTATTTTATTATTCTATATTTTTGGTATTCTAAGCGAGGTTTTCTATATTATTTTAAAATGGATCTGAATGATATTCCAATATTTGAATCTTCAGATGAAGAAGATATGGTTCCGCGAAGAAGGAAACCAAAAACTATACATGAAATTGACCTTGAGTTTCATTTAAAAACACTAATATACATGAAAGGTAACTACTCAAATTCTTTTCAAAATTTTAATAATTCATTATTGTAGGATCAATTATTTCGAAACATTAGATGAAGATGAGGTTGTGGCCAGATTTAGCTTAGAGAAGGAAACGTATTTACATCTTCTAGAGTAGATTAGAGAAGAAATATCATCTGTTTCCCAAAGTAATCATGCTCTCACTGCTGAAACTAAATTACTATTAACATTAAGATTATATGCAACAGGCTGTATGTTGTTGACTGTTGCAGACTTTACTGATGTTAGTAAAGCATCTGCATGTGTAGCTGTCAAGAAAGTTACCTATGCCATAGCGAAACTTTCAAAACATTACATAAAAATGCCCACAAGCTTGGAAGATAGGCAGTGTATATATGAACACTAAGTGTGTGGCTACCGCTAACGTTTGGTGTTTAGATAGTGAATCCCTCAAAAGTCAGCGTGGTATGTAAAATACTATATTTAAAATTTGGAATTTACTCATACATTGAATATAACAACACTGCATTCATTCTGCAATAATATTTAAGAAGATTCAGTCTGTATTTACTCCAAAAAACATCATTAATTCTCATAATAACCTCAAATCATTTAACTAGGTTCTTACAAAAAGACAAAAACAGATATTAAAACAGACCATAAACGCTAAAACTATTACTTGGAATTTCATAGTATGGAATTTGAGATAAAAAAATTAGGTGAAGCTGTCGAGAAGAATAGAGTAGAATTAAAGTCTGTTATTGAAGCATGTGAAGTTTATTATCTTTAAGAGTGGAGGACTTTAAACAAACAGTTAAGAATTTAGAAATAGAAAATACCATTTTATCGAATAAAGTAGAAGTGCTAGAAAGAGGCCTAAGGAAGAATAATATTATATTTCGGTTGGGTAAAAGTGATTTTTCTCCGGAATATGTTTGTCAAGAGGTTGCTAGAGGTTAACATCGGTATTTCTGTTTTAAATAATGTGTACCGGTTAAAAATAGCATCAACCCCAGCAGTCAAGGTTGAATTTGTTACGTTCCTCAAAAAACTTGAAGTCCTTAAAAACTGCAAGAAATTGAAGGGTACTAGAGTATCAATTTCAAGTGATCTTACTTACAATCAACGGATAGAAAATAAGAAACTTAGACTATTTCTGGAGAAGGCTCGACAAAACCGCAGCTCATATTGCTACATAAGGGGAAATAAATTGTTTATCGATGGTAAGGGATATTCTGCCAATGAATTGCAGGAAGAAGAAATAATTTCGAAAAAAACAAAAACGAATAGTGCACTACATACGCCGTCAATTAGTAGAGAAGTAAAAGAACGGGAAACCATTGCTGTAACAACTGCCACTGAAGTCGAATCTGTAGCTAAAGCTGAAGAAGAGGTATATAATCAACAAAAACAAGTGAATAAAACTGATAATTCTAAAAGCAACCGATATAAAGTGAACACAAAAAATAATCCTGCGAACGTTTACAAAGAAAAAAACAAAACACCTGTACTCGCCAAAACGACTCTCCTAAGAGAAGGGCTACGAGTTAAATCCACTAGTAGTAACACCAATAATAACTGAAAGTTCAATTTATCCCTATTAGTTGAATATATCTGTAAAATGGACCCATATATTGCTCACTATGCATATTATGTAAAAATTTAAAGTATTCCATAAAAATATAAGAAGTATTCAAAAAAACTATGATGAAATGTTATTGCTGTTAACTGAATGAAATTGTGAATTTAATGTAATCGTATTCACAGAAACTTATGTAGTATATGATTTAGAATTATATAACATTCCAGAATACCATATTATATACAACAATGGAAATTTCAACCAAAACGATGGGGTAATTGTGTATGTTAAAAGTCACTAAAACTATGATTACAAACTAATAACATTAGGACCCTCAAATGTTATCGAGCTTACAACTTTAAATTTACAAGAAAAATAACAGTAACTTCAATCTACAGATCTCCCAGCTCTTCCCCTGACAATTTCAATTTTGCTCTTCATGGATATTTGGGGAATTGTAAATTCAAAACCCACATTATTACTGGGGATATCAATATTAATCTATTACTCGAAAATGCCGACTATGTAGATGAATATAAAACAATATTAAATACGTTTGATTATGTTTCATATATTAACCAAACAACTAGGCGACGGAGTGGATCCTGCATAGACCACTTTTATGTAAAAAACGGGATTTCCACATTCAGTAAAATACAATAATTCATTTTTATGTATGATCCAACAGATCATGATCCAATAGTTTTAACATTCAAGTTTTCGAATTCTCAGCAACCTGTAAAAAGTTTACCTAAATATAAAAAATTTATAAATTTCAAATGTTTGAGAAATGAGGTGAAAGCACAAGATTGGAGGACGATCAATATAAATAATTATATAGATGAAATGACTGAATCTTTTATATCTACTCTAAATACATATATTGAAAAAAATACCCTTGTTGTGAAAATGGCTGCAAGTAAAAAAATTAAAAAACCTTGGATAACTAAACATTCATTAAATGAAATTACACAAAAAAATCAACTATACAAAAAGTTAAAGAAAAATCCCACAGATGATGCCCTAAAAGATTATTACAAAATATTTAAAAACAAACTTATGAAGTTAATTCAAAAATCCAAAAAGGAGTATACACAACGAATGATAGAACAAAATCAAAATACGTCCCAAAATATGTGGACGTGTATTAATAAATTGTGCGGTAAGGTTAAATTTGAAACAAAAATAACAGCAGTCAATAGACACAATGAAATTGTAACTGAAAAGTCTGATATAGTTAATGAATTCAATAAATTTTTTAGTTCAGTAGGAAAAGTTTACGCTGGCAAAATAGAAGCACCTGATGATTTTAACGAACATATTTCTCAACTACATATACTATGTTTCTATATAATACAAATGAAATTGAAGTACAAAATATGATAAAATCACTAAAAAATAAAAAATCTCCAGGTGTTGATGCGAGCGGAAACTTTGAAAGAATTATCAGACTTAATATGTAAACCTCTATCTACTATAATAAATATATGTTTTTACAAGGGTTATTATCCTAAGTGCCTGAAAACTGGTATTATAAAACCTTTATTTAAGTCAGGATCTAAATTAGAAGTAGGAAATTACCGTCCAATATCTTTGATCTCTTCGGTGTCAAAAATCATCGAAAAAATACTAAAAAGCCGAATCGTAAAATTCCTAAATAAATATCACGTAATCTCAGACAATCAGTTCGGCTTTAGAGAAGGCAAATCAACAGAAGATGCTATTTGTTCTCTTACAAAAACAGTTTATGAGGCTGTTGACTCAAAAACACCCGCTTTAGCTATATTCGTTGACCTCTCTAAAGCCTTCGATACTGTATCGCACGACATACTATTGTATAAGTTGCAGAAATATGGACTTAAAGGCAAAATCTTCCACTTATTAAGCAGTTACCTGAAAGACCGACAGCAACAGGTATAAATCGGCGATGTCATCAGTGAACCGAGGACAGTAACCTATGGGGTACCACAAGGTTCTGTTCTCGGACCGCTTTTGTTTACAATTTATATAGTTTATTGAATATGGACTTGAAGGGTACAATAACGAGTTTCGCTGATGACACTGTGATGTTCTACAAATCAGACTCTTGGGCAAATCTAAAACGAATGGCTGAAACCGATTTCTCTTTGATTAAAAAATGGTTTGCCTGTAATAAAATTACCCTCAACATCGACAAAACCTACTATTTGCCATTTGCATCCTACACGAGTACCCTGCCTGACATGGGAAATCTCAAAATCGACGATATGACGGAAATACCAGAGGCGCAATATGCTAAATATCTTGGGATAATTATCGATAAGAATCTTCGTTGGGATTTGCAAATAAATAACATTGCATAGAAATTAAGAGGTCTCATTAGTAGGTTTAAATTTCTAATAGTTATTTGTAAAACAAGTGTCACAATGACTCGTTTTGTAGTACGAGTGAAGTTTGCACAACGAACCGTGAAGCGGTGAGTTGTGCAAATCACGAGTACTACAGAAAGTCATTGTGGCACAAGTTTTACACGATATTTTTTATAATTCGCATTCATTTAATTATTTAAATAAAATAGAATTTCATATAATCCCTGTTTTTAAACTAGGAGGAGTGGTTTGAATTTAAGTTGGCAATTCTGTAGATTCCTAATTGGTCAGATCACAGATGGTTTTATTCAGAACTTCTGACTTTTGACATTTTATAACCGAATAATTGTGTAAATTGTAAACAAACTTTCATTTAAGCAGAAAGAGGATGATTATTTGTTTAAAAAAGAACTTCTTCGTATATGCTCTTGCGATCTATTTATATTATATCATGAACAGAATTATTTCTGTAATACATCTTCACATAGATATTTGGTAATTTATCCCAAAAATCGAACGTTTTTTATACCTACATATTGATCCTATACAATATAAAAATAAACAATTGACAAATCATTGACGTTAGCGTACTTTATTCATTAATATTTTTAATATATAAATCATTCAAATTTACCTTTAATATAATAATTTGCTAGCTAGAACAACGCTAGACCATTTTATTTATAATTTTTTTCAAGGTTAAAGTCAAATGTCAAATAAAAAAATAACTAAATACAATAACCAACTTTACACTAAAAATTACTATAACAGTGTTCAAAGAGCTTCAGTGTGACACTGTAAACAATGTTATAATGAAGTCTCTTTTATACGCGAATTATAAAAAAGGATTTTTAACCATACCTCATGTAAAAACAGTGTATTTTGCACTCGTTCAGTCACAGTTATCCTATGGCATCCTGGGTTGGGGGTGTGTGTATGATAACCATCTAGAAAAAATTAATATTTTACAAAAGTGGATACTGAAAATAATCCATGGTAAAAAACGCACCTTCTCTAGCGATCAACTGTTTGATATCAGCAAAAATCTTGATATAAGACAGCTTTACTGTCAACGAATACTTCTAGCTATTTTTAACAGGAAAATAGAATTAGAAGAAATTGAAAATCAATACAATACGCGGACTAGAGACCAAAATATTGTAAAAACACCCAAATGCGAAAAAAATATTAAACGGCGATTCTTTGATTACATAGAAGCAAAACTACACAACTTAATTCCACATTCTCTGAAACAAATAAAAAAATTACATATATTCAGAATAAAAATTAAGAAATTGATTCTTAGTAAAGAGAGACATATTTAGAAATATAGTAAATAATTTCTAAAAGATACTTACCTCTATATTACAGGTATTTTTTCTACTCTAGATTTTGGTTTAGATTATAAATATTAAACTTTACATTTATTTTAAATATTAGATTTTAGAAAATATGTATAGATATATGTATATTATAAATATTAAACTTTACGTTTATTTTAAATATTAGATTATAGAACTTATGTATAGATTGAACATAGCTGCACACATAAATGCATCACACACAAGCTCAGGTTCTTTCCTATTAGAGCTTCTGTGATTATTTATGTTTATTTATGTATGTTTGATTCGTAACTGTAATTGTAAATTTTTTTCTTTCTTTCAAAATAAATAAACATTACTTACTTACTTACTCACACTTCTACAAAATTGCCAAGTTTCCCTGTGTGGTAGGTTCTATAGACTGCACGCATGTACGCATCCAGTCACCAGGTGGTCATGATGCAGAGGTGTATCGCAACAGAAAAGGGTACTTTTCTTGGAACGTCCAAGTTGTATGTGACCCAAATTTAAAAATTCGAGACATCAGACTATATTAAGCAACAGTCGAATAAAGGCCAGGTGTGAACTAAGAGAATTTGGAAATTGAGTTCTATTAGGAGACAATGGGTATGCCAACACAAATTACTTGCTAACACCTCTGCATAATCCAGTGATTGAGGCTGAAAAATTATATAATGAAAGCCAAATCCAGAGGCTGTGGGATATAAACCAAAAAAGTCCAGGGTACTAACGGCAGAACAAGTAACCACATTTTTATGCGAAGATATTCTGAAAAAATAGCTAGGTACTAGATTGTAAAGCTGCATAAATGTGTACCAAAAACGTAATTTGCTCATTAATACAGTATGTTCAGAAATAAATATTTACTGTAGACAAATATACTTTGTTTTTTTCGGCCTGTTGATTGGGTTAATTGAACTAATAAATAAATTAATGACTGTTAGCCCATCAAATACCTTTACCGTTGATATATGTTATTGACTACACGAATCATGGACCAAAATGAATTTCAATAAATGTATGCTATTTCAGTTATCCTAAAATATCTATGTTTAAGTGTTCCAGCAAATTTATTTACATTGGCGTATTGAATGTTTTCACCGAATGATATATTATCAAATACAATAACATTATTATTTCAACCACAATGTCATGTAATGAAGTTACGAAAAATTGGATCAGATACATTTATATAATTTTTTTAAGTGTTGTATCTGTTTTGCAAAAGCCAAAGCGAAATAACAGTTTGTTGGAAGTTGAGTCACATTATTTAATTGGAATTTTAATATAAGGCACGTAATCAATTGTTTATTCGAAATACGTTTATTTAGTGAAACTGTCTTGTTTCATTATTTTCAGGTAGACAATTATATAACTGGTTTTTTTCAAACAATTAAATGTAAGTGAAACTAAATATATGCTATTTGGTTCTAAAACTAATTCTAGCAAGTATTTAGATAATAGTTTCGTAATTAAAATAATCCCAATGGCACGGGACCAATTGGAAAGGTTTATTTCAAATTAACATTTATACATCAAATCAAAAACAAAAAAATACATTATTTTTTGGTAAATTTGTGAATTTTATTAAATAAATGTTTTCATATTTGTTTTAGAAAAAAATACAAAAGTAGTAGAACGTGTTAAGGTTTATAAAAAATGCATCAGATCAAAACCAAAGGACGGTTTTTGTCTACATTGACAGGCCGCCATTTTGTTTCTACTGTGCCGATTTGGCCCGTTAACGAACTGCATTGAAATTTTTTCGAAGTTCCGTCATGCTACTCTCTAGCCCTATTTCATTCTAAAATAAGCCTAATTAACAAGAGTTCATAGGTGTTAATGAGATTAAATATCTGGGGGTTGTTTTAGATACGTTTGTCGCTGCAGAACATCGGTAAAACGTTAGTATAAGAATTGGGTTTTTAAATATATTTCTGTGACAATGGGCCAGGATATTAATATATACATACACATTGTATATCGGTTTTACTTGCTTGCAGTTAGTTATATTACAAAATTTTTACAAAATAGCATGAGAATAGTCTTACGTTCTAACTGGTATAGAGTTATAAATAAATGATAATAAAACAACTGGGATGGTTGTTTATTGAGCATAGTACTAGAAGGGCAAATATGCTATTTGTGTATAAATTGGTAGGTATAGAAAAAAGTTCCAGAGTGCTGGAAAAATGATTGTCACGAAATTCGCTCTCGAAGGTTGCGGTCTAAAGGATTATTCACGTTACACCGTGTCGAGACCGGGCCGTACCCCGGGCGGGACACGGTCACATATGAAGTATGCTTTTTTATCAACCAATTCATAGTCGACCGGGCAAAGTCCGTGGTACGGCTGACGCGCGGCCGGAGCATGGCGCCGAATTCTCGGTATGTATTTTTCCCCGGCCTCGACCCGGCTGGGCCACGCCACGTCGTAACAAGAATGGGCTCACCGGGTGCCCGGAACCATTTCGATGACGACTGTTGAAGGAGCAGTGCCGCGTAAAATGTACGACAAAAAATTAATAGAATGCATTCGCAACTAGTCATTTACGACATGAGTCATCCCAAGTATTTGGATCCCAAATACGAAACCGTAATTTGGAGAACAATAGGTTCTGAAATTAACCAATCTGGTAAGTATTTATTGTGTTTTTAATTCATAAAAACTGTTCTATTTTACAAGTTTTCTCATAGTATGCAGTTAGGTATATTATGCTACAAGTGCCGTACGTATCTATGCAGGATCTTTTGTTCAAAATACTAGTTTATTTCAAACAGAACAAAATAAAGTCAGTCTGAATTAACAGTAGGTGCAGTTGCCGAAGCGAAATATGATTTAAAAAGCTCTCTCACGGTGAATCCATCATTAGAAGACCTTCCGGGCTGCATATTTCAAAACTG
Source organism: Galeruca laticollis (assembly GCA_963921935.1). Lineage (NCBI taxonomy): Eukaryota > Metazoa > Arthropoda > Insecta > Coleoptera > Chrysomelidae > Galeruca > Galeruca laticollis. The sequence continues at coordinate 146,736,569 of OY998178.1, read as the reverse complement.
CACATTGATACGAAACCAGTAGCTAAATGCGGCGCTATTTGCTGGATTTCCACCGTCATTCCCTATGCGACTGTGACCGTTTTTATTCGAATGTGATACATCAATTGGTTTTATGCTGTCGCTGCCATTATGGAATGATAATTACTAAATTATGTATTTAGATTTAAGTAAAATTTCTATTAATATTTTTATGCAGGGTGATCCCATGGTATTAGTACATTTCTTTGCAAAACGCTATTATGAAAAGTAAAATCTAATTGAAGAAAATTGACATCCCTAAGTTGTAAACAACAGCAAAGAACATTTTAAATTCGACTTTAAAAGACGGTAACTACACAATCCAGCGAATCGCAGCGCAGCATTTAACTACTGGTTTCGTATCAATGTGCAGTTTTGAAATATGCTTCCGGGCTGAGTGCTCAGTGAATTCAATAGACGTGGTTGTGAATCCTGTATTCCTTGGTTCGTTAATCCCGTGTAATCTCTTCGTTCGCATAAAAAATTGTGAACAACACAAGTAGATAGAATAACATAATCAACATTTTCTGGAGTAAGTTTCATTCTTTTGCAATACATTCTGAATCTTTGCATCAAAATGCCAAAGGCATTTTCGACGTGTCGCCTGGCCAAAGAAAGTCTGTGATTGAAATTCGTTTTATCTGTATCTCCTGTTGAGTGATGTCCTGGATACGGCCGCATTAAGTATGATTTCAGAGGAAAAGTTTCATCGCCAACTATTACAAATGGTGCAAACATCATGGAGTTAGGTAAATTTCGGCCTGTGGGTATATTAAGCGTGCTGTTTTCTAGACGCTTTCCTAGGTTGGAACTTGCGAAAATGCCACCATCACTGTTTCGCCCAAAAGAGCCAACTTCAGCTGCAACACGCGTCCACTAACGCTAACAACACATTGAAAACGTGTGTTTATAATTATGATATACAGAGCCACTTCTGGTAGGGGCCTCGATAACAACATGTTTGCCATCTAATGCGTCAATAGAATTCGGGAAACTCCAAAGCCTTTCAAAATCTTGTGCAATTTGTTCCCATCTTTTTTCAGACTGTGGTGGTTACTTAGCAAGTACCCCTCGTATAGACTTTAACCATAGAACCATTTATCTTTGAGAAATACTTACCTCGTGAACCATTCTTTAGGGTTGAATAAATAACATCGTTTAAAACTCACTGGGATAACATATAATTATAAACTACTAACACAGATTATTGATCCACAATACATACGTTTGTACTATTAAAAATAATAATGAATCATTCCTCAAAGTGTTGAACTTTTCTATTTATAGGAAGTATTAAAACTAACGCAGTCAGTGCCCCGTATTCTTGACCTTGAAGGTCGTGCGAATACGATGTTTTACAAAGCGGACGTGTTTTGTTATGTTTCACTTGTCCTTATTACTTCGCTGGCCGCTATCCATATTGAAATTATTATTTACACAAATCTAACAATGTCTTTTCTTTTGATAATGTCTTTTTGGATAATGTCTTTTCGGGATCATCACAAGACGATTGAGGTATAAAATCTTTCATTAGTCTTTTGACAATAGAGCGACAGGTGCTGTGTACAATTTCACTCACAGTTGAATGGCCCAATTGAAAACTATACGAAGTAGTTTTGTATGAATCCCCAGTCGCCAAGAACCTGCAAATAAGAAATATTTCTATAACTGAACACATTATTGTAATAGCTATATGTATAAATGTATATACATTCACAATAATGTTCAATGTTTTTCATTTCCTTCTATTACAGATGCTGCCTGTAAGAAAAGATGGGGAAACATACGAGATCAGTACAAAAAGCATTTGAACAAACGTATATCTAAAAGCGGTCAGGGAACTGCGGTTATAAAAAAAATATAAATATGAAGAAATTTTAAGTTTCCTACTGCCTCACGTACAAGAGCGACAAACGATAACAAGTATCGAATCAGAGAACGAACTGACGCAAGACGAAACAGAACCAATACAATCCACACAAGCTACTACGGTTCATGAAGAAGAAATTGGTAATTTGAACCAAAGGCAGAAAGAGCATCCCAAGACAACTCTTTACTTAGAGACATAACTAATTTCAGTAATAATTTTTCTATAAAAAATTCATTAGACCTATGCAATAAAATTTCTAACATTAAACTTCCTAAATCTTATTCTTTCTTGCTGTCTCTGGATGTTTGTAATCTTTTTCCTAGTATGCCCCCTTCAGAATGCATAGGTTTAGTCGAAACCCTATTGAATTCGAATAATTTGTGCCCGATTGTCATTTCTGATGTGGTGAACATGCTCCAATTAGCTTTACAACAGAACTTTTTCCAATTTAATAACAAATTTTATCAATAGACTACGGGCTTGGCTATGGGTTCTAATTTGAGTCCTTAACTTGCGGAAATTTTTATGAATAATTTGGAAGAAACTTATGTCAATGATCCCTTTTTAAAAAATATATAGCCTTTTACTATCGTCATGTTGACGATTGTATCGTTCTTTTTAACGGTACCCACCTGGATTTTATTAACACCCTTCATCCTAGAATTAAATTTACAATGGAGTTTGAGAATGGTATTCCCTTTTTGGATTTGTTGATCACTAGGGATGATAGTTCTGGAAGGTTGGATTTTCAGATTTATGGTAAACCAACCACAACGGACTCAGTTATTGATTTTTATTCTAACTACCCCCAATCACATAAAATTCCACCTTTTAATAGTTTCTTACATAGGGCATTTTCATTACCTTTGTCACAGGAAGCCTTCAATAGGGAAATCAATATTATTAAACAAATTGCAATTAATATCAACTTTCCAATTTCTTTATTCAACAAAATCTACATCAGACATTTTAATAAATTTAAACCGACTTTTCCACTATTACATTGCACGATAACATTTCAAACAAATATGAATCTAAGTATGTTGGTTTTTTACACTTCCTTGGCCCAGTATCTTATAAGTTAGGCAACATTTTCAAGACGTATAATATTAAATTTGGCTTTAAGACTAATAAGAATCTAGGATCTCTTTTGGTTCACACCAAAGATTCTGTTCCGGTTCTACTTTCTCCTGGTATATATAAATTGAGCTGTCGTGACTGTAATCCTGTCTATATTGGTCAGACTGATCGTTTGTTAGACACTAGAATTAAAGAACATATTAGTTTTGTTAAAATATTTCATAACACTGACCCACCTGCTTCACCATCTGCGTTTGCAAATCACATTATATCTGAGAACCACGACGGATGCGTGTCGATTACATAAGTGCTTTAAAGGTGCTAGGATTAATTTAATCGAGATTTTTGAGATTAACGAGAAAAATTTTGAAGAGCATGGATGTGTCAATCCTACTAAACATGGACCGCGTACACAAAATCATCAAACCCAACCCGAAAAAGAAGAAAGAAGAAAGAGATATTTTAATTTGTGCCAGTGTAGAAAATAATCCCCTACAATCGTCCACTCATTTAGCAAAGGATTTTGATGTTGATCCGAAAACGATTCGGACTGTATTAAAAAAAATGGTTATCGTAGTTTCAAACTGAAAAAGAACCATGAAATTTTTCCAGGCGATCAATTTCGTAGAATTGAATTTTGTGAAATAGTTATGGAAAGAATACAATTGGACGCAAACTTTTCGAAAAATATTTTGTTCACAGACGAATCGACTTTTCCCATACACGGTGCACATAATTCATCCGTTATTCGATATTGGTCAAGGACAAACTTACACAAACATTACAATAATAGAACTCAATATCCCCAAAAGTTAAATGTTTGGGCTGGACTATTAGGTGAACATTTAATTGGACAATTTTTTATTGACGGCAATTTAACCGGACAAAAATATTTGGACATGCTGGAAAATCAAATTACTCCTGCCCTTATACAATTGGGTGTCAACTTCAATGATATCTGGTACCAACATGACGGTTGTGCATCACATAGTTATCGACTAGCAATAAATTTTTTAAATACACAATTTCCCAATCGGATAATCTCCACGAATGGTAACATAAGATGGCCTGCGAGATCTCCAGATCTGACTCCCAACGATTTCTTTTTCTGGGGTTATATAAAATCGAGAATTTATGGGTTCCAAGAAAACAGAGCCACTTGTCTAACTGAACTAAGGGAACAAATTTTACAAATTTGTATGCAAATAACACATGAAATGCTCATACGTGTTCGTCAAGAATTTTATAACCGTCTCGGTTACTGCTTAGCTCAAAACGGGGGTTTATTCGAACATTTGATTTAAGCTCATTGAAGAATTAAGAAGTTTTATTTTTTAATTTATTACATATCATAATATTACTTTTATTTAAAAATTCTAGGCATTTTCATTAGAATACGATTTTATTTTTATTTTCGGTTTTTTTTAATGTGTACTGTGTGTGTGTTTACAGAGAGAATTCGTTCTCATTTGCATACAAACGATAAAGATACCAAATTTTTTTTTACTAACACTTTCCAAACACAGCAGATGTTTCGAGACCAATTTCACGTTGCCAAATCTGAAAAAAAGTAAATGTTTTAACCGCTTTCAAAGCTTTCAAACTAGAACAATTTCCAGCATTACAATAAAATATTCAACGAATAAATGGAATTAATTATATCTTGATCTGTTACAACCTCTTGAATTATCATAATTAAAATCTTCTTATAACTTGTTCTCGTGTTAGAACAATGCATTTTACAATTAATATAAATATACAATGAAAATTGGCAATACTGTTAGTAGCTAGCTACAAAGAATTTGTGAGGCCGGCGTTGTGGGTTTTCCACTTATGAGATCCTGTTAGCGAAAAATGAGAATTGAGATATTTAGAAGCACATATTATTATTAATACAAATTTTATTTCGCATGTTATGTTATTTATTCCAATACTAACCGAACTAATATAGTGAATTAGATTATTATTGCTGAATTATTCCTTTGTAAATTAATCATGAAGGGATAAACGAAAGTAATGTTGATTCACATTACACATCTGTATTTCTAACATTAACTTCTTTCGTTGCGATCTTTAACATAATGAGTTGTTTATACAACATTTTGTTGTGGTAAAGTGACTAGTAATAGCCTGAATGAATTTCTAATTTGTTTATTTAAAATTGTAAGTAAAAGCCAGACATAAGAGCTAGTGTACGCTTGTCGAAGGCGGTCCCTGCCAGAAATCCCATTACACAGTTATTTCGTTTCTCACTTTATGATACCCTGTTAGCGAAGAGGAGTAATACACTGAGTTTATATGTATTTTGTCTCTTGACATTGACGGTAAAACGTCTTCTTTTTCGGTTGTTCCTTCCTTCTTATTTAGGGAGGTTGAGATCATATTTGCCAACCCTTCCTCCTTTCCAAACACCTACAGACTCCATTCTTTTAATAAGAGTGGGTATTTATTAATTAAATAAAAATATGTTCCTTCCCTTTATATCATGACCATCCACCTAAAAATATAATCTGTTTCCTTAAACATTTTTATTTTCTACTACTTTCCCAAATTTTTGTATATGTCACAATGATAATTCAACTAAAATTCTGAGTCATAAAGTTTTTCTTAGTACACCTTAATTTTATTCATAAAATTTGCTACAGTTCTCACATCCTTCCCTTTATCAGCGCTGTTACTTGGACGTTTGTTACCCTATTAATTATTTTCACTTAGGTAAGATATGTGTATTATTAAATGTTTTCTTCCTTAAACCCAAACTTTATTTTTTGTAGCCTGAAGATGGCCATTGTAGGCCGAAACTAGTTGCTCATGGAGGCATTTTTGTAAAACTTCAAATATTAAAAACTTTGTGACATTGACTTTGTGACTAATAGATTATATTTCGATATTCATATAATAAAAGACATATTTATACATCAGGGTTGTCAATGCGATCATATAAAGAGTTTGATTAAGTAAGTTTTAACAAGTTATTTGATTCATATAATAATACTCCAGTAATACCTGCGATCACGTTTATCCCTTAAAACATCTAACCGTTGTCATATAATTAACTAATTCGCAAACTCTTGTAAATTATTTCCTTTTAATATGCTCCTCCACATTTATTCAACCATTATATCCAATAAACTTCATTTAATTGTATTGTACATTTAACTTCATTAGTTTTTGTGTAATGGGAATTTAGTTGCTATGAGTACGAAACTCTACAAAGGCTCTTCATGTTTAGATGATTATATTCCGCTCTTTGCACAGTGATTACTCCTTTATTATTCCGTATTTTATTATTTAGCAAAGGAATTAATTTGAGTTAAACCCTAATTTCGCATCTTAGAAAGACGGCAGCATACAATATAAAACAACGCGCTACGTCAAAGTGCATAATGCATAGATCCTATTCCTCAGTTGTAATCACATGATAGAGAAGATAGAAAACGCAATCTGCTGTACTGTGCTGAGAAGCCGTACAACGTCATCTTTTTTCAGTTCAACACTAAGGTTACATTTGGCGGCAAAGTCAAATGTACAAGGTGGGCAAATAAGCGAGGTAAGCGGCTGTATCTCAGAAACTAATGATCGTAGAGAGTTACGGTAAAAAATGTTATAGGTAAAGTGGGCAAGGGAAAATGCTGGAAATTATTTTCAAGTTTCCAAGTGGGCGTTTCCACTATCTTGAATTACATAAAGTTACATTTCTCGCGATTTTCCCCAATGAATGTAACAAAAAACTATTTTCGTTGACTTAAAGTCGAAATTTTTTTGTGAAAACAATTTTTCTCTATTTTTAGAAATAAAGTAGTGGGGGGTATTTGAATGTTGTTTTAAATAAATGCCAGTAACTTCGAAACGGATTATTGAATTTTGATAAATTTTGATCATTGAAAAGAGCATTTCTTGGGCTCTTAGGTTTCTCTTAATCATGACAGTTGTGACCTACACGGCCGCCGATACAGGGCGTTATTCGATATTGTAACCAAAATATTGGATTTTCTCAAAAAATTTAACTGCGATGATATGACTTTTTTTAGACTAGAAAATAGACAAATTGCCAACCAATAAGCCTGCGCAAACCGCATCTTAATATCTTTTTCCTAATTCAAATTATTTAAAAAATACTAAACCAGGAACATTCATATATCTCCATTTAAAAATGCATCGGTTTGCCTTCCGTCATATTCCACATATTGATCCAGTCTTTTTTGAGTTGACAGAACCGCAGCCTCGATTTCTGCCGCTGGTAGTTGACGAATTGAGTTTCGAATTCTGTTTTCCATATCCATTCGTGTTGTTGGTGGAGTTTGAAAAACAATGTCTTTTAAGCGTCCCCACAAGTAAAAATCAAGACATGTCAATTCGGGAGATCCTGCCGGCCAAGGAAATAGGCTTCCCCTTCCTATCCAGCGTTCTCGAAATGTCCCGCTAATATGGTTTCGGACATTAATTGAATAATGTGCCGGACAACTATCTAATTGCAGAAACATAGTTCTCCTAGTTGCGAGTGGCACATCTTCCAACAACATTGGCAAGTCGTTGATCAAAAACTCTAGGAAGCGGTTACCAGTTTAAGCTTGATAAAAAAATAAGGTCCAATAATTCTGTCCCTAATGATACCGCACCACACATTTAGGCTCCAGCGTCCCTGGTGCTGCACTTCTCTTAACCAATGCGGATTTTCAGCGGACCAATAATGCATATTGTGACGGTTTACTCTACCATCACTACTAAACGTAGCCTAGTCGGTCCAGAGAATTTCCATTAGGAAATTTCTGTTTTCCTCAAGCATGCCTAGCATCCATTGACAATAATTGAATCGCCATAGAAAAATACAGAAAGTACTGAGAACTAAACTATCTAAATGAAAACAATTAATTGGAAAGGTGAAAAACTAACAGAATATAGAAGTTGCAAGAGCAGAAGAAATTGTCGAAGTCGTTGAGATTTTTGTGACGCGCTTTCCTGCCGCTTCGTCCTCCTTCACCTCTCGCAAGTTCTTAGCAACTGACGCGTCACTTTGGACACCCTCGATGCAAAGTTTTGTGAAACAAATGCTCGGGCGCCAGATTATTTTACGTGGTTTACTCCACGGCCCCTTGACCCTTCGCGTCAAGAGTTCCAGGTAGCCTCAGTTGGAGGTTACGGAAAATTCCAGGGGTCTCGTTGAATTTAACATATTTACAAAACCCATAAACCTCAGACGGTGATGCTACGGGATATGAAGAAAACACTGATCGTATTTATTTGTCCTATTTAAAATATATACATACAAAATAACATTCAACAATTTCTGATTATTTTCAAGTGGTACCGAATCAGTTAAATATATACAGTAAGTAAATGTGTTCAAGCCGTATGTTATTATGCACCATGCGAAATTTTCCGGTATTAAGGAATGTGAGCAATGACACAATAAACCAGGTGTAAGCAAGCAAATGCAATTGTTAATAACAACGGAAGCGGTATAAGCAGTTTTGTAATTATGCGTTAAGCAGCAGTAAACTGTTTTCGCGGTAGGAATGGTTAATCGTGTTAGGTGGGAAAATGTGACCAGACCAGTTTATAACAAAAAAAAACTAAAGAATTTAAACTAGATTATCAATCAATCAGTGGCAACAGCCTCATACTTGGTTGAGAATCTTATTATAAGAGAATTTACACTTTATATTTTCAAATTATCGGTTAAAATTATTCTAAAATATCGGTCCCAGGATAGGACAGCGGTTACCCAAATACAAGCAAAATAAAACTGTGTCTTAGAATAGATAAATATGAAACGAAATTATTACCGGCTGATAGTGGAACAGCTGGTGGCAACAGCCTCTGATCATCCCCATACTCAGTTTTAACTGTTCCAAATTGCCGGTCAGACAAAACTATATACAATTTAGCACTAAAATAAATCAAGGTAATCTAGAAAATTATGCGCGTTCCGAAAGGGAAACGGCTGGTGGCAACAGCCTCTGATCCGTTTCACAGTCTGTTTTCAGTTTTTCAAATTTCCGGTCAGTTAAAACTATATATAATTCTGAACTAAAATAAATCTAAGTAATCTAGAGAAAATTATGCGCTTTCCGAAAGGGAAACGGCTGGTGGCAACAGCCTCTGATCAGTTTCACAGTCGGTTTTCAATTTTTCAAACTTCCGGTCAGTTAAAACTATATATAATTTGGAACTAAAATAAATCTAAGTAATTTAGAGAAAATTACGCTTTCAAAATTTCCGTTCAGTTAAATTTGTATAACAGAGAGGTTAATTCCTGAATAAATAAAAACAAAAGATCACAGTCGAAATACAATCCAATTATCGAGGAGAAAAGCAAAGAAAAATCTAATATGTATTAGGGTAATTTGAAACAGGACAATAGGTATAACAATCTAAATCACAATATTAAAATGCAAAATGTTACTTCAATGTATTGAAGGCATAGACCTTAATTCCAAACAAACAATATACAGAACGCGGTGATAAAAACTGTAAATAAGTTTTGTTTTTATAGTTTCAAAAAAAATACCGCCTTACCGGCTCTATCAAAATACAGAATTATATTCTTAAATAGCCGAACTACTAAATTGTTTATGGAAATTAAATATAAAACTTCAAAACCCCGGTGAAATATTTTATTTGGTTTTCAAAATAAATTTTCACTTACTCAGAAAATAATGGAGGGTCGGACACTTCAAAACTATCAATTTTATACTTGATTACTGCAAAATTATATCTCGACTCTACTAACTCTCCTTCCATATCGCTCGGTTTTCGAATTTATAATTTAATTCCTACCTAAAATTTTTGGCGATAACGGTGGTGAGGGAATTAACTTGAATCGATTTTCTTACAACCAGAAATTTTGCTACTGTATTGGACGGCTTTGGGTTTAATTAAAATAGTTTATATACCAGGCGTACTCGATAATTTAAATTTTGAAAAGCGGAATTTAATAAATTTTACCTACGACCACCCCTGTAAGTAGTCAAAAATACACAGTCGGCAATCAATGTAAGACGTCTGTTACGCACGGCTGTAAAGTAAATCGCACGGCTTCCATAGCAACCACTTAGCAACTGTCAATAGACGTAGCCATTTTATTCAAACTGTATTACTTAGATATTTGAGGATGAGTTTTATTCTATATATAAATGGTAGATAACATTTATTATATATGAGATTGCATTTAATAATAAGAGTTATTTGGAATTATATGATAATTGGTTCCGTTTCATTCAATCCGCATCTTTTAGCTGTCTGAATGTATCTCATATAAGTAAACAATAGTATATTATACACCAATCGACTAAAGTGGCCCATTTAATCTCGCGGGTGGTGTTTGATACCTGATGGAAATAATCCACCTAAGGGATTAATGTCACTTTAGTCGAGAGATGTAATTCCGGTAATTCTACAAACATTTTTAATAAAAATAAATACTACTTAGGACGGACTTTTACGAAACTTGGCTGGGTATCGAGGAACTTCTAAGATGCTTGGCTGGGCATCGAGGAGCGACTTTTATAAAACTTGGCTGGGCATCCAGGATGTACGTTTTTACTTGTACTTTAAATACCTTATTATGATTATAAACACAAGTACAAGTGGGTCGTAGGTAAAATATAGTACGTAACTCGTGTTGTAACGCATTTTAAGCACTCACGGAATTACGCACTCGCCGCTACGCGGCTTCGTGCGTAACTTTTCCGTTCGTGCGTAAAATGCTTCTTGCAACACACGTTACGTAATATACTATTACATATTTCTTTAGATGGTAATTCACGGCTTTTGAATTACTAATGAAATAAATACTTAAGTTAATATTACTGCACTGAAACGGTACCAGAAATCAAAGTTGGAAAGTAAGTAACGAGTTATATCCACGTATTAAAATTAAAATACCATCGGAAATGCTTAAAAAAAACTAACTCGTTACATTTTCTATACCGAACTGTATCCATATGGTACATGACAGTCGACGCCCAGGACACATAAGAGTAACATAATGAATGTACGTTCTGAAGAGATAACCACTAAGGAAATTAGAAACGCTTTGTAGAAGATGAAGAATAACAATAACATATATTACAAACTTTTGTACATGATATACAAGATAAAAGGAATACAAAGTAAGCCGATGATCTGGCGCTTCTTTCTTGAACTCGACTTCAATATCAGGTGATGTTGGCTCCTCACTCTCATGTTAGTTTCATCCAGACGTTAGGATTATTATAATAACTTTGTCCCTTCGCGGCGACTATGACTCCCAAGAATTTTTCGGTTCTGTTCTCCCTGAAAAACAGATGAAAAGCAGGATTTCCAAAACATGAATACTGGCTGAAGTAGAAATATAGAGACAACGGAAAAAGCAGGCCTGAAAATGAACATCCAAAAATCGAAAATATCGTAGTAAGCCACGACAACATAAGTGTTACAGTGGAGCATGCAGGGAGAAAATGTCACTCACTATCTGGGAAACAACATCACATAGGGAAAGAAAACCACAAGGCAGAATTAACGAGAAGAATAGGTCTGACCTGGGACGCGTTTGGAAAGCTGATACATATATTTCAAAAGTTAGAGGAAAACTTATCACTATGCATTCTACCTGTTGCCACTTATACGGAATAAAGACAATAACTTTGAGTATACAGAGCGCAAATAAGTTAAAAGTGGCAAAGAGAGCGGTGGAACTTGCAAATATTCAATACCTCCTTGAAAGATAAGATCCAAAATGAAGAGTGAGGAGACGAACCTGATTGAAGAATATAGTTGATATAGCCGGCCTTAAATGAAGGTGCGCAGGCCATACTAACCTAACTCAGAGAGATGAACCAGAGGTAGACCAGAACGCAGATGGGTAGACGCTATAACGGACAAAAATGAAAAACGTGGAAGAGGCTAACATCCTGGAGTGGATGGTGGGAAACTAAGAAAGAAGAACGTGTTTGAACTAATCCAAGTATCCCCTCGTGGGTTTGGTTACTCACTCACAATCATGGGTATTTTCTCCGAGTGTAAGTTGAAAAGCAGAGGTGACAGAATATATATAACCTTGCCTCTCTCCCATTTTGATTGCAACACTTTCAGTTAAGCTGTTTTCAGATTTGCCCATTGTTGCCAGGGGGTAGCGATGAAATTATTATCATCTATCTTACTATTAATTTAAATTAATCTAGTTGTCCATAGGAATAATGGAAAATAGGCAAGAAATCTGAAGATTGAGAATTTAAATTCATTGTTCTTGTTTATTAAAATATTGGCTTCTTGATTAGTCCCTTTTCCTAAATGTTTCTTTATCGACTCGTCTATTATAACCATGATCATAATGAACTTTGTATCTTAAACTTTCTAGTCGATCTGAAATAATATTTGGATTTGTCTAAAAATACATCGAATGACGATAACCGAATTACGTACTTGATCTTGTCACGCCCGTTTCTAAGGCAACTCTATTGACTTAATATGTACAATAAAGACGTGTGGTACATGTTTCTTCTATGTATCGTTAAAAATTCAATAAAAAGAATTGGTATCGTGCATTCATATATTTATTGAACGAACTGAGTCAGTCACCCTTGTTAGGAAAGACTCGTGTAATCTGCGAAATTGAAATATGTCCAAAGAAGTTCTTCGTTTACTTAGAATGTAAGCGTCTCGGTTTTTGGTAATGAGAAAGTGTTTATATAATATTGTATTATTGTAATTTATAATAATTATGGTTACGAAAAACAGACAGAAGATGGCTGCTTACGATGGATTTGTTTTTCTACACTAATCGTTGAATTTGCTTAGATCCAACAGCAACTAGAAGAGAAGAGACAGAACTGCTGTAAGATTTGGTATTTATATCTTTTGTTGGCAATACATATAAAAAACAATCAATTCATATAGTGACACTAACTGTTATTTAGCGACGCTACCGATAACAAGAATAAATTATTACAACTCTACTTTTCTCAAGCATTTTCGTAGATGAATACTTGACGGGGTATAAAAAATAGTAGAATAGACAGTGCTAAAATTTGACTGGCACTTCGGTTTTAAAGTATATATATATATATATATATATATATATATATATATATATATATATATATATATATATATATATATATATATATATATATATTCCTTTTAGAAAAAATGATTGGAAAAAAAGAATTTAAAAGTGGAAAAATGCTTTCTTATTTAACTACTGAGACTTAAATAGTTATTTGTAAAACAAGTGTCACAATGCCTCGTTTTGTAGTACGAGGAAGTTGCGCGCAAATCACGAGTACTACAGAAAGTCATTGTGACACAAGTTTTACACAATATTTTATGTAATTCACATTAATTTAATTTTTTAAATAAAATAGAATTACATAATCCCTGTTTTTAAACTAGGAGGAGTGGTTTGAATTTAAGTTAGCAATTCTGTATTATTATCGAATAATTATGTACATTGTAAACAAACTTTCATTTAAGAAAACAGAGGATGTTTATTTGTTGAAAAAAAGAGCTTCTTCGTATATGCTTGCGATCTATTTACATTGTAATGTTTTTCTTATTTATTTAAACAGTAAACGGGTGGGATAAACTTTAAACACACGGTATGGCTACTTACGAATTTATTTAAACACTAAACTACTCACTAACACTTAATTTATATACACTGAACTATTCACTTACATTTAATTTATATACGCACAAACTTAATTATTAATTTATATCAACACTTTACTGTTCGCTATTTCGGTATATTCTTGTCTATTTGTCGAGATCACCTTATCAACTATCTTGAATTTTCTCGGGTCGCTTCCTTATATATTAGTGCCTTTTTTACTAGATAATTCTAGATTGCGGCTTATACAAAAATAATTGGCTTTCTGGTATTTTCTACATAAGACTGGTCACAAAAACAATGTCTAGATAAGATAGTCACAATCGTAAACGATTCTAAGAAATACCTGTGCATCCGCCATAATTTTAACTTTCATACATGGCTTAGACAGAGTCGGATTCAGGGACTATACCAGTGTGCTGTTTCGGAACATTACCCCCTCCTTAAATGGCAGTTCCTCCTGAAACTTTTGTGTAGCCGAGACTGGATGTTTGAATCGGCAACTGGCCCCATTTCTACACATTCCGATCTTATGGAAATAGCAGGGCACCGTCTTCATCGGTTACTGATAACGGGGTTGTAGGTGCAAATTAATATCTGGACACCGGTATCTCGAAAGATAATCTCTACCATGTTCCTGATAACTCGCCAATCCAACTGGTTACTCGCTATCTTAGGCATAGCCAGTTTCTTCACGCTGGATTCTAACACATGGTCTCGGAGGTTTCGAAGTGCTTCCCACACATCGCGGTAGGTAGATCGATCTTGAAATTCATTTTTAGTTACCACGTAGAAGACGTACAGCGACTTATGTTTCAGTTTCAGTGTCTTGCCAGGGGCTGGGATCTGGTCTTCAAGTTTTTCTAATTGCCCGAACTTCTTTCGAAAGACGGATGTCAACAACCATCGTACGTTCTTGAGACGGGCGGGCATGTTGTATGCCAGTGAATAATCTTCCGGGAGAGTGAACAAATCTTGTCGTTGTTCTGAAGTGACTCCATATCTAGCCAGATGGACAGCATATAGAATTGTGCATATTTCTAAATGCACGAAACAGGCTTATACAGAGCAAAGTAGAATGCTAGCGGCCACCGAAAGTCATAGTATTCTGGGAATGACCTCTGATATAATGCCCCCAACAGTAAACTATAATCTGCCTTATACCGTCCTATTTCCAAATAGAGATGAATGGGTCCTCTGCAAGGATGAACTCTCAAGAGCAGACATCTGTTGGTACACTGATGGATCAAAGACACCCTCAGGTTCTGGTGCGGGTGTATACGGTCGAAGACCTAGGACAGAAATCTCAACATCTCTGTGATCATATGCAACCGTATTTCAGGCGGAAATTTATGCCATTGCTTCATGTGTGGAGAGTTTGGGGCAATCCAACCTGACACACAGATCAATAAAAAATTTCACGGACAGCCAAGCGGCCTTCAAAGCACTTGGCTCGTACCGTGTGACGTCGAAATTGGTTCTAGACTGCCAAAAAAGACTCGCCTCAATAGGAGAACGCAACAGGGTATCGCTGGTTTGGATCCCTGGCCACTCTGGTATGGATGGTAATGAGAAGGCTGACTCTCTTGCAAGAGAGGGTGCCGCTCATGATTTTATCGGACCAGAACCTACAATTGGCATCGCAACAAGTGTTGTCAAACAAACACTAAATACCTGGACTGCAAGAAGAGTTTTAGACTTCTGGCATAATATACCAGGATTGGTTCAATCAAAGGCCATCATACATCCTTCGAATAATGTATCCAAACAAATGTTAGGCTATAATAGACACGATGTACGGTGCCTAACAGGCCTTCTAACAGGCCACTGTCGTTTGAATCATCATATACTGAAACTTGGACTGTCGGACGATCCGATTTGCCGTCTTTGTTTGGAAGATGATGAAACAGCAGAGCATATAATTTGTGCCTGCCCCGTCGCGGCGCAAATCAGGTATCTGATGTTTGGCAGGGCCACTCTCTTGCCCTCGGACCTGAAATATCATTCACTGAACAAATTTATCGGCTTCGTCAAGAAGCTGAATTTGTTTGGTGAAATTAGAATAGGTATGAGCCACAATAGACTCTCGCGAGTCTCAGTGGAGGGCCTCATTGACCCACTCATTATAAACCTAACCATATCTAGCTTTCCCGGTACCTCCATACGCGCCCATAAATTCATCGAAGGTAGGGTCAGACACATCTCGAATATGGTTTACTCCTTTCTCTAGTTCATGGTCTCCTTCGAATGGTGCTAGTCGGTTTTGGTGAACTACTTTTGGTTTTCCGTTGGGAATCTTGCCTATGCGATATATAACATAATTGATCCTTTTCTTGATTAAGTATGGAGTATGAATTTTGGAGAAAATCCTTTTCTCCTCGTCGAGTTGTGTAACCATACTTTATCCCCTTCTTTAAAACCGCCTTCTGTGGCCTGCGTGTCGTACCGACTTTTCATTCTGTCGCTGGCAACTTGAAGATTTCTTCGAACTAATTCATGAATATCGTCCAGCCTTCTTCACAATTGGATCACGTAGTCTTCTCCTGCTAGACCTTCTCCAGGTCGACAGCAAAATTTCAGGTCACAAGGAAGTCTCATTTCACGTCCAAACAGGATTTTCGCAGGTGTTTCACCCGTGGACTCATTGACGGCAGATCGATAAGCCAATGCGAATAGGGTAAGATACTGGTCCCAATCTTTCTGATGGGTGGAAACTACTTTGGACAGGTATTTTCCAATAGTCCTGTTCATACTCTCTGATTGTGGATGTTATGCTGTTGTCCTGGTCTTCATACCCAGCTTGTCGCAAATCTCCTGGAATAGATGGCTTTCACAATTTCTTCCCTGGTCACTGTGGACTTCCAAGGGCACTCCATATCGGCTGATAAATTCTTTCACCAATACATCCGCGACAGTTGTGGCCTCTTGGTTCGGGATAGCGTAAATTTCCACCCACTTTGTGAAATAATCTATTACAACCACCATTTTCTGTCATCGGAAATGGTCCAGCGATATCTAAAGCAATCCTTTCGAAAGGGCGTCCAACATTGTACTATTTCATGGGTGCCTTTCTCTTGCGATGTGGTCCATTACTCGTAGCACAAGTCGTACATTTCTTACACCAGTCCTTCACATCGTCGGAGCTGTTCATCCAATAAAACTTTTCACGGACTCGCTGAAGGGTTTTCTTCACTCCCAGATGACCTCCCGATGGACTGTCGTGTAATTTCTTCAGTACCTCAGCTACTCTCGTTCTAGGGATAACTAGCTGTCTCCTCATCTCGGAACCATCATCGTTTTCAAGGACTGTTTTCAACAGCCCTTCTTCCAGGACAAGGGAGTTCCACTGAGCCCAATACGCCTTGAGTTTCGGTGAAAATCTTGACACTTCTTGCCAGGTAGGTCGCCGATTTTCTTCCTTCCACTGCCGAATCTTCTTTCGGCAAGGATGATTCTCCTGATCTTCTCTGATCTTGGTGGGTGACCATTCCTCGTTGACTACAGTAATTCTTGAAACTGCAACTTCCTTAGATTTCGACTTGTTGCATTGTGAATAATCTACAGGGCGTGACCGTTTTGGCAAAGAGTTGGCTTTTCGGTGATTCACATCAGCTGGATGTTCACCCCTGTCTGATTTTCCCTCTGACTGGAGTTCTTGGGTTACAGGAGTCTTGGGGCGCTTACACGTACTGCGTACGTGCTCTAGCTCGCCACACTTCCGGCATTTGATCTTCTTCGGCTTCTTGTCTGCCATACCATTCAACAAGTTGACGATCTGGTCAAGTTTGTCATCGTCATCTTCTTCTTGCATGGTCCTACTTTTGTTGTACCGCGAGCTCTTCGTGGCTGCTTTGCATTTAAGAGGGTCTTGGTTTGCAGGAGTCGTAGGACGCTTACACGAACTGCGTGCATGCTCTAGTTCTCCACAATTGCAGCATCTGATTTTCTTCGGCTTCTTGTCTACAATACCTTTCAACAAGTTGACGATCTGGTCAAGTCTGTCATCGTCACCTTCTTCCTGTATGATCCTACATTTGTTGTATCCGGAAGCCATCGTGGCTGCTTCATATTCAAGAGCAGCAGTCAATGCGTCGACTAATGTTTTGGGATGGGCTAAACGAAGCGTCCTCTGCATATCGAGGTCACGTAAGCCATCAATAAAGGCCTGGATGCCCAGACATTCCATCATGATCTCTAGTACTGATGGATAAGCAAATCGAACTAGTCGGGCAATATCCAGTTCATACTCTTGAAGGGTTTCATCACGTTTCCGCCTTCGGTTCTTCAACTGGAATCTGTACAAATGTTCGTGACCATATCGCTTGTCCAACCTCTTCTTCAGCTGCTCGAAGTCATCCATTTCTTCCAAAGGTATCGTCTGAAGTACATCTAAGGCATCTCCGCGAATCGCGATAGTTAAGTTCACTGCCTTGTCTCGATCGGACCAATTATTCACTCTAGCGGCTGCTTCAAATAGTTTCACATAATTGGTCCACGATATTTTTCCATAGAACGTTGGGGCCTTGACTCGGGTAAAACTGCTGATATCTTCTGTCTTGGGTTGTGTTTCTGGCTTGCATATCTCGATCTTCTTTTGTTCTGCTGGCGTGTCTTGTGTTCTTAAATCTGTTATCTTACTCTCTAACTCCTTGATTTTTTCGTCCATAGTTGTCATTTTATTCTCCATTTTCTCGTCCATCGTTGTGATTTTATCCTGAATATCATATTTAAGAGACAAAGTTTTATTTTCCACGTCAGCGGCAATGTCATTTTTCATTAATAAGATATCAGCAGAAAGTTTGTCCATGTTAGCAGAAATATCGTTCTTCATGTTTGAAACCTTCTCGTCCATGGCAGAAATTGACGAGATTACGGTGGAAGCCTCGTCATTGAATAAAAATAATTCTGGATCAAAGCCATCATTTTCCAGTGCCACTTTAAGTCTTTCTACTAATTCACTCTTCTTACCGGACGTTTCCAACTCACGATCTTCCAATTCTGCTCTTAATTCCGTCACTTTCAGATCACATAGTCTCTTGGCCATTTTTACGTAGCAATTTATTCATATTATCCCACTTCTGACACCAATGTAATGTTTTTCTTATTTATTTAAACAGTAAACGGGTGATATAAACTTTAAACACACGGTATGGCTACTTACGAATTTATTTAAACACTAAACTACTCACTAACGCTTAATTTATATACACTGAATTATTCACTTACATTTAATTTATATATGCACAAACTTAATTATTAATTTATATCAACACTTTACTGTTCGCTATTTCGGTATATTCTTGTCTATTTGTCGAGATCACCTTATCAACTATCTTGAATTTTCTCGGGTCGCTTCCTTATATATTAGTGCCTTTTTTACTAGATAATTCTAGATTGCGGCTTATACAAAAATAATTGGCTTTCTGGTATTTTCTAGATAAGACTGGTCACAAAAACAATGTCTAGATAAGATAGTCACAATCGTAAACGATTCTAAGAAATACCTGTGCATCCGCCTTAATTTTAACTTTAATACATGGCTTAGACAGAGTCGGATTCAGGGACTATACTAGTGTGCTGTTTCGTAACAATATTATATCATGAATAGAATTATTTCTATAATACATCTTCACATAGATATCTGGAAATTTATCCCAAAAATCGAACGTTGTGTATACCTATACAGAGTGAGTTTTAAGTATGGAACGCCTAAATTCAGAAAGGGCTGGAACGATTTTTATAAATTTTGGTTTGTTTCCAGTTTTGTAATATGACCGATATTATGGCGGTATTTACATTGTTCTCAGATCTTTCATTTTTCTGGAAATATAATGAGCTTTGTTATTTCAAATATATGTATTATCCAGTATTTTATTTTGCTTTTGAAATCCTAAAGTAATGCTGAGTATTTCTCATGTAGTGCTCCCTATACCTAATTACCATAATTTCGGAGTTACTTCTACATTTATAATATCCCCGCCATAATAGATTGAGATGTCTATGACTCCAACAGTAACAACTTTGAAATTTCAATAAGATGGAGTTCCACCCCACTAAGCGGGAAACGCAAGGCAATACCTAAATAATGTGTTTCCCAGAAGATGGATTGGAATGGTTTTATCGAATGTCGTTCACGATCACCCGACATGAATCATTTAGACTATTTGCGGAAGGGTCACTTAAAAAACATTGTGTATAAAACAAAACCTGCCAGCCCGCCACAGTGATAAGAAAAATTGAGCAGTCAGGGACGTTACAAAATGTATTGGAAAGTTTTAAAAATAGCGTGGCTTGTTGTATTGAAGTAAACGGACAACATTTTGAGCATCTGCTGTAACCGCCTTTACCTCATATTTTATAAAGTCTCTAATTTGCTTACTATTCAAATGTGGACATTCTCTTAACGGGACATAAACATCTAAACATAAACATGTCTTCAGTTGTTGCGGGTTTTCTGGGGTATGATTTATAAATCTTTTACAGCACCAGGTTTTGTATGTTGTATTATTAGCTCAATTTTGCAAGGTATCATTTTTTAGATCACACTATACATAATTTGTAAATGTACATACTTCTGAGAGGTGGCACTCATGTCAGCACTGCTGAATGTTGCTTTATAACAATTTTTTATAAATTTTATTCATATTTTTTTCTGCAAATAAACATTATTATTATTATTATTGGTGGAAGTGAACACCAACCTAGAGGTTTAATATTGTGCTCTTGATCAAATTTCGAAATTGTACTGAAAATATGTTTTGTTAAATCGTGAAAAGTGTATCATAGTGTTTATAAGCTCCTATTTGGCTGATAAACGTGTGGGCAAGTACAATTTTTATGTAACAGATACCTATAAACTATTTCGCTTTGTTGAAATCTGGTTATTTCCATCAAAACAATTTGTCACAGCACCTATTCCACCAGTGGTCAGATTTTAAACGAAACTTCTCTCTTTTATTCGATCTTACTTGATTTGTTCTGCATTTGCAACGGAATATGGAGTCAATAAATAAATGTAAAATATGCATCAGGATTAAAATGTGTAATTTGTGGAGTTGTTTCCCATAAGAGTTGCTTGAAATCTGTTAAAAATGTAAAAATTAACTTCAGAACACCTTTAGAACCATCAAATACTAAAGCACAAGAGGAAAACGAACATTTGAAACAACGTTTTAGTAAAATGAGACCATTGGTAAATTCCGAAACACCGGGTGTTTTCAAATCATCTGAGGTTTCCAATGCTATTTCCAATGCTCAGTCTTCCAACTTATGTCATTCTGTTATCAGTTTAGGAAACGATACCATACATCATAAAAGTAACATCAGAGAAAGAGCAGCACCCAAAATTTTAATTACGGGCAACAAAGATGACGAATTATTTCATTTAAGATCGGCAAACAGACAGAGAATGAAACAACTCCATTCTACAAATTTAGGATTAGGATTTAGGATTTACTTAAGTATTTCGAAGAGTTTGTTACCGATTTGTGTTCAAAAGTTGAGCTCTCGCCAACCACTTAAATATGCTTCATTCAAAATAACAGTGCCTGTTCTTGAACTAGAAAAAATTTTAATACCGGAAATATGGCCTATAGGAGTAGTCATAAATCAGTTTTTTCAGCCAAGAAGAGTCATGTTCAATTACGTGGAGCAGACCAATTAACAGTCAATATAAGCAGCATCTTTCGGTTTTCCATATTAACGTGAATATTCTTCAAAATAAGTTACATGAACTTACAATTTTCTTAACTGATCATCCATTTGATATCGTATGTTTTTCAGAACATTGGTTAGACAAGAGTAACTTGGAATTAAATGATTATAACTTCATTTCTGATTTCACTCGTTCTAGAAAGCAATAGGGGGGAGTGGCAATATTTTCAAAATCACATCTAATATGCAAGGCAGTTGATCTGAAGCAGTTTTCTGTTATCTACGATGCCGAGTTTTGTGGAGTAGAATTGAAAGATACCATAATAATTGCTCTTTAAAGATCAAATTATTAAACTTCTTGAATATATTCATAGAAAATACAAAAACATTGTCTTGGTAGGGGACTTCAATTTAGACATTTCAAAGAACGACGATAAATCCAAAAACTGTCTTCACAAGTTTCGGATTACGCCATACGATTGAGGAGCCCACTAGAATAGTCTTGAATAGTCAATCCTGTCTGGATAACATAGTTACTAATATAGACCCTAGTCTCACTAAAGTGGGAATAGCGGATCCTCTAGTATCTGATCACAACGGCCAATATATATATTTTAATCAACTATTGAATGTATATGTCCCCATTACTAAACGTGTTATTAACGACACAACAATAACTGATTTTTCTAATAAACTAGTATGGTTGCAGATAATTTGGCAGAAAACATATTGAATACGCTGAAACATACTTGTTTTGGTGAAAAACCTATTAAAACAAATAAATCTAATATCAAATGGTTTAACAACACATTGCGTATTATAAGAAAGAATGTCATTACAGCAAAAAACAAATGTATGAATACTTATTCGGAAGGTGATTGGGTATATTATAAAAATTTAAACAAAATATATAAAAAAGCAATTCGCTCTGAAAAGAAGTTAGCCTACTCAAAGTCAATCAAAGATTCGGATAATAAACATAAAACATGCTGGACAATAGTAAATTCGGAAAGAAGAACTAAAATTAATAAAACCAAACAGTCCGATATATCACCGCAAAAGTTCAATGAATTTTTTACATCGGTATTGGGAATAATATTAAAATCTCTTGGTGATTCTCAATCCGAGTCGAGTTTCTTTTTAAATACATTAAATAAACCTCCATTTTCATTCTTTATGAGTGCAATCTTGGAAAGTGACGTCCATGAGGCAATATTGAACTTAAGTCATTCGTCATGTTTAGATTTTTACAATATAAGTAGCAAAATATTGAAACGTTGTATACACTCATTGACATATCCACTGACCATTTCATTTAATAAATGCTTTGAGGAAGAGTCTTGGCCTGACTCCTTTAAAATAACAAAAATTATTCCATTATATAAAAATGGTGATATAGATTCTCCAGAAAATTTTCGACCCATAGCAATTTTACCGACGATTAACAAAATATTTGAATTGATAGTCAAAGAAAAATTAATCAATTATTTGGAAGATAAGTCACATCTAACGGATTTTCAATTCGGCTATCGCAAAAATAAATCATGCATACGTGCTCTTCTTCGACTCTTAGAGGAAGTTGTACAGAAACTAGAGGAAGGCGTCAACTCTGTTGCCACGTTATGCGACTTAACGAATGCCTTTGATTGTGTTCCAGCGGATTTACTCCTAAATAAACTGGAATTTTATGGTATTAGGGGAAATGCACACAAATTACTGACATCTTACTTAAGTAATAGGAAACAGTATGTAGTTTGTGGAAACAACCAGTCTGATTTACGTAATATAGACAACGACATTCCTTAGGGTTCGATTTTGGGTCCAATCCTTTTTATAATATTTGTTAACGATTTGCCAGAGGCTATTGACACATTTTGTATTTTATTCGCTGATGATACTACAACTTTATCTGATGGCACACAAGCCGGTGATAATATTTTGTTGAATCAGTGGTTCCTGGCAAATAAGTTGAAACTCAACGACTGTTTCATAGCAATTTAACATATGGTATTATGCTATGGGGTAGCAGCACATCAGTGCACAAAGTATTTGTGCTACAGAAAGCTGTAGTTAGAATAATTTACAATGCACCAAGAAATACTAATTGTAAAACAATATTCAAAAAACTTGAAATATTGCCGCTTCCGTGCTTGTATATTTTGGAAGTATTAATTGAAACACATAAAAATCGATATGTTCTGACTAAACATGCAGATATTCATAATTATGATATTAGAAATAGTAAAGACATTGTCATTCTCAAATCTAGACTGAAAACAACAAAAAACAATAAGTTAGATGTTACCTTGTATTTGTAAAATATTTTGAAAATATAAATATGGGTGAGATGACGAGAGTTCAATTTAAACAATTTGCTAAGTCTTTTCTTTTAAATTATTGATTTTATACAGTCGATGAGTTTTTGGAGAAATTGAATACTTGGGCTTAATGCTTATATATTTGTACGTTTTGTTTAATTTAATTTTTACTTTGTATTATTTCTTATTTTATTTTATATTTTAAAATTGTCATATATCAACACTATTTAATATTCAATATTCAACTTTATGAAATGTATGTCTGTATTTATGTAAACTTTTTACTTTGTAATATTTTTTATTATATTTTAAATTTGTTATATACATCACTATACAATTTTTAATATTTTTACTTTGTAAAATGTATTCATATGTACTACTTTCACTGACTTCTAATGTACTATGTATGTGAATGGTGTCAATAAACCATCTATATATCTGTTATTATTAGTATTATTATTATAATAATAATAATTATTATTATTATTATTATTATATTGCAAATGTAGGTATAACTCCGAAATTATGGCAATTAGGTATAGGGAACTCTACATTAAAAATACTTAGCATTACTTAAGGATTTCAAAAACAAAATAAAATACAGAATGATCCATTCGAAATAACAAAGTTCATTAGACATCCAGAAAAACTAAAGGTCTGACAACAATGTAAATACCACCATAATATCGGGCGATATTACAAAAGTCCTACAGATCAAAATTTATGAAAATCGTGCCACCCGTTTCTGAGATAATTGAGGCGTTCCATATATAAAACTCACTCTGTATATTGATCCTATACAATATAAAAAGTTACAATTGACAAATCATTGATGAATAAACGTTAGCGTATTTTATTTATTAATATTTTTCATATATAATTTATTCAAATTTACCTTTAAGATCATTTAATGTAATCATTTACTAGCTAGAACAAAGCTAGACAATTTTATAATTTGTTTCAAGGTTAAAGACAAATGTCAAATAAAAATACATACTACATACAATAACCAACTGAATGACACTAAAAATTACTAAAAAATTGTTCAAAGAGACTTCATTGTGACACTGTAAACTTTTACATGCGAATTATAAAAAAATATGAATTTATGCTGTAGAATCCATTAGACTATTTCTAACAGTAATATTTATTAGAGTGGACTACTACAATTAATTTAATATTGACTTACTTTTAAAACTAAAATTCTAACTAAGTATTTGTTACTTACCCAAAATTAACTGAATTTAAGTGTTTTAAATTAATACTTGGATTGAAGATCCATTTCCAATCTTAACAAGTTGCTCTCTAATTATTTCATATAAGTTATCTATAAGAGGCTAGATAATAATTTTTCGTGAATGTAGTGTGTTTAGAGTTTATTTTTGCGCTCTTCACTTTCCGAACATATTTTACTATTCGTAACTTTTACCGGTTATGCAATAATATTTTAATGACTTCTGTGTTTCGTTTATTTAAAGTAAGACGTAAACGTTTTACAACATTTTTCAAAATATACTTTTATGTTGGCCTAATATTTATGTTTTCCATTGAATGTATCAAAAATAGTAATTTAAATTTCAATTTATACCAACTGTATTTATTTACATTATTTTCTTAGATTTATTGCTAACGTTTATTTCGAAATATTTGATTGAACTTGAACGTATTTTTCCAGAGACAACCATTTTATTTATTGATCCATTTCAGCAATGAAAAGATGAAAATTGTCTAAATATATGACCCAAATGAAAGCTTTATGCTTTCGAATATTGCGATGTATCAAAAACGGTGCGACGGCTTTAACGAGATTGATCCGATTATCTGTTGATTTTCCTTTTTCATCCCCTAAAATATTTCCGTTTTCTGTGAAAAGCTGACTTGAACGTTAACCAAATCTGGATAAGTTTTTGGAATGAAAAATGCGGTTAAGTGTAACCTCATTTAGAAATGCCAATCGCATTTTGATAAAGTAACGCAGGGTTAATAAAAAGGATTTCAGAACAAAGGAATAAATCCTTATCTGAAATGTCACAAGAACTTATACGTGCAAATGGAGATTTTAACTACCTAGAATCTGTAGGGCATTTCATAAAGTTATGCCATGTAGCGTTACGTTGGGATAATTTATAGGCCAGCCCCACAATCCACGAACACATCGTATTGAATCACAGTGGTGGATTCAAGGAGGCATAAAGGGGATAATTGCCCCTCCCAAGCCTCGTTCGAAATGTTCATAGTTGGAGAGCTGTTTAGTTTTCTGACTTCAGATGCATTGTCCATCAATCCTTCTCTTAAACTCGAATATTGCGAGCCGACATATCGACGGCTACTGTGAGCTGACCTGTTTCAGTTTCATTACGTCCGTGAGTGTGCGCCAGCCGGACTTATTCTTTAATCGTTTTATGCTTTTGAGGGTTTATATCGTTCTCTCTGCTTGTATGAGTGCTAATAAATCAATTTGTAAGTATATTATGAGTTGTAGGTGAACCAGCAAATTCACAAATCAGAATTTCTAATAAGTTATTGATTTTTGAGACAATAATGAGCAAAAAAGAACAATGCCACTTTAGATTCATTTTT
Source organism: Galeruca laticollis (assembly GCA_963921935.1). Taxonomy (NCBI): domain Eukaryota; kingdom Metazoa; phylum Arthropoda; class Insecta; order Coleoptera; family Chrysomelidae; genus Galeruca; species Galeruca laticollis. The sequence continues at coordinate 146,710,459 of OY998178.1, read as the reverse complement.
TATCAAGCGACCTGAAACTGTTGAACAACAGTTTGACGAATCAGTTGTAACAGTAACGCCTACCAAAGCTCAGTTAAAAATAGTGAGCAGTTCAAATTCAATCGAGAATGCAATACAATTTGCCGAAATTGAGAAAGTCAAGGTCCTATGTAGATCAGCTAGATATGGAGCAGAATTCCAACCACCAACATCAACAACTGATGAAGCCAATGCAGCGAGTGAAGTAAAGAATGAAATACAACTTGTTAAAAATGAGATATTTCAGAAATCCCTTGAAGATCAGCAGGACATTGGGACTGCATAATTCAAATTATCAACATCAACTGATATGAGTGTGTATATAGATATACAAGTACAAAAACATGAGCATGATCGATTTCGACAAATACAATATACTTAAATGTAAATGGATACCACCAATTCATAAACTACCATTCTCTCTACACAAAAAATGTGGGAAAGAGGTAAGATGTTATGTATCCTCCAGGCATTTCAAACAATTTAACTGGTTGATGTTTTGTGGTGATTAAACATAAGTGTTCCGCCTACTAGGCCCTTCGTCAATCATACCATTACTGATGGAGAACACTTACCTCTAATCGGTCGGAAATAAATAATACCATTGGTTATATCAAAATCACTGGAACATATATTTTAGACAATAAATAACAATATCCTTGACCATGGACAACTTACACTACATACTAACATGAAATATGATTAACTATAATTAATCCTACTCGTAAGGAATTCCTATATATATTAAAAGTAAACACACACAGCGTTTGTTGGTCCTTTCGGTACTAAATTGTTTGTAGATTTAAAAACGTGCTATTATTTATATTATATTTAGAAAGAGTCGTGATTTCATTCTTATGAGTAACCTTCCTATAATTATTAGTGACCTTCTGGTTCACTGGCCGCCGATAATAATTCCTATTACTATTAGTGTCTTTATGGTTCGCCACAGTTCTCTGAAAGTTGAAGAGGTTTATATTTACATTTTGTTTTGTATTTCCAAAGTTTGGCGGTTCACATCAACAAACCAAATTACAAAAATTAGTCTCCTGATTACTTTTTCGAAGTTATTAGGCAAGTACGGCGATTTAGTCACACATGAAAGTAATTTTGATCAAAAACATAGTGTGTCTTTTGCCGAATCTTGCATAAAGACTTATGAATCTCCACACAAAGACATTAGAAATATTATAAATAACGATGGACTGAAGCGCGACCAGTAGAACCGACTGAGACTCGAACCAATTATTGAATCCATCATATTTTTAGGGCGGACATCGTGACGACTGAGTAATTACTTCATCTTCTGTTATCAATGAAGATAACTTCCGTATTGCGATTTCAAGTAGAAGCTGGAGATAAAGCTTTACATAATCATTTAGAGAACTCTTCAGCCACAGCAACATATATAAGTAAAATCATACAAAATGAGATTATTAGGTAATGTGGTGGTGAAATAAGAGAAGTTATATGGACAAAAATCAGAAAAAACAAATTTTTGTCAATATTTGATGAAACAACTGATATTAGTCACTGCTCTCAAATGTCCTTCATAGTTAGGTATGTTGATTTAAATAATTGACATATGCGAGAGGACTTTATAGACTGTTATAAGGAAAATTATGATGATTTCTCGAAATAATCAGTGTTATCTGTCGATGTTACGGCAAAAACAGTCTTACATACATTAATAAATATGGCCTTGATTTGCAGAATTTAAAGGTGCAGTTACCGAATTGAAGGTTACTCTTAAGGGAGCAATTAAAAACCCTTGCTACAACCATGCACTTAATTTAACAATTTCTAAATGCTCTACTGTGCCGGCTGTGCGAAATGCAATTGGTACAGTGATATAAATAATAGCCTTTTTCACTGCCTTGTTGAAAAGAAATAATATTCTTAAATCTTTAAACAACTTGTCTCTCATAAGTTTATGTGAAACAAGATGGTTGAAGAGACATGAAGCAGTTTTGAGGATCAAAACGAATTTAATGAAAATCGTAGAAGCTATAAATTTGATCTCTATGGAAAGAGAGAGATTCATCTGCCAAAGCTATGCTTTAGAAAAATTCAATAACTACCACTACCTGAATGCCTAAACATTCCATCATGTTCTCTGGTGCTGATGGATAAGCAAATCGGAAAATCGAACGAGTCGGGCAATATCCACTTCATGTTCTTGAAGTGCTTCGTCACGTTTCTGCCTTCGGTTCTTCAGCTGGGACTGGTACAAATGTTCTAGATGTTCGTGACCATATCGCATGTCTAACCTCTTCTTCAGCTGCTCAAAGTCATCCGTTTCTTCCAACGGTATCGTCTGAGGTACATCTAAGGCATCTCCGCGATACGCGATAGTTAAGTTCACTGCTTTCTCCTTGTCCGACCAATTATAACTGTTTATTTTTTCATCGAACGTTGGGGCCTTGACTCGGGTAAAACTTCCAATGTCTTCAAACTTAGATACTGTTTCTGGCTTGCTAGGTTTCGTTTGCTCTGGCGTGACTCGCGTTCTTGAATCGGCAATCTTTTCCTCTAACTCCTTGATTTTCTCGTCTACCGTTGTAATCTTATTCTCGATGTTCTCGTCCATCGTTGACATTTTATTCTCGATTTTCTCGTCCATTGATAACATTTTATTCTCGAATTTCTCGTCCATTGTTGACATCTTATCCTCGATTTCAGATTTTAGTGACGAAATTTCATTTTCAATATCAGCGGCAATGTCGTTTTTCATTAATAAGATATCGGCAGATATATCGTTCTTTAAAGTAGAAATTTTCTCGTCCATGTTCTCAGAAATATTAGCAGAAATGTCGTGCTTCATAGCAGAAATTTTCTCTTCCATGGCAGAAATCTTCTCGTCCATGTTAGCAAAAATGTTGTTCTTCATAGCAGAAATCTTCTTGTCCATGTTCTCTTCCATGGCAGAAATCTTCTCGTCCATGTTCTCTTCCATGGCAGAAATATTCTCGTCCATGTTAGCAGAAATTGACGAGATTAAGGTGGAAGCCTCGTCATTAAATAAAACTGTTTCTGGATCAAAGCCGTCATTTTCACACTTAACTAATCACTAACACTTAATTTATATATACTCAACTAGTCACTTAAATTTAATTTATATGCGCACAAACTTAATTAATAATTTATATAAACACTTTACTGATCGATATTTCGGTTTATTTATTTCACGGGATCACTTTATCAGCTGCCCTGGTCCGCTGATCGGTCCTTTTCATATACTAGTTCCTTTTTACTAGAGAATTTTGGACTGCGGCTTACACAAAACAAATGCCTTTCGCGATATTTCTCGATTGCCGGCTTAATCCTTAAAAGACCTTCCGAGAACATGTCTATAAAAACGGTCACAATAAATCCCAATAGACCTTCTCAGAATTCGGCGCGCTCGCCATTTTTTAACTCCGTTAACATAAGGTTGCAGGACCGTACTTAGTATCTGCTTCGGTGTGCGAGTTCGTAACAACAATAACAAGACATAAGCAGTCTCTGCATGGACTTTAACCCAATAGAATTATTACGAGATCAGCTTAATAGAGTGGTACGAACATGTTGTCCTACTTATCAGGATGATGTGTCTTAAATACTCTTATTATTACGTGTAAATGTATGTTACTTATAAAGAATTGAAATCTCTACAACGTAGTTTCATTTGTTCAAACTTTTATGGAATAATTTTTCTGTGCGGTCAAAAACTTTTGAGCGTTAATGTATATGCCACTGCATACTGCTTACTTCTCATATTCATGCATTTATGTATTTTTCCTCACAACTTATTTCTAGAAGTATTAGTCTCGCTAATTTTATGGATGTTACTAATTTATTTCGGACAATAAACAAAATTATAATCCGTTAATTTTACAGTAATTATTATCGAATAGAAAATAAATTTTAGGAAGCTAAAAATACGAAAACCGAAAATGAAGCCGCAAAATTATGCCAAGATGTTTTGTGAATAAGAATTTTTAAATAGAATCGATTTATCTTATTTGCTTTTTTGTATAATCCCTTATTTAAATCTATTTTCACAGTAATGCCAAATCTTAAAAATAACTTCTTTCGGAAAAATATCTCTTATCACCAAATTTTTCATCTTGCAAGTACTGTCGGCATCACCTTTAAGTCCTCCCCAAGATTATCTTTCCCCACTCTCATTTCACCCACAAATTGTCATTGTTTCTCTGTTTGGTATTATATCACCTTGTTATTCCCGCTTATCGCTTATTCAAGCTCACTTTAGTTTGAATATTTTGTATGAAAATGTATTTTCCATCTAAGCGAAAATTGACTTTTCTTAATTTTCCTTAAATTTATTATTTGTTTTGTATACCGTCAATAATTACTCGATTTAACACCTTCATTTCTTGTACATTCTTTATTTTCAAAGTAAAAATGTTTTATATCGCCAATATTTATGACATTTAAAAAAATTCCTTCAATTTTCCAACTAATTGAACTCAATTGGTCCATGGTTGTGGAAGATTCCGAGTGAAATACGCACTGAAAATTTCTGAAAATGCATTTAAAAATGTGTTGAAAGTGATATAATAAATTTTGATGAATAGTACTTATTTTTATTCTATTTTGTTTATAAATCCTGCAACCTTCAAACTTCCACTTCATATGCACCTATTTATAAAAGTGACTTCCTTTACTATTATTCCGTGTAGGTATATATACTACTGCTACTTTTTTATTGACTATTAACAAAAAATAGAATCCATAAAAGAGCCTGTTCAATCTATTACTCGGATATCAACAAAAAGATACACAAAGATTCTCCAATAACATAACAAGCACAAGTAAAGTGAAACCTGAATACTCTTCAAATCCCAAAGGTCAAACTAAGATAACATCATTCGTCTTTCTCGACGGAGATGACATCAAAGATGCCAAATATCTCTTACCTCTTACGTTTTTCTTCTCATTCTTAAGGACTTTTAAGGATTCAAGAAACAGTCGTTTAGATTGCAACTAACAAGCCTTTAAAACATATGTTCGAAATTAAATTGGAGGTGACAGATGTATGGTTGTAATATACTTTCTTTCATGGAATCAGAGTGATGAGATTAATTTTTTTTTCAAAGCTACATGGCACTTCATAACTCCTAAATGAAGCGGTTATCAGAATTTTTATAATTATTGAAAATCTTAATTTATGGAACAACCTAAGAATAAAAAAAAAGTATGAGTTGTCGTAAATGAGTCGTGACAATTTATAAACGTGTTCTATAACGACTTAGCAATATTTAATTAGTAGAATAATGTAAAAATATTTTGTTCTATCACCATTTAAAAATCAACAATTTTCGTCACGTTTTACTTCATACAAAATCGTCAGTTTCCGACACCAGTGATAGAATATACCATAAAGTTAACTTTCGTCACTAGTGACGAGAGTAAGTGGTTGCAATTTCAGATATTAAATCGCTGATAGCCCAATCCTTTTAAATAAGTGTTCTAATATAATTAACTAGCGTCTAGCGAGCTGCAAGTCACAGATGATCCTGACCAATCAAAAACGACCGATGTTAGGATCCCTTGGCGTGAAAATTTAAAAATAATAGCTGTTTTCTACTGACAAAAATATGAAACTATTTCAATTAAAACGCATTGTAATTGTTTGTTACCAGGCAATTAACTAAGATTATTTGATATTCGGCCACATTTACTAAATCCTAGAGACATTGCTACACTGAGAAAAAAGAAAAGTTGAGAAAAACTTGTTTTCCAGTTGAATCAACTTAAGAAAATATGAAATTGACTGTCTCGACCCTTACTTCGTGGAATATGCTCATATTAGTGTTTTTAAATGAAACTCACGGTCTCTAGTTAATTCCACAATATAATACAAGTTATTGAAAATTCTAAAAAATTGACAATTGTTTCGATAAATCAATATCATCGTCAGAATGACAGAAGTTACATTTCATTTTATGCCTACCTGATGTTTAGTAGTTATCTTTGGCTAGACCAAGAAGTAACCTAACTTGTGATTGGCTTAATATATGTTTATAGAAAAAAGAAGAAGATGTGATATTACAAATATTGAAGCTTAGATATTATTAGCCCTATGGTGATATCCTGGATATCATTTTTCCAATTAAGATCAGTATAACTGTGCAATGATATAGATAAGCAGGAAAACTATATCTGCTGATCTTTACAATTATCACTTAAGAAGACAGTTTATAAGTGGAGAATTCCCTAGATTTAACTGTTCATTGACAACTTCATATTGTGGGTTTCTTAAATGTCTTCTAATTTCCAGTTCTTCAAGGAAATCCAGTTCTTGTTTCTTTTCACAAATATGCAGCACTTCTAGTTCTGTGTTAGGTGTCAATTAATGATTGGTGTTAAGTAGATGTTTTGCGTAGTGGGATTTATCTGGTTGTTTTAATCTGTATGCTCGTATGTGCTCACTGTATCGTATTTCAAAATTCCTAAGGGTCTGACCCAAATAGACAGCATTACATTCTGGACATTTGAGTTTATATATACCTGACTTCTTTAATAGTGGTATTTTTGTTTTTACATTTAACAATTTTGTACTAACGTTACTTTCTGTTTTAAAAGAAATTGTTGTATTCGTTGCTGAAGATATTATCTTTGAAATATTATTAGAAATATTTCCTGCATATGTGATGGTTTTATAAGTTTTAATTTCATCAGCTTGTTTAGGATATATTAGTTGCAATGCCACTTTTTCCTCTTTTTTACTAATTAGCTTATTTATCATATCTAATGGATAACCGTTTGTCTAATTGTATTAATCTCTCTATGAAAATTACATTTGTTCATAGGAACTGAAAAAGCTCTATGTATCATTGAATTATATGCTGCTAGTCAGTGTGACACAGGGCTAGAATTGAATGGAATTGTCACATCAATCTGTGTTGGTTTTCGGTAAATTGAATAATCAAGTACATTATTAACTCTTTGAATTTTTAAATCAAGAAAATTGATTGAGCTATTTTCTTCAATTTCTAATGTAAATTTAATTTTGGGGTGTAAATTATTGATGTGGTTGAAAAATACATCTAATTGTCGCTCACTACCCATAAAACAAGCTAATGTGTCATCTACATATCTATACCAAAATAAAATATTTTTCGAAATATTACTTTCAAAGATCTTTCTTTCTAAATTGTCCATAAAAATGTTTGCTAAAATAGGTGATATAGGGCTTCCCATTGGTAAACCTTCATTTTGAATATATATCTTATTGTCAAAAGTAAAATAATTCTGATTAATGCATACATCAAATAAATTAAGTATATCTGATATTATTCCTGGATTAATATTTTTATCTTCTAGTAATTTTCTTACAAGTATTTGACATTCTTTAGGAGGAATTTTAGTAAACATATTAGTTACATCGAACGAAATGAGTTTATAGTTATCTTGCTAGTGGATTGCTTTCAACTTTTTGATTAGTTCTTACGGATATGAATCTCAGTACTCAATTAGAAATTCAATAGAACTAATCAAAAAGTTGAAAGCAATCCACTTGCAAGATAACTATAAACTCATTTCGTTCGATGTAACTAATATGTTTACTAAAATTCCTCCTAAAGAATGTCTAATACTTGTAAGAAAATTACTAGAAGATAAAAATATTAATCCAGGAATAATATCAGATATACTTAATTTATTTGATGTATGCATTAATCAGAATTATTTCACTTTTGACAATAATATATATATTCAAAATGAAGGTTTACCAATGGGAAGCCCTATATCACCTATTTTAGCAAACATTTTTATGGACAATTTAGAAAGAAAGATCTTTGAAAGTAATATTTCGAAAAATATTTTATTTTGGTATAGATATGTAGATGACACATTAGCTTGTTTTATGGGTAGTGAACGACAATTAGATGTATTTTTCAACCACATCAATAATTTACACCCGAAAATTAAATTTACATTAGAAATTGAAGAAAATAGCTCAATCAATTTTCTTGATTTAAAAATTCAAAGAGGTAATAATGTACTTGATTATTCAATTTACCGAAAACCAACACAGACTGATGTGACAATTCCATTCAATTCTAACCACCCTGTGTCACACAGACTAGCAGCATATAATTCAATGATACATAGAGCTTTTTCAGTTCCTATGAACAAATGTAATTTTGATAGAGAGATTAATACAATTAGACAAACGGTTATCCATTAGATATGATAAATAAGCTAATTAGTAAAAAAGAGGAAAAAGTGGCATTACAACTAATATATCCTAAACAAGCTGATGAAATTAAAACTTATAAAACCATCACATATGCAGGAAATATTTCTAATAATATTTCAAAGATAATATCTTCAGCAACGAATACAACAATTTCTTTTAAAACAGAAAGTAACGTTAGTACAAAATTGTTAAATGTAAAAACAAAAATACCACTATTAAAGAAGTCAGGTATATATAAACTCAAATGTCCAGAACGTAATGCTGTCTATTTGGGTCAGACCCTTAGGAATTTTGAAATACGATACAGTGAGCACTTACGAGCATACAGATTAAAACAACCAGATAAATCTCACTACGCAAAACATCTACTTGACACCAATCATTCATTGACACCTAACACAGAACTAGAAGTGCTGCATATTTGTGAAAAGAAACAAGAACTGGATTTCCTTGAAGAACTGGAAATTAGAAGACATTTAAGAAACCCACAATATGAAGTTGTCAATGAACAGTTAAATCTAGGGAATTCTCCACTAATAAACTGTCCTCTTAAGTGATAATTGTAAAGATCAGCAGATATAGTTTTCCTGGTTTTCTATATCATTGCACAGTTATACTGATCTTAATTGGAAAAATGATATCCAGGATATCACCATAGGGCTAATAATATCTAAGCTTTAATATTTGTAATATCACATCTTCTTTTTTTTTCTATAAACATATATTAAGCCAATCACAAGTTAGGTTACTTCTTGGTCTAGCCAAAGATAACTACTAAACATCAGGTAGGCATAAAATGAAATGTAACTTCTGTCATTCTGACGATGATATTGATTTATCGAAACAATTGTCAATTTTTTAGAATTTTCAATAACTTGTATTATATTGTGGAATTAACTAGAGACCGTGAGTTTCATTTAAAAACACTAATATCTAAAAATATGTTAAATTGAAATGATAATATTGTTTGACGGTTTAACGACCTATTTTGTAAATTTAATTCACTCATTTAAGTTTGAATTTTCAAAAAACGTGAACTAATATAGGTATTTCATTTGTTAAATTAAAATATAAATCGTTAAGTAGGAAAAAAAATTATTTAACTTTTCTTTTTACACGTTGTATCGCTCAATTTTCTGTTATTGTTATATCAACAATAGTTGATATAGTAATAACGAAAAATCGTTTAACAGCAATGTCGTTATATATGACTTACTGCCGGTTTCACAATGTCGAGTTATTCTGAGGTTAACAAATAACCCTTGGTTATCTCAAAACAAGTGCTTCACATTACCCAGTCAAGGGTTCAAGTTATGGTTAACTTAGAATATTTAACCTCCAGAAAATCTAGTGGTAATAAGAATAACCTGGAGATTCTAACCTAACGATTGAATGAAAATTCTTGCATTTGGTTGTTTATTTATTTGGGTGTGTTGTATTTTATTAAAATACTTTAAAACGAACGATTATGAGATAAATGCCTATATTAGTGATGAGGAACCAAGATGACCTAAAATAATAAGACACAGATATGATTATTTTGGAGAGTATGACAATCTCGATTCCTTCAATAGATTTCGATTGTCAAAGAGAACCGTCGGGCATCTGGTAGAACAAATTGAAGATCATATGTCTCATCCAACAAACAGGTAAACATATTAATAATATGCAAAAAGCACGAATGATTTTTCTTTTTATTTTTCTAGGAACGAAGCTTTATCTTCTAGTCAGCAGCTGCTTCTGACTTTGAATTTCTATGCTAATGGATATTTCTTAGAACAACTGGTGATTTTATAGGTGTTAGTAGAGCAACTGCAAGTAGAGTAGTGAAAAAAGTCAGCAAAGCAGTAGCTAATTTACTGCCACAATATATAACGATGCCAGAAGGAGATGAAATTGGTGAAGTTAAACAAGCATTGTATAATATTGCACGCTTACCCAGATGTATAGGTACTGTAGATTGCACGCACGTGAAAATTCAATACCCAGGAGGACAAAATGCTGAGGTCTACAGGAATAGAAAAAACTTTTTTTCGATAAATGTTCAGACTATATCTGACCCAGATTTGAAAATAAGAGACGTCGTGGCAAGATGACCAGGTTCTAGCCACGATTCTTATATATTTCAAAACTCTGCCATATATGCATCCTTTGAACAGGGTGAATTTGGGGATAGTTTGTTAGTGGGGGATAGTGGCTACCCATTAAAAATTATTTAATGAAGCCCTTGGCAGATGTTAATAATGTTACGAAACAGCACACTGGTATAGTCCCTAAATCCGACTCTGCCTGAGCCAGGTATGAAAGTTAAAATTATGGCGGACGCGCAGGGTTTCCTAGAATTGTTTACGAATAGTGACTATCTTACCTACATTGTTTTTGTGACCAGTCTTATCTAGAAAATGCCAGAAAGCCAATTGTTTTTGTAATCTAGAATTATCTAGTGAAAAAGGCATTAATATATAAGGGACCGATCAAGAAGAGTTTAGTTTAGTTGATAATTTGACATCGTGAGATAAACAAGTAAATAAGTGAACTGTTTATATAAATTAGTTAAAGCGAATATACTGTGTATAATTAGTGTTAGTGATTAGTTTAGTGTTTAAATTAATTAGCAAGTAGCCATACCGTGTGTTTGAAATGTATCCCACCCGTTTACTGTTTAAATAAATAACAAAAACATTATAATAATGAAGCATAAACTTTATTTAACGAATCACAAATTAGGACAAGAAATGTTGTGGAGAGGCAGTATGGTGTGCGGAAATGAAGTTCCTGCCTTATCAATGGGTTTAAGATTGAAAATGGAGACTCTGCAACCTGTGATTGTAGCAACTGCAGTTCTTCACTACATTGCTTGTCTTGAGAAAATGAAGAAATGCCTCCTGTAAATGAAGAGCGAGAAAGGGCAATTAATTTTGCTAACATTGTAGATGTGCCAAATATTGTAGAACTTGAACAACACAGATTACACCCAAATAATAGAGTGAGATATAATCTAAAATTAATAACTATTTTGCCAATTTGGAATAATAATTAACTGTAGCAGCAGTTATCATAACACTGAAATAAAAAAAATTTCCATCTGTTTTTATTTTTTTTATTAAATACTTATACCACAAGATTAAAATAACTTTAATAAAAACAAAAATACAATATTTGCATTTTATAACAGTTAGAGTAATTAATAACAATCCTTAAAAGAAAAAAGAAATAATTCTATGACAGGCAAAATTGCAGATATGTAAGTTTATCTAAAAATATGTTACCAAAAAAATTAAAATACATTCTGTGCATTACATAACAGCAACATAAAAGAAATTGTAACAAACATACATGGTGTTTGTTTTATCACTGCAGAGAAAAATAAAAAACGGGTTGAAATTTTTCAAAAGAAGAAGAAACATTATTGCTTTCTCTAGTTAATAAATATAAACATATAATACAATCCGAACAAACAAATGCAGTAACCCGGAAAGAGAAAAATAAAAATGGGTTGAAATACAAAAGGAATTTAATAGTGCTAGTGGTGTAAATGGGTATAGACCAGTTAAACTGAAACAGAAATACATAAATTTTATAAAACGAACCAACATCGCTATATTCTAACGTAGCAGAGATACGAAGATGGTTAGCTGGAAAAGTTACCTATTTTGGGAGGCAAGATAGTGGTGAAAACACAATCTATCGCTATTGCTACTCTCAAGTTATGCAGGTAGAACCAAAAAGATCGATTTTTATTTTATAAAGAAGACTAGCCACAAAAACGTTACAGAATCCAAAATCCAAAATATATTACTTGGTATTTTAATTCATAGTCCATTTAAATAATAAACAGCACGAGTCCGTATCTAAAAAAAATTGAAGGGGATGCATTTAAATAAAAATAAAAAGTTTATGCACTTAAAACGAAAATCGATCATTTCTGTTTTCTCTGAATATCTTGAAAATAGCAACAGATATAGCAAATGTGTTTTCACAACTCTATTGTTTCCTAAAATATACTACTTTTTTCCTATTTCACCTTTTTCATATTTCTGGTAGTTTAGAAGACAGCAATATTGGTACATGTTGAAACATTTTTAATATATGTTATTGTTGCTTATTATTTTTAAGAACATTTAACTGTTCTTCTCTTAATTATTTTTCTTTCTTTAAGACTTCAATTTCTAAGGAGATTTTGTCCAATGTTTTATTTTTTATTTCCATGTCTTGTAAAATTCAATACTCTAAGTTCATTTTCTTCATCAAATTTTTTTTGTTTGTGGGTAACAAACTCTAATTTTTTTCTATTAACTGGTAATACTTTGAGTTGTATTGTTTGGTTACGATACTTCTCTTTTTTAAAATTGCCTTAGTTTTAGACCATAAAATAAATTAAATAAAAAATTCATAGGATATTCACTGATGTTTGTCAAAGAACATGTTATACCTGTTTTCCTGGAGTTAACTTCTGGGATACTGGTTGTTGCAAATGTTTCGAACTATATGTTGTCCAATCATGACTTAGGGAACAGTCTCTAGAAAATAAACAAATACATATAATTTTTTCTTTTTAACTAACTAATTCCAATGAACTATCACACTTACAATCCATATTTAACTGAATATTAAAATTTGTTACCTTCATTATTAAGTTCCTTTTCTTCTATCTAGTAACAATTCTAAAATAAAGAACATAACTACATTAGACCAGTCTGCTTTTATGCATTACAAAGTAAAAAATATATATTGTATCTAGAACAATAAACCATAAAACTTTGATATATTTGCTTTTTAATATTAAAGTTCTCTCATTATAAGACTTTTCAATCAGTAACTCATTAATTTTAAATTAATGTCAATATACATAAATACCAAGCATTTTCTCGTTACGCAGATTAGTAAATTTACCTGTAAAATTCTCATTGGAGCCGTCAAGTCTTGGATCGTCATCCTTCATTTCACATTCGGATTTATCTGAAAGATATAAATGAATAATAGGGAAGTACAATATGAAAGAAACACTTGAATACCTTTGTCACTATCAAAAATACTTGGAACACCTATGGCTTGATCTGCTACTATATCAATTATGACATTATCCATCTCTGTAAATGTTTCTTGAGAAGGAGGTCCACCTCCGGTTTGCCTTTGCTATAATTTATTCTGGACAATTTTTCGTTTAGTTCGTTTTTTTAAATATATGTATTTCTCTTTCAGTGTCTTAATTGGTCTATATCCATTTACACCGATTGTGCTATTAAATTCCTTTTCTATTTCAACCCATTGTTTATGTTTCTCTTTCCAAGTTACTGCGTTTGTTTATTTGGATTCTATTATATCTTTATATTTATTAACTAGAGACAGCAATAAGGTTTCTTTTTCTTTTGAAAAATTGGGACAACGTTTCGAAGAATTCATATTAATTAACATTATTACTTCTGCCAAAGATTGCCCAACTACTAGTGTACCACAAATAAATTAATTTTATAAGTTAACTATTTCTTCTTTTCTTTCTATTTTGAATGTAATTAACCATAAAGTCTGATCATTATACATAATCTGTTACCAACTGAACAAAAATTACTACTGAACTATCGGCCAGCTGACCAATAGATGAACAGACAATTGTGAAACGCTACCTAATGGTAAGCTTATAAGTAAAGGTAAATTGACCCAAGGAATTAACCCGATATTGTGAAATCGGCCGTTAGTGAATACTGCAGATTATCTGGTTAACTGATATTCAAGAAATGGAATGGTTAAGTCTAATTCTAACGTTGATCAAAGTAGAAACTAGGAAAATACTGTTGACCTCTGTATCTGTTGTCATAAGGAAATATGTATATTTAACAAAACAAACTACTAAGTCTATATTGAATTGTAAATAATTATAATTTATTACTTTTCCGCCCAACCTAAATATGCGAGAAAAGTATTGGTTTACCCCAAAAAAGTTGGAATTTTTACGTTTTCCATCAACAACAACACGAAAAAACGGTTTTTAGAAAAAAATCCTGTGTGTATGTCGTCGTCGTTGTCGTCGGTCACTTTTCCTTACATGTCTTGTTAGCACTATACAGCCTCCTGAGTGCAATAAGTCACCAGTTTTATGATTGAATATTGTTAAGGACATGTCACAGATGAACCCTATTGATTTTCAGCTCACCAGAGTCAGTACAACGGGTGCTATGGTACTTGAAGTACGACATTGTATAACTTTTTGAGAAATTTCAGTTTGTTAGCACGATACAGCCTCCGGAGTTCAACAAGTCACCAATTTTATGATTGAATATTATTCAGGACATCTCACAGATAAACCCTATTGATTTTCAGCTCACCAGAGCCAATACAACAGGTACGATATTTTTGTCATTTTTGGAGAAGTTTTAGTTTGTTAGCACGATACAGCCTCCGGAGTATATACAAGTCACAAATTTTATGATTGGATATTATTCAGAGCTTCTCAAAGATGAACGCTATTGATATTCAGCTCACTAAAGCCAGTACAACGGGTGCTATGGTACTTGAAGTACCAAGTTTTTGTCATTTTTGGAGAGTTTTCAGTTTGTTTGCACAATAGAGCCTCCAGAGAGTATACAATGGATCAATTCTATGATTGAATATTATTCAAGGTGTCTTACAGATGTACTCTATTGATTTTCAGTTGACTAGAACGAGTACAGCGGGTCCTATAAATCCAGATATACCACATTTTTGGTTATTTTTTGAGAAATTTCGGTTTGTTAGCACGATACATCTCCCGAAGTGTATACAAGTAACAATTTTATGATAGAATATTGTTCAGGGCTTCCGATGCGGAAAAGTTAGTTTTAATCTTTAAAGTCGTTTATTTATACATTTTTTTATTACAAATTGAAAGCAATTTTTTCTACTTCTTCATCACTGGGCTTACAAACACCACTTTTTGATAATTTTTTCTTCTTTTTAGTAACAGAACAACCTTACCTGATTTTTTTTGATTTTTTCTATTTTGTGGAACATTAATATATCGATAACAGGAAATTGATCGATAAAAAAGAAACATTAAATAATTTTTGTTCCTACTTAACGATTTATATTTTGATTTGAAAAAGCAAATACATACCTATAGTGGCTCAACTTTTTTGAAAACTCAACTTTGAATTAATAAATTAACATTCCAAAAATATCCTTAAACTGTTAAACAATATTTTTATTTCAATTCATCAGATTTTCTTAAGTTGAAATAACTGCAAAACGGTTCTCTCAACTTTTCTTTTTTTTTTCAGTGTGGCAATGTCGTTATGATTTAATAAATGCGTCCGAATATCAAATAATCTCAGTAAATTGTATAATAATAATATAATTTAATATTTTTGTCAAAAGAAAGCAGCTATTAATTTTAAACTTTCGCGCCAACGGATCATAACATCGGTCGTTTTTTATTGGTCAGGATCATCGGGGACCTTCAACCCGCTAGACGCTAGTATATAATTATGAACCAATATGGGAATCAAAAATAAATTTTAAAATACACATTACATTTTTTTAGTATTGAGTTATTGAAAGTTTGTAAATTAATAATGCCTCTCCCCTACGTACGACGCCGTCATCATTGTCGGGGAAGACATTGACCTACTCGTCCTGCTGACTGGCACAATACCTGCGGTCAACAATGTCTACCTAAAAAAAAACCAGCGAGAGGGAAACATCCAAACGCAATCTACTTTGCCGCCTCCTCCTACAAGTACAATTCCAAAGGTTGTATTTTGCTCCTGCATGTCATGTCGGTCTGGGCTGCGACACCACTACAAACTTTTCATTACTCAAGAAGGCGGAGAGGTTCGAGGATCTTGCTGCCAGCCCTCATGAAATTTCAGCAGTTGGAGATAAAATCTTGGTATACTTATATGGTGGCAGAAGAGAATAGTCGTTGAACTAACTTGCAAAGGATAGGAAACAATGGAAGACATTAACACAGCAATCGGCCTGAATGGCTTGTGACAGCCATATATGAATATAACCAGAGTAGTTGGTTTTTCCGCATTTTCGAAGCAATTTTTCCTCGAAGATTTGTGACCATTCTTTTTAAGACCAATATAAAAAACAACTTCATATAATTTATTAAAGGTATTAGAAAATTGAAAACTAGTTCAGTAAAATTTTATTTTCTAGAAAAATAACGTCATTACATTCAGTATTATTACATCGCAAACGAACTTACTTTAGTCATTTCACATATTGCTCGTAAATTTTATTATTAGTCCATAAACTTTGTTGTCGGGAAATATAATTCCACAAGGGAATATCCCAGTGTCCTCAATTTTAAATGAAAAACCATTAGTCTGGTTCACAAATGCCAATTCGTGATAAACCTAGTTCTGGACCACCGAAAATTATGATTTTGGTTTCATTTGGTTCGAAATGGCATCTAGAACAAACGATAAACTGGACAATAGGGGCCGGCAAAAATTGCAAAAGTTATTAACAATTACGTAAGAAAAAAAATTCTGTGATTTCGGTCATATTCGTGATTGTATGTCCGTTGCTTTCAATTTTTGTTATTTGTTTACGCTGATTTTTAAAATGTGTAGTGATTCTCCATAGAGAATTAACTTGAGGTTTAAGTTTATTTAGAAATATTGACCAGTTATATGAGGGTGTTAATTGTATTTTTATGTTTTAGTAGACAGCTATCATCTTCTTGTCTAGATTGTTGCCATATTTGTTTTTGTCGTTAATTAGTTTGGTGATGTAATCGGGAAGGGTATTGTGGAAGTGTAATTTGGGGTTTTACAGTGGTTGAAAGGTTTCTTGTAATAAGGGGAGGCTTTATCTTGTAATATAAAAAATTTTCAAGTTGAAATTTCTAAAAAAAGTTTAAACTTTATATTTGGGGTTTAAGTCCAATGCACTAATCTGCCACATTAGAAATTAGCAGATAGTATTTGCAACTCAGAATAACTATGTTCTCTAGTCTTGGGTTTCTATTATTTTTGTTAGGTGTTCTGGATTTTCAATTTGGTCTGTGATTTGAATGTTTTCATTTATATGTTTCCTGAATTGAATCCAGCTCGTGGAGTTGTAGTCATATGTACTAATGCTGGGATTTTGTATTGTGTGAGGAAGTTTTACG
Organism: Galeruca laticollis; assembly: GCA_963921935.1. NCBI lineage: Eukaryota > Metazoa > Arthropoda > Insecta > Coleoptera > Chrysomelidae > Galeruca > Galeruca laticollis. Next base: position 146,693,132 of record OY998178.1, on the reverse strand, counting down.
TTAATTAGGACAGGATCGTGATAGGAGTTTAGGTCGGGAAGGGTTTTGATTTTAGTGATATTAATATTTCTTCCAATGGCTGAGTGGATTGTACTTGGGGAATTGTTAGAGAAAGGAAAGTGAGTTTCGTCGTCGGTGGTGAATACAGTGCAGTCCGAATTATCGCAGACTCTCGGAGAGTACTTCCGATTATATTTGGATATTTTGTATAATTATCCCATAGTGCATGTTTGCAATTTAGATCTACGATTAAAACTTTGTTAAGTAAAAAAGTCAGATTCTTTTAATGAGTTGTTAGGGGCTCAATTGATGTATTGTTATGTTGCAGTATTTTGAAAGTATTGCCTTTTTTTATTAATAATACGATTCGGCCACCTCTGGCACGGTCTTATTTAAGTAGACGATATTCTGGGATTTAAGATTTATTTGGTTTTAGGAGCGTCTCGATTAGAATGAAAATATCTGGTTTGTGGATATCGAGAAAATGTCTGATTAAATGGAGTTCATACAGTACTTGTACATTACAGAAAATAATTTTGATATTATATCGTTTTTGAGAGTCTGTTTTACCACCTACTTGCCTAGATATCGTAGCTGTCTACACCGACGACAAAGTTGTTGTAAATTGTGAATTTTTTAATCTTGCTTGTGGCTGTTTTCATTTGCTCCAGCAGGTCGGAAACGGCTCTCGTTAGTTCGCCTAGGTTGACCATTTGATGAAATTCTTTGAATTTATTGTTTAACTCAGCGAAATTATTTACATTGTTTTTTTTTTAATTTTTACCCCATCAACCTCGAGGGTTATGAGCGGGGTTCAAAAAACATACAATAGGTACTTATATTTTATGATTGAAATTGGAGTCTTTCAGAAATTTGAGCACTTTTTCACAGTTTTCACTTAATGCGCGGTTCATGTTAGGCGGAATGTTGTTAACTGTTCTTCTAACACTTAAATTTGTACAATCAAGTAGTATATGTTTTATGGTTACAGGCACATGACACGTAAAACACTGCTTAGGTGGTTCTTGATTTAACAAATGCTGGTGTGTGAGGGCTGAATGTACTATTCTTAACCTGTTTAAAACAACCTGGTATTTTCTGTTCTGTGGAAGAGGAAGTCTAGATTTTACTGATGGCATGATTTATTTAAGAAGCGTATTGGATCCTTCCCATCGTTTTTGCCAGATATCCCATACAAAATCTTTTATAACTGATTTGAAATCGGCAGCTGGAACTTTTCCAAAATATGGTAGATTTTCGTTGCCTATAGAGTGTCGTGCAATTTCGTCAACTTTTTCATTGGATGGTATGCCTACATGAGAAGGGACCCACAGGAACTCTATTTTAACGTGTTTCAGCGGAAGTCTGTAAAGTTCTTCTTTAATATCTATATGTATTTGGTGAGTAGGAAATACTTGCTTTATTCCTTTGAGAGCACTGTAGGAGTCCGATATTATTAATATGTTTTTGTCTGGCTGTTTGTAGCTTCTCAAGGTTTCATGTATGGCGACTAACTCTCCTGTGTATATTGAACAGTGAGGATTTAGCCTGATTGCATGATTATTTACATCTTGTAAAAATGCCGATGCGATTCCATTTTCTGATTTAGATGCATCAGTAAAAATATGATTATAACCGGTGAATTTAGAAATGAGTTCATAGTATTTTAATTTGAATACGTGGTCGCTGGTAGAGTGTTTGGGCTGATTTGCTACTGCTGGTATTTGAATTGTCCAAGGTGGAGTTTCATGACATAATGGTAAAGATAGTTGAAATTGTTCAATATTGAAATCTGATCTCTTTAACCTTTCATAAAATGGTAAGTATTTTTTCTGGGTGTCTGGAATGATATTTGTATCATGAACTATTGTTAAAAAAGAAGGATTGTTGTTTTTTTGAGCTGAAACTCTAGATGCATAGCATAAAGATAAATATAGACGTCTTAGATATAAAGGTGGTTGTGATGTGATAACTTGAAGACTACTAACAGGACTTGTTCTTAAGGCTCTCCTGAAAATATTCTTAGGGAACTGGTCTGAATAACATCCAATTTATGTAGAAGAGTGCTGCTGGCTGAGTTGTGGCAAATGCTCCCATAGTCAAGTTTACTTCTAATTATTGACTGATATAGGTTAATCAGTATTTTGGTGTCGACTCCCCAGGACTGGTTTGAAAGGATTTTAAGTATGTTAATTCTCGACTGGCAAGTTTTAAGGAGGTTATTTATGTGCAGTGTCCATTTCAGCTGATAATCATATGTAACTCCCAAGAATTTCACGCTTTCCAACTGTTCTAATTGTTTTCCATTCAGATGTAAATTAATGTTGGCCTGGCCTTTTTTCCTAAAAACTATAAAGTGCGTTTTTGTTGAGGAAAAGGTTAACCCCATTGTGATGGACCATCTTTCTAATTTGTTGAGGTAGTTTTGCAAAATATTTTTGGATGAATCTAAGTCTTTACTTTTTGTGTAATTTAGTAGATCATCTGCGTAAAGACTCGCTTTTACTGGTAAATTGAATTGTTTTGCTAGACTGTTTATTGCAATTAAAAATAAAGTTGGGCTTAATGTTGCTCCTTGTGGAAGGGCGTTTTGGATTATCTTTTTACTTGATAGTTTGCCATTTATTCTGACTTGTATAGTTCTGTTAGTAAGAAATTTTTTTATAAAAGCTAACATGTTGCCCTGAATACATAGATCCCCTAGAGTGTTTACTATATAGTATCTCCAAGTAGTGTCAAATGCTTTGTTAATGTCAAAAAATATTGCAACGAGGTGTTGGTTATGCATAAAAGCTTCATGGATTTCAGGTTCCAGTTTCAGTTCAGTTTCAGTGCCATTTTAGTCGGTTATTTAAGATTTTCTCAAGTATTTTACATATACTACATGTCAATGAAATGGGACGATACGATGTAGGAAGATTTTAAAATTGGTATGATTATGGCTTCTCTCCATAAAGGAGGAAATCTTTGGGACGAAAAATTCAGATTAAAAAGTTCGGTTAAAATTGATTAGGCCCTAAAAGGCAGTTTCTGCAGAAATATTGGAGGAATTTCATCGGGACCTGCTGCAGAGCTTTTTGTACTCATGAGGCTTTCTTCAACTTCCTGTAATGATATGGGCACGTTTAGATAGCTGTCATCGTCGCGTATTATAACGTCTACCAGTTTAGTTCTTGTTTTATGTTCATTAAAGGCTTTTGTGTAATTAGCGTCACTGCTATTTTGTTCGTAGGTTTCAGCTAAAACTTCTGTTATTTCTTGATTGTCAGATATTATTTTATTGTTGTGACTAAGGTTATTTATGTGTTTGATTGAACTTGATCCTTTTATTTTTCTAATTTTATCCCAAACCATACTAAGTTGTGTGGATGAGTTTACTGTTGATACGTACGAAATCCAACTTTGTTTTTTATATTTCTTGATCAAGTATCTGGATTTAGCTCTACATCTTTTGAAGTCGTTAAGATTCTCCGCTGATTTAAGCCTTTTATATTTGTTAAACGCATGTTTAGTGATTTTTATTGCTTCTGCTACCTCTGGATTCGACCATGGGACAGGACGCTTTTTGATGATTTTTGTTTTTCCTACTGCTTCAATAGCCGCTTTCGTAATAATTTCGTTAAGGGCATAATGTTACTTGTTACGTTAGATGTCACTATGTAGTTTGACGTGTAGAGGTCTATAAAATCTGCATATTTATTCCAGTTTGCTGATTTTATTTTCCATATTTGTGGAGGTATTGCTTCAGGAATTATATCTGAAGTATGGTTTATAATTATAGGGAAGTGGTCGCTGTCATACAGATCATCTAGAGTATCCCATGTTAGAGAAGATGATATTGATAGACTGCAGATAGATAAATCTAAGGCTGACATGGTACCATTATAGGCGTTAAACCTCGTAGGTTTGCCGGAGTTTAACAGGATTAAGTTGTTGTTATTAATAAAATTTAATAGAGTCCCTCCCCATTGCTGTCGGTGGATTGCGAACCCCAGGCAACATTGTGACAATTGAAATCCTCGAGTATAATCTTTGCAGCTGGAACTGATTCGATTATGTTTTGAAGTTCGTTGAGTGACTGTTTATCTGGATGAGGCGGATAAAAATTACAAATGTTTAACTTAACATGATGAATTACAGATACGGCTATTACCTCCAAATTGGTGTTGAGAGCAATGTGTAGCTTCAATAGAATTGTCGATTAGCATGGCAACTCCTCCACTAGCAATTGTTTGAACTGGTCTATTTTTACAAAAAATGGTGTAGTTTTTAATTTTGGGAAGTTTATTTCCTTTGAAGTGAGTTTCTTGCAGGCTGAGTATTAACGGTGACAATTCATTCATTAAGAGTTGTACGTTCGGTAGGTGGGTGTAAAAGCCATTTAGGTTCCACTGAAGAATCAAATTTGAGTGAGCCATTATTTTATCTTGAAAAACTAGAGTGAGAAGAGATATCGATTTTCTTCGTCTGTTGATGTAAGGTCAGCATCTTCCGTCAATTTTTTCTTAATCCTTGTTATATTATTTTTTACAGATGTATTATCGATGTTTTTATGAACGAATGTTAGTAGTCGTTGGTGTAGTTTTTTGCTATGCTTGCAGCATGCTTAGACCCAAATGCATTAACTATAAAATCACATAATTCGGTTAAGTTCATAAAATTTGGTGGTTTGAAAGTAATTAGGAGATCTTTTATAGGTTCTAAAAGGTGAGTTAATTCTTCTGCCTTTTTCTTAGTTTTACATTTTTTTGAAGGTTTCGGACGTCTAAAAGATTCTTCATTAGGTTTTTGGTATTCTAAATCAGGTGAAGTAGAGATTTGACGTTTACAAGCCGCAGAAATCGTATTAGTTTGTTCAGATTCGTTTGGAATGTCAAGTGATAAATTTGATTGCCTTTGCGATTGCTCTGGTTATTTGGTAATTTCAAGTGATGTGTTTGACGGTTTATCTACTGGATTGAAATCTGGCTCCATATCTAAATTTGTTATACTTATATGGTTGTTAGAGCATTCCACTACGTTAGAAACCATAAGGTTATCTTGATTAGAAATGCAGCTTGATTGTGAATGTGCAAGAGTGGGGATATTTGTGGATACTGGATATTTGGGAGTTGATTTCAGTAATACCATATTTGGAAGTACTTTAGAGTGAGAACAATTATTTGCTGTTTGACCAGGTCGTTTACAAGTAAAACAGATATTGCCTAAAGATAGGAATATTCGGTAACATGTATTATCATAATTGAAGTCCAGAAATTCAGGTATTATGATTTGACCAGGAGGAGGAAAGATGTAAATAGGTCTACGAAAACTATAAATGTGTTTATATTCCGGATTTTGTGTGCCAATCTTAAGGAAGTTCAATCGAGTTTCCAAATTCAGTCTGAGATTAACAAGCTCAGCTTCAATGATGTTATGTGGTACGGAGGGACACACATTTGAAATAATCAATCGTATGTTTGGGTTTAATAATCTTCGTGCTTGAATACGTTGATGGTTAACTGTGATAATTCCATTATTAGTAGATACGAAGTCGTTAACAATTTTTTCATTGGTGAGCTAAATACATATTCTATTGTTAGAAATCCGAGAAGCGAACAAAATATTTTTTGGCGTAATTATATCTTGAGTGAATGCAAACGACGAGTACTCAGTGTGTATGTGTTTATTAATCTGCAGCTAAGCGCTTTCGGCTAATAAGCCATTATCAAAGCTGTCGTCATTAAAAAAGAGATCCTAAACAGGTGTCAAAACCATCCAGTTGATAAAAAATAAACAATGCACAAAGCTAAATCATTGTTATGATGAAGTCATTAAATTAAAAACATTAAAATTACCCTGTTGAAAGGGTGCACAATTATAATTTACATGATGGAAATTCCCATTCAGAAGTGTAAACTGAATGAAAACAGATGACAACTTGTTTTGATACCTGTTTAGGATATCTTTTTTAATGACGACAGCTTTGATAATGGCTTATTAGCCGAAAGCGCTTAGCTGCAGATTATTAAACACATACACACTGAGTACTCGTCGTTTGCATTCACTCAATTTACATCTAGTGTGTACACCATACCCACAGACAGTTGTAATTATATCTCCCACCGCATATATATATATATATATATATATATATATATATATATATATATATATATATCTTCCAATTTTGTATTGTCCAGTGCATTAAAGACAATTGCTTGCTGGTTTTTTGGGGAAGGTTGAGTTGCTTTGGCTGGCTATATATGAATAAGGTAGTGATGATGTGCTTGCTGTGTTCTGAACTCCCCCATTTGAAGTTCTTAAAGGCGGAAATTCATCCATTTTTAAGTAATGACATGGACCTGCCTGTTAAGTGCGGCCCTATTTTCCTTTGGAATTTACAGATAATCGATGGTAATTAGTTACGGAATGTATATATTTATGACTATGTGACGATACAAAAGTTTTTGTTTTACCTTGTAAATGTTCCTAAAAAGCACTGATTTTCAAATTACTGATGCACTGGTAGCTACTGCACTTCTGATTATTACAAAAAGTTGTTTATGTTTATATTAAACTTTAGAAATCACTGTTTAATAAAGAGCAAACTTTCGTACACGTGGCGAGGATAGGCCTCTCCACATTGTTCTTTGTTGTGTTGTTTATTGTGGTTTTTTTAGTAGTACTTAGGATATTTAGGGGGGTAGTATGCTGGGTGGTTTTGGAGAGGAGACTGGGACATTCGGCCTGGTTGTTTGTTTTATGTGTCCATAGGTTTGTCGTGGGAATTTGGGCAGGATTATATTTAGTTGGGGTGGATATAGTTTTTTTATTGATAAAACATTTTGCTTCTAACCAGGCGCCTTTTTACATATTCGAGGCAAATTTCCGCGTTAGGGGGGTCTCCGTCATTAGGACATCTTATAGCTGTTGTCTTTTCTCTTGGGCATTTGGGAGTGAGGTGTTTGCCGGTGAATTTTAGGCATCTGAGTGTCCTTCCGCAGTTCGACCTTGCGGGGCACCATAGTTGGCATATGTTCCCCCCGTACCCTTGTGTCAACGCCCTGTAACTTATTAACGACAAGATTTATCACACATGTTTATAAAAACTTTTCGTCTTAAATTTAAATAGTGAATCGCCCACAGCAATCTTTCAGATTACTTTGGAAACACCCTGTATATTAATAATAAATGTACTGCATCATTTCGTACAATATCGTTTAGACATTCTATTTTTACCGCAAACACCGATTTCAATTTTCTGTTAGCTTAGTATACCATCGGATTTCATACGTTTTTGTGAGTTCAGATTTATGGATATTATCGGCGAAAAAGAAAATACCGAAACAAAAGAGAAAAATCGGAATGAAGGGGAGGTTTAGGGTTTAGACTCTGTGTTTTATGTCTTGTCGAGCTACAACGCTGACAACATATTGAATCTATATGTTATATTGTGCGGAGCGTTGGGACACACAATGAGAACAGCAAATCGATTTCCCTTACAAAACGTTAAAATAATAGAGACTATGGAACATTCATCTTTTATTTCTGCTCTATAAAGTATTAATATGAAAATCACTCATTGTTATTCTATTCTGTGAGATTAATCCTAGAAAAAGAGATTCCAGCTAATATAATTCGTTATCTTGTACTCGTTTAGTTTTGTTAAAAATATGGTATGTATGGTGTCTCAAAATTGACGCCCATCTTACCCGAATACGAATCGAGGAAGTAAAACATATTGTATCGTGAGAATAAAAAGTTTACGTTTTGTCTTTGGTTCCCTTGGTTATTGATAAAAACTAAAGATCTATAATTCAATCTTAAAACTTTGTTAAAAACTAAGTAGCTTAAAACTAATGCATGGCATAGTGATGTTGAACATATATGATTTATTATTTAATCGAGAATAAGTTGATGTATTAAAAGTATTATATTATATGTACTACAATTCTCTAATCGACGATACCCGAATTCAAAAACTATACGGCGAATTGAGGATTACTGGAACATTTAATTTCTTCTACGTATGGGATATTTACTTGACATCGTCCGTTGTCTAAAATTTTGGTGGTGGACGAGAATATTTCGTCGGCCTTTTCTTCTTCAGCCGATAAAGAGCTCAAATCAACCTCTTCCTGAGAACAAAACTTCTCAAGTAATAGGTTAAGATTCGCTTCATTATTATGAAAATAGATATTATTCTTTACGTTATAATTTGAAATTATTAACGTAAAATGATGTCTATTACGGTATATTGTTTTTGTTATCTGGCGGATATGAATAATTTAACACATCGATGGTTAAAGTGCGAAACCTTCTCGAAGTTTGCAAATATCGGATTCTTTTAAAGTGCAAAAGCTCGTAAGTTAATTCTCCGTTTTTAACACTATTGGCTCCATATTTCAAAAGCTAGTAAGACTAACATGGAAAATAGGTAAAGCAGGAAACCTCATTAGTTGACTTACGAGGTTTTCAGATTTAAGTTTTTTTGTTGACTCGATTTAAAATAATAACTGAAGAATAAAAAAGACTATTCATCTCGAATGTAGTCTGTAGGTAAATAGCAGTAAGTAAAACTCAAAATCAGTACTACAGCATATATTAGCAAAATATGAAGGAGGCAACTAGTTTCGGCTCACTGGGCCATCATCAGGTATCAAGATGGAAAAAATCAGAAATTCACAATATGTCGAATTACCGTAATGTATATCAATCCACACATAAAGTATCATAAAGGAAAAGCCGTCACATGTCCCTGGCATCCAGCAGATTCCAACATATGTCAGTAGGCAATAAGTGGATATACTGTAGGGAAAATCATTAATAAAAATAATAATGAATTTTTTTTCATAACTATGTAAAACCTCGAACTCAATAAAATAAAATTGAACAAAACAGGAGAAAAATAAGAAAAGTCATAAAATTGGATCAACGTATAAAAGAAAAGAAGGAAAGAAAAGAAAACGAATCTGGACATCGTCTTACGATATAATATGGTCGAAGCTAAAAGTCTAGTATTGTAGTATGTAAGCGCACTAAGAACAGTGACTCAGTAAATCCCAATTAGACAAGATGGTCGGAGAACTGACAAATGACAAGGACCAATGACAGCCTTCAATAACAAAATGAAAAATCTTTCAAAACAGAGATGAATGAGACATATTAACTATCATGTAAAGACATTATCTAAAACACAGTATAATGTAAGGGCACAATATCATAAAGTAATCGTCAAAACTAGAAATTAAGCCACGACAATTAAGAAAAAGAAGTATAAACATAAAAGGCCAAAAATATTCTAATAAGTTGTGACACATAAGTTAAAACTTATGAAAAGAGAAAAAAGAAAATAACAATTCAAGCATAGCATTATAAAAAATCAATAGCAAAAATACATCATAAGTGTAAAATAGTTGTGACTGTCTGAAATATGAAGTAGGTATTTATCAGTATAAAAGAAGAATCAGTAAAATGACAGTAATTGTAAAAGAAGAACGAACGTAACTAAAGTTGATTGATAAACAAATAAATTATGTGTTATCAAACTAAGAGCTTTAAAAATTAAGGAATAAATAGTTTTCTAAAGGTGGTAATTGTTCGTTCAAACATAAGATCGAAGGATCGTTATATATGTGATGTATTTCAGACATCTCTAAAAGGTTAAGTCGAACACTCTTCACACACTGATGTAAAAGTCTGACATAATCATGTAGTTCCGATAAAATATGGTTTGCAAACGATGAAGGAGTGTTATATATGTCTGTGTTCATATATCTTTTGATAATATTGATGTTCCTTCAAACGAGACTCTAACCTGCGTCCAGACAGGCCCACATATACTGCATTGCAAGAACCACAAGGTAGATGATAAACCCCTGACCTATGGAATAAAGGTACCTCATCCTTAGTGTTGATAAAAAATTGACCCAAGTTAGAATTGAGTGAATGTAAACGACGAGTACTCAGTGTGTATATGTTTATTAATATGCAGCTAAGCGCTTTCGGCCATTAGGCCATTATCAAAGCTGTCGGTCGTCATAAAAAAGATCCAAAACAGGTGTCAAAAACATTCAGTGAATAAAATCAAACAATGTACAAAGTTAAGTCATTGTTACGATGATGTCATTAAAATAAAAAACATTAAAATAGCCCCATTAAGAGGGTGTACAATTATAACTCACATGATGGAAATTCCCATTCAGAAGTGCAAACTTGCAATTTTTGCTTCCGCGCCAATAAAAATAAATTCTTTATGTTAAAAAAACGAGGATTAAATGATATGACCGTGTCTACAAGAAAATTTACTTAATTGCTGTGAAAATTTAACGATAACCAGGTTACGGAGACAGAAGCATACGCTCCGGGTAACCGATATAAATTACAACTGGCCTCTCTTCCAATTTTTCCTACTACCTGTCTACGGGGTGAGAGAGAACTGTGTGACAAAAAAACTTATCTAAATCCTGTTAAATGACATATACAAAAAACGTTCCTACTAATCGTATGTAAAATCTTACTATAATATTTCCCAAAATAAATATATATCTATAAAATGATCGGTGCACAAAATATGAGCCAGGACCTACAGATTTAAACTGAACCTATGAAATCGTTTCCTCCGGTTTGCACTTTCCCAGTCCCTTTTTCCTGGGCGAGTGAATAGAAAATTATCCAATAACAAAATCAAAACCAAAGTTATATATTCTATCTAAGTATATAAACATCCGTATATCGATATCAAAGTTAGAGCAGCGCACACAAAAAAATAAAATTTCCCAATTGATATTAGACTTGTTCAAAAACTTACTGTGTGGAAACTTACTTTCTCCCGTCTCTGGTTGCTGACTGATTTCGATATAGCGATCTCGCGATAATTATCTAGAACGGCGGAGACGCTAAATTTCTAACACACGGTGTCGGGATATGTTGGTTAACGGCCGGGAAGAGTTTACTCCGTATTGTTGCAGGGGGACAGTTTTCACTGTCAAGGATATCTGAGTATCGATTTGACGCCCTGACACAACGGAGAAAGAAATTCTCCCTATAACCCGCGAACATTCCAAATAAACTGACACCCGTCACCGTGATACGGAAGTACTTTTTCCCTTCGCGTTTTTCGCCCGACTCTGTGCTCTGTCTTCTTTGAACTCACTTTTTATCATTCCCCCAAATTTTTCGGGTTCTGCTGATTTGCCTATTTTGTTTTAGAATGGCCTCGATTTTTATTAACTAACCGTTTGTGTAAAGAACAATAGTTTATATTTAACCTAGTTTCGTTATTACATTGTTGCAAAATGCTATGGTCCTGTCTCATTTTTGTTAAACAAAAAGTAAGTCGAGCTCTACTTTTTTTATATTTGACATAAATCATATATTTTACCGTGTGTTATGAAAGTTACTGATTTAATTTTCCCTTTTTAATATTCGCATTTATTACATATACTACATTTTTGTAGAAATTTTGGTTCACAGCCTCCGAAGTGTATACAAGTGACCAATTTTATGGTAGGATATTGTTCAGGGCGTGTTACATATGCGGAGAAGTTAGTTTTAATCTTTAAAACCGTTAATTTTATTTCTGTAACTCTAAAATTTGGTCACATGTAATTTCTGAACCCCTAATGGCATTACTTGACGACAAAACATCAAGGTAAAAATCTGCTCCATCGCTGAAAAATCAGAAGCAACTTATAAATGTTCAAAAATTCATTTAACGAACTTTCTTTAGTGAGTATACTCTTCGCAAAATTTGTCATTCTTGTCTACGATGCCGAATTTAATGTCATGTACTTTCACCAATACTCTCAGTCTCTGCTTCGATATTGACATTTAAATTGCTTGTTTTTGGACTCAGTCTACCTGAATTTCTTGATTACTCTCTTCACAGTTGACGAAGTTAAATTACTATTCTGACCATATTTTGTATGAAATATTCAAGCCCTCGCCAGACTTTAATTTTGAAATATTGTTCACCAATAAAAGCAAAGCTGTTGTTTGTCCAGTTTTTACTAATCCTATGGTGGCAAAATGATATTTTTTTGTTACTTTTGGGACACCTTTTACAAGTCGAATTTAATTTTTAATAAATCATTTTTCGTAATTTTAGTTTTGACTTGCTTCTGACTCAACATTTTAGACTGAAAAAAGTATTTACTGAGATCACAAAAAACAATTACGATTTGAAAAACTTCGCCCTAAAAGCCTAAAAACAGCTACTATAACAAACATATCTGGAATAATTTAATCTAATAAAGAAAATAAAACAGTTGATGTTGCAAGGAGAAATAGGCTGCTATGGTCAGGATATGAAAAATGGGAAAGGGTATTAAACATCATAAAAATACCTTTAATATCTGGTGCACAGCTCCAACCATTCATTTATAAATTCGATTTGTTAGGACGACGTAAGACGAGAAGCGAAGAGGGTATGATCGCCTGAGAAGCAACGTCACAAAATCGGGTATATCCTTTGTTATGAGGGCTGTTATGACGTCGTTAGATAAAAAATTTGAAGAATATTTCCCTCGTGTAAAAAATCCCATAAGAGGAGTGCAATTATCGATTGATTACAGCGGGAACTGTACTGTAGAAACCGAAAGAGCACTGCGATAATTGCATTGTTTACGTATCCACGGTAATCCCATTGTGAATCCATGATAATTAAAAATCAGTTTGAAAACAATTTGGAACGTCACCACAAAATTACTAATGAATAAGTTTTTCACCGAATATAAAATTATTAATTAGTTATGAAAAAGTCGTATTTTTGGGTCTTTTTATTTTGTTATAAAATGGATATTTTGTATTAAAAAAAAGAAATAGGAATTTAATATTTAAACCAATATTTGTATTCCAGATAATTTTGCATTCGAGCGTGTTGTCTTGGAAAAACTGTATTCGGTCATTTTCATATTTTGTTAAATGACCACTCCACCTTCGGTGTCGGGCTCTTTCTCCAAAATATGACAATGAACTCATGCAGTTTTTAGACAACACGCTGTCATGCAAAATTATCGGTATTTTTGATGCACTTGTGCAATTACTTCCGATAACTGTTTTCTATTCATATAATTGCTACACTAAAGTTTCCTTAAATGAAAATACACTTATCAAATGTAAAACACAGTTGCCTATTATTCATTCGAATCTTGGACTTGTAGGATTTATTATAATGTAGTACAACCAGTATTGCGTTTATTAGCTGTATTAATATGTAAAAAGTCAAAATAATTCAAATAATAATTAAATAAACCCTGATACAATTGAATTATTATTTAACCATCTGACATATAGATTATTTTTAATAGCTTGCATCTGCAGCAAACACCAAATAAACTAAACACAAACTAAATTTGGCAACAGGTAGATAGAATATCCTGCTCTCCCACTATATTTTTGCTTCGAATGTGAAATGATGTAGGCTTCAAGAATAATCTAAACAGTTATATCTTATTTATTCCTATATCTGTGATCTGGGGTCAAAAGTGTTTAATAAGTTACAACCGTCCAAGACATCGCGGTCAGTCATTGGGTATACCTATGTGGAGAACCTTTGACATCATTAATATGTGATAACATAACCGACAAATGTCAAATTATTTTGTTCTGTTCTTCACTATTAATAGAAAGAGATGTCACTTAATAATTATGTCGGTTATTTTATCAGATATGAATGATGTCAGGGTAAATGTCAATAATTTTAAGTGTAGTGGATATGTGAATTTTTGATGGAAGTGGCTGCGTTTCTCGCTTCGCTTGACATGTAATATTGAAATTATTATGCATAGCTAGTCATTTTGACGTACGGTGCACAAACAAGTTCGCTAACGGAACATAAATACGGTAAAATAGCCAAAACACAAAGGGCTTTGAAGAGAGGGGTGAGTTAGACTATCAGATATGAATGGATGTGAGATAGAACGAAAGTCAAGGATACTAAAGATCGTTTAGCCAGACTCCTAAGGGGCTTCGCTGGTCACAATATCAGACTACAATGGAACAATGTAATACAACAATTGTTGCGAAAACGAACATGTGGTCGCTTCCAGATGAGATGCTATAAGAAGTTGGGGAACGAGGTATTTGTGCAAAGTTGAAACAATATACATATAAGGCAAAAAAAGAAGAAGAAGATTTAGGTACTCTATTTTTTTGGCAGCAAAATATCTCTATTAACAACATTTTCTGTTAACAACTGCATTTTTTCACATCTACAGTGTGTCCCAAGTTATCGTATACAGGCAATATCTCGCTTAATTTAAAAGGTAATCCAATACTGTAAAAAATGTTGTGAATGGCATCAAAATTCCTTCCTAATGACGTATCAGAAAATTCATTTTACTTATCAGTCCTTTGACAGTCACCACTCACTTTCTATTTGCAAATGGCACCCTCTGTATATTTTCGTTGAAAATTGCTTGTCACTCTATTTGGAATACAATGATATAATATACTTGTTGGTTTTTTATTATTAGCACCAAAAAAATGTATATTTTGTAATTTCTAAATTTCCTCATTAAAATAAAATATAAATAATGAAGAACGAACTACAGTATGTCTTCAAATTTATTTACCGCAGATTCCACACAATCTTCAAAACGTTTTAAAAGCGCTCTTGTGCACGCATCCTGAATCATAGCTGTTGTAATACTACGATATGCCTCACGAATGCGTTCTTTAAGATCATCTTAATCTACAGGCTGTGTTCGATATACTAATTCTTTAAGATAACGGCACAAAAAAAGTTCAGTGGCGTTAGATCGAGCGAGCAGGGAGGCCAAGCTATAGGTCCGCAAATACTTATCCAATTGTTGTGATTGTGACACTTCGCAACAATGCCTGCATTATGAGGTGGAGCACCGTCCTGTTACCAGATCATTATATTTCGCTCTTCCAAAGGAATATCTTCCATAAGTTCAGGTCATTTGTTTTCAAAAAAAAACTAAACATCTCGTAAAAATATGGCACACACAAATGACTATTGAATAACCTACACCATACATTTATATTCCAAACTGTTTGAAAACGAGTTGAACGAACCTAGTGAGGATTGGAGATATGAATTCTAATCTTCTGTATAAATCAGTAGTCCTCAGTCCTTGAACTGAATGTAGTTTAAATGGGTCATATTTGTGTTGCTTCAAAATCCTCTGTATCGTGCTCTTGCTTATTCCCAGTTCTTCAGCTATATTTCTAACAGAAGTATGAGGATTGATACCAATATACGCAAGTACATTAATTAGATTATCATCATTTCTCACTGGATATCGGTGCGGTGCACGGTTTTTGTTTTGGAACGAACAGCTGCGCATCTTCTGTTCCAATTTAGTAAACACCATGTGTGATACCTGAGGACGTTGAGGAAAACGTTATTGATATAAACGGCCCGCTCGTCGAGCATTTTTCCTGCATTGAGCATAAACCAATAGCATATCAATGTACTCGTCTGGACTGAATGTGAATGGCATTGTGCTTATAACAAGATTCATAATTTTGAATTCAAATTTGTGGATAGAATAAAAATTTTATTCGTTGATTAATTTCAACACCCTAGGTACTATTTGCAAATGATTGTTGTTCTACACTTATTATAATTAAGTGTCATTCATTTTTTGACATAAAAAGCATGAGTTTTTTAAACAATAGATTAATCTACTTCTTTCTCGTGAAGCTTTTAATAGCAGTGGCGGTAGCAATGAGGATAATTAGGTAAATCAAAATATCATAGAATGTTATCTTTTGGTACTAATAATACAATACCAACAAGTATGTTACATCGACGTATTCCAAATAGAGTGACAAGCAACTTTCAACGAAAATATACAGGGGTTACCATTTGAAAATAGAAAGTGAGGTGTGGCTGCCCAAAGGACTGTTAAGTGAAATAAAGTTTCTGATACGTCATTAGGAAGGGATTATGATGCCATTCACAACATTTTTTACAGGATTGGATTATTTTTTAAATTAAGCGAGATATTGCCTGTAAACAATAACTTGGGACACCCTGTATATCCCCTCTGTTATTATTACATCTGATTAATTAATTGCATTGTTATTTCTCTGGTTAATTTACACTCAGATGAAAACGAATTACTGTAAAACTATACATTTCATTTGGTTGACTTTTCAAAGACATCAATGAATTAAAAGTAAAAATAATCAACAGTTTAATACTCATAGTTTATGTTTCGATTTATTTTCGTACCGAAATATGCCACAATTTATATTTTAGTACCTACTTCTTTTATTAGCACAGTTATAAATCTTTTAAGAGCAACAAACAAATTATACACTTGTACAAAATATTTTCTGCATTGTTAACGTAACAGCATAGTAATTTTCCTTTGAGAAAATATAAATATGCCTCGTTAAAAATAAGCAGAAATTATAACGTTTAGAATTTGTGTTATTCGCTTTACTATTGGTTATACCAATTGTATTTCCTACGGATCATTTTTATTCCGTCGAAGCAGTTTAATGAAAATTATTCACTTAAACTATCAGAAAAACTTTTAACAAATTATGGGATCTTTTTTAATCATTAATGTTGGTTAATCATTTTTCGATGCATGTGTCAAGCAAGATCCACCCACGAGAAAAGGCTTACGATTAAAAAACTAGAATAAAAATCTTCCATTCAGTTTTAAATATAATGACGAGTATAAAATTGGAGTCATTGGAGTAATTTTCAAATTTTATTATTGAAACATATGGGTAACAGACCAAGCTATTTGTGAATATTACGTAAAATTAATAAAATATTGTTGATAACAGAAAAATTTTACCCCCTATCACACCTCTCAAATAGGTACATCAGGCGGTTAAAAAACTAGTTACCCTGATTTTTTTCTGAATTTTTATGAAACATCGCATCAAATTAACTAAAATGAAGTTTCCTAGATTATCACCCTAGACAAAGACACAATAGGCGGAATGCCACAATTATATGGAGACCAGGAAAGATAGTAAGGAGAAGATGAGAGGAGAATACGGCATCCTAAAAAAGAAAAAGACGTACAGGAAATAATCATCATCATCATCACTTAGCGCTACAAACCTTGGTGGGTCTTGGCTGACTGCACAACTTCATTCCAAGAGGCCCTATCTTCCATCAACCTGTAATCGAGTGGGATGTTCATTTTTGGGAGGTATGATCTTATGTTGTCTCTCCAACGCATTCTGGGGCGTCCGAGTGGTCTTTTGCCTGTTGGAGTCTCTTCCCATATCAGTTTTACAAGTTTTTCGTCGTGTAGCCTCTGTACGTGTCCTGCCCATCTTAAATGCTGGGATTTAATCTCCTGGATAATATCGCTATCTTTGTATAGTTCTTGGATCTCTGCATTAGTTCTAATGCGATATCGGTTGGTCGTCGTATCGTGGTATGGACCAAATATCTTTCTGATAATGTTTCGTTCGAAGCATCTGAGTTTATCTTCGTTTGCTTTGGTCATTGTCCACGTTTCGCTACCATATGTTATTATGGGTCTGATGATAGTTCTATATATCTTGAAGCCCTTGTTAGACTCTTTGATTTCATAAGGCTATTGAGTGCAAAAAGACAGCGGGTTGCGGACTGGATTCTGTCTTTGATTTCTTCAGTGACGTCGTTGTCTGCTCTAATTGTGGCACCAAGATATTCTACTCTTTCGAAGTTGAAATTGTTTATTGTGACGTTTTGTCTTAATCTCTCTCTTCGTGCCGTTCTATTTACGCACATGTATTTCGTCTTTTCCTCGTTAATTCTTAGTCCTACTTCGCTTGTTGTTTTCTCGATCTTCTTGAAAATGTCCTTTATTGTTACGACATAATCCCCGATCATGTCGATGTCATCTGCGTATGCTAACAGCAATTTGGGACCTTTCGTTGTTAGCAGTTCAGTTTTTATCTCAGCTGTTCTCACGGCTTTCTCTAGGACGAGGTTGAACAGTAGTGGCGAGAGGGCATCGCCTTGTTTTAGTCCGTTATCTATTCCAAAGCTGCTGGATAGGTTATTGTTTATCCGTACGTTTGATACTCCTCCCTCTATGCAAATTTGGTCATCTAAGCTATCATAAGCCTGTCGGAAATCTATGAAGAGGTTATGTACTGTTCTATTATATTCCCAAACCTCTTCTAGAATTTGCCTTAGTGTGAAAAGTTGGGCTATACTTGGCCTGTATTTTCTGAAGCCGGCTTGATATTCACCTAGGATGTTTTCTGCATATGGGGTTAATCTATATAGCAGGATGTTTGAGAGTGTTTTGTACGCGGTGTTTATTAGTGAGATTCCCCAGTAGTTGGCGCATTTTGATTTATCTTTCTTTTTATGAAGGGGTTTCTTTCCATTTTGTAGGTATTTTTTCTTCTCGCCATATGAGAGTTATTAATTTGTGAATTTGCAAAAAGAGTGCATTTCCACCATATTTTAGTAGTTCTGCCGGTATATCATCCGAGCCAGGCGCCTTGGAGTTCTTTAGCTTATTCAATGCCCTTTTTGCTTCTTGAAGGGAGGGTTCTTCCACTGGTAGGTCTACTGTTATGTAGGTCTCTTCTTTCTGCACTTTTTCTGGTTTTATGCTTAGGAGGTCCTTGAAGTATCTTCTCCATTCTTCGGTCAGTTCTTCTTCTTTGAGTATTAAGTAGCGTTGGTCGTTCCTAAGTGTCGGAATGGATTTGGCTTTGAAGCCGTTCTTCTCAAAAGTAATTGCCCAGTAGAATTCTCTGGAGCCTGGTTTTGGGCGGTGTCTTTCTATTTCTTCATATTTCCTTCGTTCATACTCTTTTTTCTTTGTTTCTATTAGTTTTCTTGTCTCTTTTTGGCACCTTGCGTATTCTTCTATACTTTCCTCTGTTTGGAGTTGTAGCATTATCTTCCTTGCTTTTTATCTGGCTTCTAGGAGAATCTGTCACTCGTCGTCAAACCATTTATGTGCCCTTTTTACTTTATTTTTTCCGAATACTTTTTGAGCGGTTTCTGTTATTACTTTTAAAGTTCTCTCCCACAACTTTTCAGGTTCATTACATTCTGTCTCAGAGTCTAGAGTTTGTTCGAGTTGTTCTCTGTACTGTCGTTTTTTGTTTCATTTTGCAGTTCATCCCTGTTCCATTGAGGGGTTGTCTTAGTTCTGATGTATTTATGGGTCGATATTTTCATTTTAACTTTCGCTCGGACTAGGTAACGGTCTGTATCCTCATCTATTCCTCGGAGGCTTCTTACGTCTAGGACGTTGCTTCCGTGAGCCGCATCCACGATGATATGGTCTATTTGGTTTCGGGAGTGGTCATTTGAAGTCCAGGTCTGTTTGTGGATGTCTTTATGTGGGAACATAGTCGATTTTATCAGCATATTGTTGGAAGTGGCCGCTTCTATAAGTCTTTGCCCATTATCATTGGATGTATTATGGAGGCTGTGTTTGCCTATCGTTGGGTTGAAGCAGGGTTCTTCGCCTACTTTGGCATTGAAATCTCCACAGAGTTGTCGCATGTCTTGTTTGGGCATTGCGTCAATGGTTTTCTCTAAGATGTCGTAGAAGGCATCTTTGGTGGCTTCGTCCTTCTCTTCATTTGGAGCATGTGCTGAGATGATCGATATGTTGTACCATTTGCCTTTCAGTCTAATGTAGCACATTCGTTCATTTATTGGTTTGAAATTTAGAACGTTTTGGACCATATCTTCTCTAATGACAAAACCTGTTCCAAATTCATGTTTTTCCTGTTCACTGCCGCTAAAAAATATAACAGATTTACTCATCTTTACATTTCCGTCCCCGGGCCATCTTATATCTTGGACTGCTGTTATATCCATTCCTATATTTTCGAGTTGTTAAATCGCATTTGTAGCGACTCCGGCTCTATACCAGCTCTGGACGTTCCAGGTTCCAATACTCATATTCCTTTTCCGTTGCGTTTGTCGTCTTTGTGTTGGTCCTGTTCGGGTCCGAGGCAAAATTGCAGTTTTCATAACCAGACTCCTTTTTACAAGAGTGGGTGGTTAGCCCTCTGCTCAACCCTCCTCCTTTATCCGGGCTTGGGACCGGCAGTGACAACTGACAAGCTACTCAATCCACCCATCAGTTGCACCTGGCGTACAGGAAATGGAAAGTAAAAATTCAGTAAGTTCAAAATTGAGCCAAATATAGGGAAAAATACCATTTGTACGCGGAATAGGAAAGGCAGGTGAAAATTGAAGAAGACTGGTCTTTTAAATCTTCGTAATATCGAATTGAAGAAACTAAAACTGAGTTTACATGTTTGTTAAGCAAGAGAAATGTAATGGATTTAGATATGAAGATAGACCGGGAAGAATCGGTGCATGAGTACCAAAAACTATTCCACCTCAATTTTTTTATACGATCCTCTTTAAATTGCCCTACTGATGAAATATATAGATGTATACTGAAGTGATTAAAAGTTATAGAAACTATAATTATAATGAGTTTAGGTAAAATTGTAGAGAAAAATCATGTCAATATTCAAATAGATCAAAACGAAACACGAATTAGCTGTATTTACTGTAATTATTACAAAAATTGAACACAAGAATTGAGTAATTATAAAATTTTATTGTTTCCTTGTAATTAAAAACGATAAAGTATAATAAATGAGAATTTAACTCAGACGAGATTATATGAATAGTTTAATGGTTGGTAAGTTGTCATGATGACATAAATGTCAATGAGTAATTATTATGATATGAACAATAGGGACAGAACGTTTAGACAAAATCATAAAGCAATACATTTAAGAAATTATTAGGAAGTAATCAATTTGTTTTGTTTTGGAAAATAATTCAAATTTTTTTAATTTGTTGAAAGCGAAAATTAGGCATAATTTATGAAAAATAATCATCAATATAGCTTTAATGAGTATTTAAGAAAGGGTTACATAAATGGAAAATAAATTATAGGTTGTAGATTTGTTTATTTTATTTTATTTATATAAGGTAAATACACATTAATAAATATGTTGTCAACAACATGCATGTAAAACTGTAATATTTATATTATATAAAAAAATCAAGCAATATCTGAGGAATGCTTAGCAATAAAGGTGGTGGAAGAGTCAACAAAAGTGAGTTGGGGACGTGGTGCTGAAAAGAAGAGAGAAATAACTAACAAGCTATTGTAAAATTCAATAAAATTGATAAAAACGCTAAGAATTTATATGAAAAAGCTATCACAAATATATGTATAATATAATGTTAATGGAGTAGTTGGTACATCGCTATAACTTCAAGAAATATCTCATATCAAGCCTTGTGCACAAAAGTTAGCGAATTATATATTATTGGTACCAATAAATACGCTTGGTCATAAAGATGTACATCTATAATAAAAATTAAACTTTCATCACATGTAAAAATTTGCCGATTAAAAACTTACCTTGAGATACTGCAAATTCCTTTTGTATATATTTAGGTTAGGATTATTTTTGTTTGCATAGATAACAGTAGTGGTGATCACATGTAATATCATATATGTAACTCTTTCGATAGATGTATGATTGTAGCATTAAATTGTTCAAGTAAGTATTTTTCATCATTTATTTCCTATAATTCAATTTCAACTTGGTATAAAACATTCTTAATAGTTTTTAAGGAACATATGTTTGAAAACTAAATATAGGAATAAAATGAATGCCATGGGTGTAGCATTAATTTATTAGAGTATCCAGAAACTCTTCTGCCAAACGGAAACTACAGTTACTAGAGGTGATTTTAAGTCGATTTAGCTCAAATTACCTTTATCCGAAAATACTTCCCAAGGGAGCTACAGCCCTTTGAAGAAGACTTCCTCATATGAGTTTTCTTCAAATTACTCAAAAATACCGTTACTTAAAATAAGCAAACTTGATATAATAAATAAACAGTTACAAACCAGTCGTTTGCTGTAAATACTTTTTTTCCAGATCCATCACAAGCGTGTCAGTGGGGGGACCAACAGGTATTTTTATTAAAAAAAAATTATTTTCAAGTTTTTTATGTATCCGATACCGAATTTGGAAAATTCAAGATAATTTTCATAAAAAATGTTTTCTTCTTTCAAATTGATATCATGAACTGTTTTCGAGAAAAATAAATTTAAACTTTTTGTGTTTCTTACATAAAATCATCTGTAATATCAAGTCGGCTTTGAAAAATCAACAAAATCTGACATTGTGTCAAATTATTTTGATTCTAAACAGTTATTATTGTTATTGTGTGTGGAAGGTAAAAAATAATAGTTAATTTGATCAAAATGGTTTATTTTTCGAATGTAGAATATGCTGATATGCATTTAGTTTATGGGGAAGTACAATGTAACGCTCGAGCAGCAGAGCGAAGATATGCGGACAAATTTCCGAACAGAAGGCATCCTGCTCGTGCAACATTTGTAGCCGTACACCAAAGATTAAGAGAAAGTTACTTAGTAGTACCAAAAAATACTGAAACTGGTAGACGACCTGATGTGACAATGGAATACGAAGACGATATTTTGAATGAAATCGAAAATATTCCTGAGGTTAGCACCAGAAGACTCGCTGCTATGTATCCTGGCATTTCCAAGTCGTCCATATAGAATATTATTCATGAAGAAAATCTTCATCCTTTCCATTTTCAAAAAGTTCATGCCATGGTAGATGGTGATTTCCCTGCCCACATAGATTTTTCAAACTGGTTGCGGAACAAAAAAAATCAGGATCCTAATTTATTTTCCATTATTTTATTTTGCGATGAATCTACGTTTACCAGAGGCGGACTTTTTAATTTACATAATGCACGTCATTATGTCTACATTGGTGATAATCCTCATGCAACAGTAGAGAAAAAGCACCAGCAAAGATTTAGTATAAATGTTTGGATAGGTGTGATCGGTAATCAGCTTGTGGGGCCCGTAGAGCTTCCTACCCGTTTAACAGGACAAGAATATCTTAATTTGCTACAAAATGTTTTACCTGATTTAATAGATGAGGTTCCCCTGATGATTCGAAATAATTTATGGTTCATGCACGACGGCTGCCCTGCTCATTTTAGTAGAGACAATAACTATTACGATAAATGGATTGGAAGAGGTGGTCCATTTAATTGGCCCCCAAGATCTCCAGATTTAAACCACTGTGATTTTTGTATTTAGGGTTATTTCAAATCATTAGTCTATGTTGTTCCAATAGAAACCCGTAATCAGCTGTGGCAAAGAATTCAAAACGCTTGTAATGAAATTAGAAATAATACAGGAATTTTTGCAAAAATTAGACGATGTTTAGAGAAAAGAATAAATTTCTGTATTGAGAAAAATGGTCGTCATGTAGAGCATCTGTTGTAAAATTAATTCTCTTATTTCTGTTGGTAATTATCTCCAACTTTGTTTTTTTTTTTAATGTTGATTGTTGTTTTATACCCTCACGAAATAAAATTAATTTAAAATTTCCAAAACAATGTAAGCAACTTAATACTTACGACTTTTGTTACCAGTATCTGTACAATTTGTTGATTTTTCAAAGCCAACTTTATATTACAGATTATAATCCAACATGATTTTATGTAAGAAACATAAAAAGTTTAAATTTATTTTTCTCGAAAACGGTTCATGATATCGATTTGAAAGAAGAGAACATGTTTTATGAAAATTGTCTTCAATTTTCCAAATTGGGTGTCGGATACATAAAAAACTTATAAAAATACCTGTTGGTCCCCCTCAACTGACACGCTTGTGATGGATCTGGAAAAAAAATTATTTACAGCAAACGACTGGTCTGTAACTGTTTATTGATTATAAAAAGGTTTGAATATTTTATGTAATGGAATTTTTGAGTAATTTGAAGAAAACTCATATGAGGACGTCTTCTTCAAAGGGCTGTAGCTCCCTTAGGAAGCATTTTCGGATTAAGGTAGTTTGAGCTAAATCGACTTAAAACCACCTCTAGTAACTGTAGTTTCCGTTTGACAGGAGAGTTTCTGTACACTTTGTATATACGGATCAACAGTTATAAACGATAGTTTGATCATAATTTTTTTTAATAATTTTGTTAATAAATTCTAATAATAAACACAGTAATTACAAAGGTCAAATATAATAAGAGCCAGAACCCAAAGAACATTAAAAGTGTGTCCGGTTGGAAAATAACAATTTCTCGCAATTGTTTAAACAATATTGCACAGCGGTGCCCCATGGCAACATGCATATGTATCATTAGTAGGGCAATTAAAAGAGGAATGTAAAAAAAATGAGGTGGAATAGTTTTCGTTACTCATGCGCTGATTTGTGGGTACAATGAATGCGTAATACAAACGCATTGAAAATCTTCTGTTTGGAATTTTTGTAGTTTCACATTTATGTTTTTTTCATCGATTTTACAATATATAATCGATTGGAGTAAGACATATAATGAAAACTTCATTCAACTAATTGGAGTTAAACACATAGATTTTTTAGTATCTTGGTAATACATTAAAAGACTCAATAAGAATGGCTGAATTATCTGCTGTTAACGATAAGGTTATTTTAAGAGGGCCTTCAGTCGCCATTAAAGCACGTTTATAGCTGGTTTCAGAAACTTCAATCAATTTACAGGGTGATTTGTAACGAATAGGTGATATTTTACCTTTAATAACGAAAATTAGCTTTATGATACAGTGATCACTTCGTGAAAAAGTTTTGTCTTTCCATAGAAAATTGGAAACAATTTTCAATTCCGTATATCTTTGTTGTCGAAAGAGAGATATTTTTTTGAAATGTAGTATCAAAGAACTGGTTCTATCTTTTGTTGGCAGTTTTGTGTGTGCTTATAAAAATTTAGTAAATTGGTGCAATTGGTTTTTCGACGATAACTTCTTTAATTTTTAAAGTATTAAAATGGTCCAAGGACGATTTAAAAGGTATTTCTTACGGCCATATGCTACAAAAAGTTGAACAAATTTGGACCCATAGTTTTTAAAATTTTCAAAGTCAAAGGACCTGGAAAATGTCGTTCTTGAACAACAATATGAGTTTTAAACAGCCATATCTCAGTTCATTCCCACCTTACAGATAAACAATAAAATTGTTGAAAAATAAGTTATATTTACCTTTTTGCTATTTTGGAAATAAGAATTTTTTTTCTAAATATCAAATTTTTTTAATTAAAATCGAATATTTTTTTAAAACTTGTACCCCTGAAACATTGGGAATATATTGTTGAAACTCAAAGTGGTTAGCAGGTTTATGGATTACATTTATTATCAATCCTGGTGGAAATGGCTGATGAAATAAACAGTCAACATTATTTTGACCATAACTCTTCAAAAAGATTCTATTGAGTTTTTCCCAAAAAGGCTTAATTTTCCCATTATTTGAGATTAAGCAATTCAATTTAACTTTTTTTTGAAAGTTATCTTTAACTAGCCATAACTAAATTTCGCCAATCTCTTTCGGCACAAAACGTATAAAAGTATGCTTATTTTTAATGAAAAACGAGAATTTATTAATGCTAATAACTCGAAAGGTATTAAATTATCGTAAAAAGCTTATAGAACAAGTTTTGCTTAGCATTTTCTTCTTTACCGATTTCTGCGGTTACTTTTAATATTATAATTTTCACCCTCGAGGCACTATATAACTTTTGTTTCTTGCATCTTCGTTCATCTTCTGTCAAATTTTCACACCAATCCATTTAGTCTTAAAGAATTCTTAATGAAAAATTATCATTGGCTGGACTAAATGTAATCGAATGGATTGTGCCAGTGGTTCCTAACCTTTTCTGGACCACCGCCTCCTATAGAAGAGAACAAAAATTTCACCGCAAGCGATTGTAGTCTTCACCATTTTCATTGCAAAGCTTATGAAACAAACGGTCATTCAATGAACTGCTTCTAATGATATTGATTGCTTTAATAACGTTATTGAGGGACGCATGCAGACGTTCATTTAATTTTTTTGCAATCAAATGCTGACGGTGAATAATACAATGTACAGCGAGTACATTTGGCACTGATTTTCTCAAATGTGCTATAAAACCCTTATGACGCCCGGTCATTGCTGGAGCACCATCAGTAGCAGCAGACAAAATATTGCTAATAGGAATTTCTTTCTCTTGAAAAAATTCTTGCATGATATTAAATATAGAATGTCCCTTTGTATCATATTCTTAGCAAATAATAACTCTTGATGAATTTTTTGTTCTTTTATAAATCGTACGTATGATAAGAGTAGAGCTTCGTTACTTGGTAAAGTTGATTCATCGAGTTGAATGGAAAATTTGCAAGTCTTTAGGTAATCGCATAATGATATTTCAACGTCATTTGCCATTTCATTTATTCTTCTTTGCACTGAATTATTACTGATAGCAATTTTTTTAATGATATCAAATGGTGTCTTATGATGGAGAACGGTTTTTAATATCTCTTCGACTGCCGGCAAAATTAATTCCTCGCCAATGGTGTGTGGTTTTCCTGACTTTGCGATTAACAATGTAACGTTATATGAGGCTCGTAGCCCATCATCGTCTCGTTTAGAAGACGATGCAAAAAAGTTTGATATAGTTGGCTGTTTTAAATATTGTTTTTCGAGTTCTTGAAAATAGAATATATCTTAGTTCTTCTTATCAGGATGCATTTTTTGTAAATGCTCTTGTAGCCTAGAAGGTTTCATAGCTTCATTTGAAAAAACTTTTCGGCAAATTAAAAACATAGGTAATGATTTGTTTGTAGAAGATTCCGCAAATCCATATTTTAAATATTCAATACTGTATTGCCGGCATTTTTTTTTAATTTAGAAGTAGATTCAGCCATTTTCATACAAAAATTAAATTCTCAATAGATTTATAGATAGTAATGTTTATAAAATGAACACCACTCACGATTATTTACTACGGCAGAGCTTTTGATTCACGACTATATATCGCGGCCAAGCACATACAACTAACTAACAAAAAATCCGTAGAGCTGTTGCTTTTGTACGTTTCATTTCGTGCATGATTCAACTTGTCTGTGTGCGAACATGTCGAAACATGTTATTTTGTATGAACATCGCGCGTTCGCTTATCAACGTCATATACTTCTATTCTGAGATGAAAGAAGCTATTATAATTATTAGTATTATTATTAATGCTAATTTAAAACTGCTTATTAACCCTTATTAAATCATTTTTATTTCACCATTCCCCTTGACTGCTTATTATTTGCTTCTGAATCAGCTAATCCGCTACCGCCCCCCCAAAAGGCTGCAGCGCGCACAGGGGGCGGTATCGCCCCCGTTGGGAACCAATGGATTATGCTGTACGGGGAATATTGAAGCAAAATAGTATATTCTATAAACAAAATTCTACACGAGTAGAAAGACGATTCTACGAGTTTAGAATTTTGAATTCCACCTCCCACTGAACGAAGTTTTGCTAAGTTACAGAAAAACTGCAACACCAATGGGTGAGGAGCTTCACCTTAGTGAATTTGGGGTCTAGTTGGGATGGGTGTAGAACTTTACAATTCTGTTCGGAATAGTTGTGATTTTGTTTGGAAAATGTGCTTGAACTGAGGGCACCATGTGGTGGAAGATGATTGAGGATGGGGATGGGGACTCACATGTGTCTAGGAAGTGATAGGGTCGGAAATCTGATGGAAAAGTGTCTGGCAGGCGTGGTTTAAAAATAGTGATAATAATAATACTCAAAATTGCTTCTATTTATTGAAAAAAGTGCATGTGTATAAGAAATGCCCCTATTTATTGAACAAACTGCATGTATTATCAAATCAACAGTAACGCACTTAAAATATAATAAATCATACTGACATCACCAATAGGTTGACAATAAAGATTCTTGTACATACAAACAGCAACCTAACTCGTTCTGACCGTCAATTAATAAATCCAAACGAAGAACATTGCTCTTTTATGGGACTCATCGGTATCTGCGTTATTGTCGTTTCATAATTTATTACTAAGCTGTTATTCACATTTAATTGGTAAAAAGGTAATTAACAACATTGTTGAATTTGAAATTCGACCGAGTATTGGATTCTTCAACTATAGAGTATGGGAGAGTTGTAAAATAACAGTAGACTGCAAATTAATTTAGAAATTATTTATCATAATGCATGCTTTTATACCGGTATAGCAATAATAGGTCAATCTTAGATATTTCAAAATCGGTTATAAAATTCTCTTCGAAATTACTTGGACTTTTACAAAACATTACATAAATAAAGTATGCGGTATATTTCTTCTGTTAACGTAGTTGGTTTTCTGAATTGATTTACATCATAAGAAATTCTTTTTTGATTGGTCCCTGTATAGAATGGACTACAAAAAATAGTCCACTCCAATATTAGGAATTATTTATTATGTTTTAAGGATATTCTGAAATACGTCGATTTCGGATCTAACACATTTGTCAACCCCCTCCCTTCCAGAACTCCTTAATTTAAAATAAGGAATGTATCATGTGTAACATATTATAAGCGGCTTATAGACGGGGAAAGTAGAGACGGAAAGTTACTGGCAGCCAGTTCTTGCCTCTTCAACTTACCCCTTACTTTCCCTGTCTAAAGGGGTACTTCCCACTCCAGTGGCAAGTAATTACTGGTGGTCAGTAAAAACAAACCTGTTTGTTTTTACTTGCCACTCCACGGCAAGTAGCGGGTCACATGGGTGGCACGTGACAACTGGCGGCCAGTACTTGCCTGTCAAAACACGCACTTTCGCCCACTTACCACCAGTAGAGCATTGGCAAGTGAAGGAATGCATCGCATTGGTATTTGTTTGTGTGGTGTAGTTGTGAAAATGTCAGGAAAGCGAGTTGCAGAGAAGAAAAGTGCAGTTAAGTGGAATTGTGATGAAATTTCAAAGTTTTGAAGGCTTTTCTGAGGTATGAACTGCTATGGAACTTTAATCATCGTGAGTACGTTGACAAACAAAAGCGTGAATCTGCCATGCATATGTTAATGGAAGAGATTCAAAAACAAGGTGTAGAGTACCGGATATTTGTTTTTTACGGAACAAAATTAAAGTAATAAAAGCAACGTACAGACAAGAACGTGTCAAAGTCGAGGAATCGAAATCCAGTGGTAAAGGAACGGATGACCTGTATGAACCAAGACTTACCTGGTACACTCTAGCTGACTCGTTCTTTGAGTTGTGGTTGTAATACGTCCGTCAAAATCAAACCTGACGAAGCAGGTAAGTCCCATTAATTTTTATATAATACACTAATAGACTATATAATAAGCCTATAAGCTTAAAATAAAATACAAAATAAATAATAAATACAAGGAAATAAATTTTAATAATTTACTACAAATTTACGATGGTATATATTTTAATGAACCAGTAAGAAATCAATATATTTACAAGAATTTCATGATTGTCTTCTTTTTTTAACTATTCAACTCCAATTGATTGCTTTTGCCAGGGGACAGAACCAGGACCCATGGAGTAGGTAGCAAGCTTGTCTCTGTTACCAGACGCACTCTTGGTGGCAGGGTTTGTTGAGCGGTCAACGGTCAACGACGGCAAAGAAGTGGTGGTTGACCGCCACCTTCCAGAATGAATTAACCCCGTTTCTGTATCCTCAAAATCAACTCTTCCTTTATCCAAATAAGTTGTGGAGGATGTGGTGCGGAGCCAGTTGTGAAGTGTGCATGTGCACTGAACAATCAAATCTACTGTTGGAAGGTTGAGATCGATAGATTTCTCAAATACTCTGAACCGTGATGCCAAAATACCGAACGCGTTTTCAACTACCCTACGAGCCCGCGACAAGCGGTAATTGAATATACGCTCTTCTAAAGTCAAATTCCTTTTAGAGTAGGGTTTCATCACATTTGTGCTGAGTGGAAAGGCATCATCTGCGACTATTACACAGTCGTTAGGCCAACTAAGCTAATTTGCATCTGTTTCACAATCTCATTTTTTTGCTTTTGAGATAGTAATATTACGGGTAGACATTAAACACTTTTAACACTTTCTTTAACTCGAAGGACCATCAGCGTTTCCACTGAATTAATTAAGTTTGTAGTAATAATTTTATTTAATAATAAACAAAATATTACAAAATGAAAATAAAACTATTCGGAGTATATAATAATACGTAATCCGTGTTCGCCTCTACCCTTGACCATGCTACTATGTATAGAACGAGATTACTATCGGTGTGGCTTAAGGCGGTTCGAGTGGCGCCATCTTACCATTAATAGCGGAGTCTCAGACGTTGGGCGGGGCCTCTACATGAAGGTGGTACTGTAGAAAGAGCTGCATAGCCTAGTAGTGATCGGTCTGCTAGTTTAGTTATGTTGGATTTGTATGGTTTAATAAATTAAATTCATGTTTCACTTTCACGATTTTGTATTGAATGTAATTCACACTTTGCACAACAGTTAAGAATATTATTACTATTTTCAGTTATGATGAAAGAGTATTTCACTTATGATATTATTACCTTTTTAAGGTAGATGCAATGCAGATAAAAAGCCGGTAGGCTATTATCACGTATGTAACGAAGTAGTGAAGTCATGCTGAGAAGTCATGAAAAATATGGTCTTATTCCTATTTATAGGTAGTTCAAAGTGGGTGGTAACAAGGAGAATCATGTGGGGGTGTAGTCAAATGGGAGATAAGGATTTAAACTCTACCCGTCATACAACTGTTGAAAATATTAGCCACGTAGAAGCATTCAGAGGGTCTTGAAACAGCATAAATTCCGTCCCTATAAGATTCATCTCGTGCAAGAGCTCAACGAAAACGATCCAGATCGCCGTATCCAATTTTGTGAGGAGATGACTAGAAGACAGGTGGACAACCCCCACTTTTTATATTCGATATGCTTTTCTGACGAATGTGCGTTCTTTCTTAATGGTCACGTGAACAGACGTAATTGCAGATATTGGAGTGATGTAAATCCTGCAATTATGAGAGAACAATATACACAGGCTCCACCACACAAATTGAATGCGTGGGCTGGGGTTTTTGGAAATAATATTGTTGGTCCCTTTACCTCGTAACTTGACGGGTGAATATTATCTTAATTTGCTCGAAGACCTCATCTACCCTCAAATTGTGGAGATAATGGAAAACGATGATCAGATCCCAGAAAATGATTTTTTTTCAACAGGATGACGCTCCACCACACTATGCAGCTCCTGTACGTGACTTTTTAGATCAACATTTTCCCGCACATTGGATTGGTAGAAGAGGTTCCATTGAATGGCCCCCAAGATCGCCTGATCTATGACCGTTGGACTTTTTCTTATGGGGTTATTTAAAAGGTGTTGTTTACAAAACGCAACTGAACTCGTTAGAAGATTTTCGCCACCGGATAACTGTGGCATGTGGTGAAATAACTCCTGTTATGCTACAAAATGTTCGGAACAGGTATTATTGTTTGGTAGTAAACGGATCACAATTTGAACACTTACTTTGATTAAAACTTTTCTGACAATTTTTTTTTATTTCTTTCACTCACACTTCCAGCTGGTTTTCGTCATTAATTTTAACATATAACACAAAAATGTTAGCATGTTTTTAAAGAGAATCGAAATACCTTTCAAATGATGTGCCACTCGACCCCCCATGCTATTAAAGACTCTCGAAGGGGTAGTCACCCTTTTTAGGGGGAATACTGTACAACCATAAGTTAACTATCAAAAGTTGTCCTCCTCGAAAACAATATCGACGTGTCTCGGGGTTTGCCGCAAAAACCTCCCCCGCGAACAATATTTGAGGTGGACTGTTTCTAATGCGCCACCCTGTATATGATATATAATCGAAATACGTTGATTTCATATATTTTTCTTGGTAAAAATCGATTATTTACATCAGGAAGAAATATTACAGGTTTTATTTGTTGGTCATTGTTTGTGTTTGTGAAGTTAGTTATCCAGTTGACGTTAGGCACTTGCTTCTTCATTGTTTTTCGGTCTTGAAAAAAGTTGTAGTAGTTACAACTTTGATAAGGTTTGATATTCTTTGAAATTTTATTCTGCTATCTTAAAAAACTTTCTCGTGTTAATTGATTTTTATATTTGTTTGCAAATCAATCGTTCTTTATACATTTATAATATGTATATTATTTAGTATACTGGGTTACCCATACGTAACATTGTTAAATCTTAATGTCATAGTTATATGACTTGTTCTAGTAAAAATATAGGGGAATAGTCCTAGAAAATTATTAAATAAGATAAGTGAAAATAATGAAATAAAAATTAAAGTTCTACCTTGAGATTTATAATTTCCCAATAAAATTTCAAATTCTTTGTGTAAAATGATAATAATTTTATTTCATAGGATATTAAATCGTGAAGGGATTAATCAAAATATTGAGGGAATAATTATTACTCCAATTAATGTACTTAATCAATTTAAAGAAAAATTAAAGTTTGAAGTTGGATCAAATGAAGAAAATAAATTTATTATCATTTTCAGCTATAATTTAATTTAGTTATTTGTTTTTTTGTTGTTTTAATTTTACAAAAAAATTAAAATAATTAATATTATTTAATATAAAAAAAATTAATACAAAAAAATTATTAAAGTTATTCAATAAAGAGGTATTATTTGTGGAATTAAAAATTATCAAATTCATAATTTTAGTTTGACAAACTAATGTTATTTTTTAACTAAATTTTTCATTAGAAATATGCGTTACAATATTATTAATGATTCAAAATTCCATTACTTACTTTCAGTCATCTAATGATAGATAATTCAATTATTATATAATTCATTTAGAAAAATAATTAGGAGAAATTCTTTTAATAACACTCACTCACAAATTTCTGAGCATTGATCAAAAAATAAACCTGAACGATTAATAGAAAATCTTGTTTTGTTTAATCGTCCAGGAGTGCCATCAACTTTAACTCCTAAGGAAGGGATAGTTCATGAATGAATTACATCTGTTGATGTAATTAATATCCGGATATTTGATTCAAATGGAATTATTACACGATTACCAACATCTAAAAGACAAAAATTGAAACAATTTATTTCATTAATAGGACTTATATATGAATAGTTTTAAAATCAGAATATTCATATGATCAATATCATAGATGACCAATGACCAAAATTAATATTAAAATAGTTTTCCATATGATTCCAACTTAGGGTGACATATTGTATGTGTCGTAAAAATGTGTTTCCCATAGAACTAAAATCGACATTCCTTTAAAGTCTCCCAAATATTGGGGTGGACTGTTTTCTGTGGTCCACTCTATACATTATTTCTATAGCTTGGGTGAGTACTTGACAGACAATTTATTTGTTTATTCAATATTTGACTGATTTTATGATATACAGTTTGTTAGTGACACCATAGTAAATATACTTATTCGGATAGGCATTTGATAACGGCTGAAAACGGACAACCACCGCTATTGTGCTGTTACATCAATGTTTAACACCTTGACAGATTATCCCATTACTCTAAAATCTACTCTGATTTTCTGTAATTAAGCATTTGAGATGAGAGGCCCCAACTATTCTTATAAATAAAACTTTATTATCTAAATTATTAATAAATTAGAAAGTAAATTTGTCCGTTGTTTCAATTTTTAATCAAAGTATAATTTGCTTACCTGAGCAATTAATTCTTTCTTCTAGAATTATCCATTCTTCACAAAAACAATTTGACGGAGTTAAATTGTTCACCTTCT
Source organism: Galeruca laticollis (assembly GCA_963921935.1). Classification (NCBI taxonomy): domain Eukaryota; kingdom Metazoa; phylum Arthropoda; class Insecta; order Coleoptera; family Chrysomelidae; genus Galeruca; species Galeruca laticollis. The sequence goes on along the minus strand of OY998178.1, from coordinate 146,659,567 downwards.
TGTTTGTATTTTCATCAAAACTCTGCCAATCAACCGAGACCTTAAGGAACTGATGTTAAATTTTATAATACTGAAACTTTTTGTTTTTCCTCCTAAGTTTTCCACTCAGCGAAGTATTGTATTTGCGATGAACCAGAAATTCAATTTTCTCTAAACAAGTTCCCAAGCTATTTGAAAAGCGAGCCAGGTATACTCACTCAATTACTTATTGATAAGGATTTAGAAATAAAAATAAACATTAACAGACCCAAAATGATTCATGTATACTTTTTAATACAATGGGCAGCGTATCTTTTTTTAAATCGTGTTTCAAATAATGTAATGAATATTTTTTATGGAATCTTTGATTCCACGCAATTATTTTCACTCAGAAGTACTGTTCTTATTTTTCTTTCCTGACCCTGCGATAGAGATTTAACGGTTCGGAAAAAAAATGTAAAATTGGAAAAAAATACGATTTTTTCCCAGATCTGGGAAAAATTCAAAAAAAAGAGTTAGTTTTTTAAGTCAAAGGCCGGAAATATAAAAACGAGGTAATAATATATTGTGATATGAAAGTATTATTATGATATCCAATTAAGTTGAAAGAATACTGTACATAATTCAAATAAATAAGTAATTCATTATCACAGTTAAATGAATATTCATATAAACATGTCAAGTATACCTCAAAAAGAAAAGAAACAACAATCTAAATAATTGTATTGTAATAAAAATTGTGAAAATAGCATAGCAAGTGTTCGTTTATCACTAACGCGAATGAAGATTAGTTTTTCAAAAAGGTGACAGTGACAAACGCGAAATAATTCGATGATGATTAAAAACTTGTAATAAAATCAAGCAACTACATGGGGAGGTAACTAAAAAATTGGAACAATGGATTATTATTGATTGAAAAGTAAAACGAGAACTTCAAAATTTGGTGAAGTTTCGAGGAAAAGTTAAATCATGTTCAGTTTAAAAATGATATTGAAAATATAGTGCCAAAAGAAGGAAGTACATACAAAGTATGGTAGAGAAAAAATTAATACTTAATTAGATTCATAGCTGTATTTTATTATTGGAGATTTCAAAATTACATATTTGATATTTGGACAGAACATCGTCATTATGGTATCTATTCTCTAGACTCTAGAAAATCAAACAATTTCCTTTAACTACATATATTTTGGACAAGCTGTTAAATATAAACCATATTTAGTAATAATTATCGACAAAGTGTTCGATAATAAGTTGTGTTAATTATAATTATTTTATTTGTATCAAATAATTGTTGGCATAAAACCATGTTCATCCTATGACGATTAATGTTGCAATATTGAAAAGATTCGATTCACAGTACGCATAGTTCGTTATCCAAGAATCGATTCTAAGTAACAATTGACAGAACTGTATTTAAGTTTAGATTAAAAAATAATTTGGTGATATATAATTTTAATAACATTTTTTTATGATTAATTTGGAAATAGTTTAATATTAAGAATTTACTACATTAATTACGATATTTTAATGTGAAATAATTTAATTCATTTCTTGAAATAAAAAAAAATTAATAAAATTATTCATGAATGTATGGACATGCGGAAGCTTCCAATGAAATTTAATAATATTTGAATTTTCAGATAGTTAATAATTATTGTTTCGTTTCCTTTTTTTTTCAATATCTGTATCTTCTTTTATTTTTAGGGTCAGTCTTTAAATTTACGGCACTGGTTTTTCTTTGGATTTCTAGATAGCGAAGTTCTAAAAATGATAGAAATCCAAAGAAAAACCAGTTCCGTAAATTTAAAGACTGACTACACAAAAAATCTTAGTAAATTTTATAATGATATTATAAAAACTTAGAAATATAGAAAAACACAAGGTGCATTTCAAATACAAAAAATTTATTACCACTCCCCATATATATATATATATATATATATATATATATATATATATATATATATATATATATATATATATATATATAAAATTGATTTCAATACCAGTTAAAATAAAAAAGTCAAATTAAAACCTCGTTACGCCTGTTTTCATTATATAGACCAAATACTCGTATATTTGAAACCAAATTTTCATCGATGTCTGTTATGTTTTCAAAGTCCTCGTTTTGTTTAGATGTAAGTTTTATTCTATTATGTGATACGTCCTAAATATCTATAAAGTATGTTAAAAGATCAAGTGAACGTTCTGTTGTTAGTTTTGCTTTTTAAATTCTATTGTAATTTGTAGCATTTCTTTTAGTTTTAACAAAATTTATTTCTGATGAAGGTCATAGTAAAACCGAAACGTTAAATATAAATGTATTAACTACAAGTTAAATGTCTTTACAAATGGTGCTTAAACCCAAGAAATGAACAATATATAATTGAAAAAGAAAAGACCAAGAACCAAAAAAAAAACTACGTAATGATGCAAAATATCCAAAACTTCAAGCACATTAATCAACCATAACAGCACAAAATATGCAAATGAATACCACAAACATATAATTAAAATTATTTAAAACTTGAAAAAGTAAAAGCCGACAAATTGAAGGTCGGGCCACAGATAACCCACAGATAGATGAGACACTGATTGTGGCGCCATCTAAAGAGCCTGTCGAGTAAAAAAATGAGTGATTTTGAAAATATTTCTGTAATTTTAGGTTTTGGCGGTATATTCAAAGTTACTGTATTTTAAGTATTTTATTTCAAAATAATCATTTATAGTCCATCATTTAACATTTCATTCAATTTAACTCAACATGTTGAGTTAAAAAAATGAAATATCAAATGATGGACCATAAATGATTAATTAAATTGAAAAAATAAAACAGTAATCATATAAACAGTTTATTTATTTTGGTATAAAAATACACAACAAATAATTTCTTTCACAAAGTACTTTTCTTAACAAACAGAATGACAATAAATAAACTATAATGTAAAAACAATGCAATAATTAAAAAATAATTTGAGTAACGTGCATTCTAGATTGGAGTATCATTAGAGTTTTAAATGATGTTAAATCAAGATAAAAGTAGAAAATTATTTATGATAAGTTTATATTAATTTATTTATTTATTATTACACTTGTATGAACACACAGAGCTGGACAAACTGCTGGAGTATAACTACTACTTACTTAATCAAAAAAAGTGTTAGCAATGAGTTGTTAACTATTAATTTTGGCAACTTTCTGTGAAAGAAAACATTTGAGTATAATTACTGTGAATGTTAGAACAAAAGTAATTAAAATATTTTTATAGGAAAAGTTGTTAAATACTGCCCAGCTCTGTAAATACAAGGTGCCAAGTGATTACATATAAGAGTGCTAAACGGCACTTGTGACTGTATCAGCATTTAAAATAATATATCTAACGTTTCATTTCCACTTAAAACACATCTTTATTTCTTTACTTAAACCTAGTATATTGCATATTTGTATATTTCTACATTTAAAAGCATTCCGTTCTTATGAAACCATCGCATAAGGCAGTTTAAGTTACTCTGCAGCTCCTGGCAGTCTATGATTGTTAAAATGTTTATTAAGGAATCTTAAAAATCCCACCGTCTCGTGGAAGTCCTTTCTCGTTTCTGGTTGAGGTTCTACAAGTAAACACACAAAATAACAACAATAAATAAGTAAACACACAAATATGTTTGAAAATTTATGTCAACAAAAGAAAACAAAATGCGCTTACTATCGAAATAATAAGTTTACACATGTTTTTGTACTAAGCCAAAAAAAATATCAAAAAATGTTTGAATGTATACATTTGTTTGGTTTTTTGAATTCCTTTTTTGGAGCTTTCGATTTTTTTAGGAATTCTTGATTTTTAACTATTTTTTAATTTTTTGTCTTTATTGGATATTTTGGTTAGGTTTTTGGTTACCGCTAGACCAAATACTTAGACGTATTGCCTCAACAAAAGTTAATACTCACTTTCATTTCCCATAAATTGTTACACCATGGGCTATATATGAAAATCGGCAAGGGGTCAATACCTTCCATCCCATAGCTGGTAGAGAGAATATAGCTATAACATAAAATAAAATCCAGATTATTATTTTTTCAATGGATACATTTTAAAATGGAATTTTCTGAGTATGGTGTACACACTAGATATAAATTGAGTGAATGAAAAGACGAGTACTGAGTGAGTCATTTGATTAAAATTCCAGCTAAGCGCTTTCAGCCATTAGGTCATTCTCAAAACTGTCGACAAGAGAAAAACATACCACAGGTACAATGTACATACAATGAAATAAAATGTTTGATGGTACATCATTATTCAAGGGAAATTTGTTAAAATTACCCTATAAAGAGGGTGTAAACACATATCATTTAGTTGGTAATTTCAAATTAGACGTTTCGTTATGTGAATTATAACTACACGCTCGTTATAGAGTAATTTTAACAAATTTTAGTTAAAACATTAATCACATCCATATTGATGATAAAGAAAATTATCGGATTGTGAGGCTGATCCAGAATGAGCTAATCAGTTATTAAACAACAACTTTTTTAAAAGAAAAGATATTCACACTAACGTGATCTAAACAGAATCAAATTAACATTCTTGCACAGCAGTGTAATTCTTATCTAGCATCAACAAATATGAATAGATTTCACTGAGATGATTAAGATCAGTTTTTTCATTCATACAATTATGAGATTTAAATATGACTTTAATTTGCTCACAGCGTATTTGCCCACTTTTGTGGTTATTTACAAAACGTACAAACATTTTTTAAGTTTTTTCTTTGGTTGAATTATTCAGTACTATTCGTACGCTAATTTAAAAGTTAATTACTATTCTTCCTTTCCAATTTACTCAGACATTCTTCTACTGAATGCTTCATCTTAATAATTTTGACAGGTTTCCGTGGTCTCTGATTACGAATATAACGCTGGATAACTGGAATTTTGCATTTCAATATAGCGGATTCAAACTCTCATACTCTAGCATCAACAAATATGAATAGATTTCACTGAGATGATTAAGATCAGTTTTTTCATTCATACAATTATGAGATTGAAATATGACTTTAATTTGCTCACAGCGTATTTGCCCACTTTTGTGGTTATTTACAAAACGTACAAACATTTTTTAAGTTTTTTCTTTGGTTGAATTATTAAGTACTATTCGTACGCTAATTTAAAAGTTAATTACTATTCTTCCTCTCCAATTTACTCAGACATTCTTCTACTGAATGCTTCATCTTAATAATTTTGACAGGTTTCCGTGGTCTCTGATTACGAATATAACGCTGGATAACTGGAATTTTGCATTTCAATATAGCGGATTCAAACTCTCATACTCTAAGCACACAAACCCCAAGGCAAGATCAATCAAAGACCGTGTCACCTAAGTCAAGATCGCAGACCTAGCCATTACGAAAGTGATGTCTCCTAATTTATTAATTTTGAATAATAAGAGTGATACGTTCAGATGAAATAATTCCTATTTGGGGAAAATGTATTAACATGGTCTCTAAAATAGCGAAAAATCATGATTTTTCCACTTTTTTGAGTTAATATTACTCAAACACTTGATGTGATCGAATTCTGTTGAAAAAACTATTTCAAAAACAACTACGACTAGGCCTATCGGATCAATGAAACAATTACATGACTTGAAAAATCTAAAATATCATTGAAATAGTTTATTAAGGATGTAGAACGGTAAGAATCACAACTGTTTGGAAAAGGAGCGAAACGACGACCCCAATTATTTATTGTCACGGTGTCATAGTTATACAAATTTTTAAAGATATTTAAAAAAAACGCTTTTAAAGGTTAAAACTAACTTTTCCAACCTGTGAGATGCCCTGAATAATATTCTATCTTAAAATTGTCACTTGTATACACTTCGGGGGACATATCGTGATAACAAACCGAAATTTTTTCAAAATTTAACCAAAAATGTAGTACCTATATCTGAATTTATAGGACCCGGTGTGCTCCCTCTAGTCAGCTGAAAATCAATAGGGTACATCTGTGAGACACCTTGAAAATTATCCAATTATAAAATTGGCCACTTGTATACACTCCGGAGGCTGTATCCTAACAATCTGAAATTTATCCAAAAAGGACCAAAAATGTGGCACTTCAGGTACCATAACACCCGTTGTACTAGCTCTGGTAAGCTAAAAATCAATAAAGTTCATCTATAAGACGCCCTGGAGAATATTCAATCATAAAATTCGTCACTTGTATACACTCTGGAGGCTGTATCGTGATAACAAACTGAAAATTCTCCAAAAATGACAAAAATTTGGTACTCCAAGTACCATAGCACTCGTTGTAGTGGTTTTAGTGAGCTGAATATCAATACGGTTCATCTTTGAGACGCCTTGAATAATATCCAGTCATAAAATGTGTCACTTGTATATGCTCCGGAGGCTGTATCGTGATAACAAACTGAAATTTCTCCAAAAATGACAAAATTGTCGTACTTAAAGTATTATATCACCTGTTGTACTAGCTCTGGTGAGCTGAAAATCAATAGGGTTCATCTGTGAGATGTTATGAATAATATTCGATCATAAAATTCGTGACTTGTTGCACTCCGGAGGCTGTATCGTGCTAACAAACTGAAATTTCTCAAAAAATGACAAAAATGTCGGACTTCAAGTACCATAGCACCCGTTGTACTGGCTATGGTAAGCTGAAAATCATCTGTGAGATGTCCTAAACAATATTCAATCATAAAATTGGTGACTTGTTGCACTCCGGAGGCTGTATCGTGCTAACAAGACATGTAACGAAAAGTGGACGACGACGACATACACACAGGATTTTTTTCTAAAAACAATTTTTTGTGATGTTTTGATTAAAAACGTAAAAATAAATTCTAAATTTCAACTTTTGGGGGTAAACCAATACTTTTCTCGCATATTAGATAGGTTGGGCGGAAAAGTAATAAAATTTATCATGGCATCAGAATTGGCATTTGACAGATGTCGTAGAATCCTAAAATGTTAAAACATACAGGGTGTTCTATTTAAATTTTCAGTTCTTAGGTCATTTCCGGTGAAAGCGGAAGTGGGCCATTTTGTTTTTTCACGTAAAAAAAGCCCAATTTCGTTGTGATATAACCCATCAAAATTTGAACATAATCTAACGACCCAGTTAAAAGTTACAGGGGTGGCCCCTATTTCATTTACAACCATATCCATGTTTTCCACTTTAATTGCCTATCTTAACCGAAAAAAATGTTAGTTATAGACCTAAGAAGGCTAGCATTTATACACGTAAGGATATGTTAAAATGTCTTACCTAAGCACTAGATGAGGAATTCCTAATTTATAAGGTACATTTACATTGATTCGATTACTCGAGAAATGTGTATAATGATATGCATTATTACTTTTCCGCCCAACCTATCTAATATGCGAGAAAAGTATTGGTTTACCCCAAAAAAAGTTGGAATTTTGAAAAAATTTTTGAGTTATTTCCACGTTTTCCACCAACAACAACACGAAAAAACGGTTTTTAGAAAAAAAAATCCTGTGTGTATGTCGTCGTCGTCATCGTTGTCGTCGGCCACTTTTCCTTACATGTTTTGTTAGCACGATACAGCCTCCGGAGTGCAATAAGTCACCAATTTTATGATGGAGTATTGTTAAGGACATGTCACAGACGAACTCTATTGATTTTCAGCTCACCAGAGTCAGTACAACGGGTGCTATGGTACTTGAAGTACGACATTTTGTCGTTTTTTGAGAAATTTCAGTTTGTTAGCAGGATACAGCCTCCTGAGTTCAAGAAGTCACCAATTTTATGATTGAATATTATTCAGAACATCTCACAGATGAACCCTATTGATTTTCAGCTCACCACAGCTAATACAACAGGTGCTACAGTACTTTAAGTACGATATTTTTGTCCCCGGAGTATATACAAGTGACCAATTTTATGATTGGATATTATTCAGAGCGTCTCAAAGATGAACCTTATTGATATTCAGCTCACTAAAGCCAGTACAACGGATGCTATGGTACTTGAAGTACCAAATTTTTGTCATTATTGGAGAATTTTCATTTTGTGAGCACGATACAGCCTCCAGAGAGTATACGATTAATCAATTTTATGATTGAATATTGTTCAAAGTATCTCAGAGATGTACAATATTGATTTTCAGTTGACTAGAGCGACTACAGCGGGTCCTATAAATCCAGATATACTAAATTTTTGGAGAAATTTCGGTTTGTTAGCACGATACATCCCCCGAAGTATATACAAGTAACAATTTTATGATAGAATTTTGTTCAGGGCCACAGATGCGGAAAAGTTAGTTTTAATCTTTAAAACCGTTTATTTTTAGCTAGTAATGATATTAGGATTAGCCGATAGGGTTAGCCGATGCCTGCGTAAAGGAAGAGTTATACAATATTACCATCAATGACATCAAAGACCAAGAAGAGTTATTATTGTGAAATTACTCTATACAAAAACAAATGTCCAGCGCACTTTTACTGTACTTAACAGACCCAACGACAAAATAACATATTTAGAAATTTTGCTTAATTATATCTAACTTCGGCCACCACAACTAAAAATAAATGGTTTTAAAGATTAAAACTAACTTTTCCGCATCTGTGAGATGCCCTGAATAATATTCTATCATAAAATTGTCACTTGTATACACTTCGGGGGCCAAATCGAAATTTCTCCAAAAGAAACCAAAAATGCAGTATATCTGGATTTATAGGATCCGTTGTACTCGCTATAGTCAGCTGAAATTCAATAGGGTACATCTGTGAGACACCTTGAAAAATATCCAATTATAAAATTGGCCACTTGTATACACTCCGGAGACTGTATGTATCGTAGTAACCCGAAATTATTCCAATACGGACAAAAAATGTGGCACTTCAGGTACATAGCACCCGTTGTACTAGCTGTGGTGAGCTAAAAATCAATTAGATTCATCTATAAGACGCCCTGAACAATATTCAATCATAAAATGGGTCACTTGTATACACGCTGGAGGCTGTATCGCACCAACAAACTGAAAATTCTCCAAAAATGACAAAAATTTGACACCTCAAGTACTATAGCAGTTGTTGTACTGGCTTTAGTGAGCTGAATATCGATAGGGTTCATCTCTGAGACGTCTTGAATAATATCCAATCATAAAAATAGTCCCTTGTATATACTCCGGATGCTGTATCGTGCTAACAAACAGAAATTTCTCAAAAAATTACAAAAATGTCGCACTTAATGTACTATAGCACCTGTTGTACTGGCGGTGGTGAGCTGAAATTCAATAGGGTTCATCTGTGAGATGTTCTGAACAATATTCAATCATAAAATTGGTGATTTGTTGCACTCCGGAGGCTGTATCGTGCTAACAAGACATGTAACGGAAAGTTGCCGACGACGACGACGACATACACACAGGATTTTGTTGTTTGTTGTTTTTCATGAAAAACGTGAAAGTAAATCAAATTTTTTTTCCATAAATTTCAACTTTTTTGTGGGTAAACCAATACTTTTCTCGGAAAAGTAACAAACGGCTTTTTCTTACGATCTTTCAATCGAAAATGTACAGGTCAAGTAGTGGGAAAAGGAACAATCGGAGGCTGGCCATCTAAAATTGTAAACTATTTAAATTTATCCAATCCCGAGAACTATACCGGTCATTCATTTAGGAGGTCTTCAGCGACCCTTTTGGCTCTAATACCTAGAACATGGAGAAGAGCAAGAGTATCCTTCATACCAAAAATAGGGAAAAAGATCCCCGATCTTTCAGACCCATCTGTCTAACATCGTTTCTACTCAAAACGTTGGAGAAAGTAGTGGACAACTACATAAGAACGGGGAATAAATGTCAGAATGCCTACGAGTGGGGGAGTAATATACCCCTTCTATGGAGCCTCGTAGTAAATGAGTTGCTCTACAGGCTAACGGAACTTGGCTTCGAATGTATCGGCTATGCTGATGACATAATTCTAATAGTCAGAGGCAAGTTCAAGTGCACTTTGAGTCGTTTATTACAAATGGGCCTCAGAATTAGTGAGCAATGGTGCTTGTCAGTGGGGCTAAATATTAACCCAAACAAGACCGCAGTTATTACATTCACCCGGAAAAGAACACTTCCAGCTATGAAACCCCTATCTTTAGACGGAGAAATCATAGAATGGAAATCTGAAGTTAAGTATCTAGGGATAGCCCTAGACAGTAAACTTCTATGGAATAAGCATATTGATATAGCTGCAAGTACAGCAATAAAATATTTGATGGTGTGCAGAAGCCTAGCTGGTAAGACTTGGAGATGTAACCCAAAAATATTGCGATGGATGTACGCCATGATTGTGAGACCAGCAATTGCGTTTGGGGCAATAGTTTGCAATACCGAAGCAAGTCAGAACAGCACAAGAAAGACCCTCGACAAAGTTCAAAATCTTACCTGTGTGTGCATCATTGGAGCCATGAGAACGTGCCCAACTGGGGCACTTGAGATCATTACAGATCTCACCCCTCTACATCTGGTGATAGAAGGATCAGCCCAAAAGGCAATTCTTACAACATCTAGGAAAGGTTCAGGCAGTAAGAGTATTAAAAATAAGGAAGCCTGGTTAACACAATACATCTCATCAGCAGCGAATCTTCCCAGTGACGAAATTATCAAGAAAACTAGTATGGAAAAGAACATATCTACGATGCTAAATAAGAGGAGAGCTAGGGAAAGGCAATACACCACCCAAACTCTCAAAGAAAACACCATCAGAGGTACACAGATGGTTCAAAAACCACCACAGGAGCTGGCGTTTCAGTATTCGGGCCTGGCACCAGATACTCACTATCATCAGGCTGACCGTCTTTCAGGCAGAAATACTTGCGATTGAAAGGTGCATGGAAATGAACCTAGAAAGAAACTATCAGAAATGTGACGTAACGATTCATTCTGATAGTTAAGCAGCTATCAAAGCATTGAGCTCCCATGACATTGAGTTAAAGTTGGTATGGGAGTGCTGATGAAAACTTGATGAACTCGTTAATAGTAACAGGGTCTCTTTAATCTGGGTTCCTAGCCACTCGGGAATCACAGGAAAGAAGAGGCCAACACACTTGCCAAGAAAGGAGCAGGAACGCCCTTTATTTACCCGGAGCCTTTCTGTGGTGTAGCAAAATGCTCATATATGAAAGAGTTTCGGAAGAAAGGGGAAACTGGAAGAGAAACACTCCGACGGTGCCTTCCCGGACTGGATCACCTCAAAAAGTTCCAGCGGAACTTTGACAGCGCTAGATCAAAAATTTATTTGGATCTCAGTCAAAACAAGCTACATTTCCTTACGGGCTTCCTTACAGGGCACTACCGCCTTAGGAAGCACCTAATGAGAATAGGTCTAGCAGAAATTGACGAGTGTAGATTATGTGAGGAGGATGAAGATATTCCGGATCACCTAGTTCTAGAATGCCTCGCCATTGTAAGCCAACGCAAAAAATACTTCGGACAAGAGACTTGTAAGAGTGAGGCTCTAACCTCCTTGAAGCCGTCCCAATTACTAGAGTTCATTAGAACCCTGGAAACGAAAGGGGGGAGGTAGCAGTGGCAACAGCTCTGATAGGAGTGGGGGGGGCACAATAAACCTCGGGTTTCAGTACTTTGTAACCCTGTAATCTATGTAGAGGATTATTTTCAAAACAAAACAGAATTTGCTGAAAATATTTTGCACATCAATTTAACAATACAACAAGGCTGCACAAACACAAACAAGTGGATTTGGTCTAAATCATTTAAGAAACTATACTATTAATTTTAATATTAATAAATAATTTGTAAAATTAACTGTCTCGATCCTTACTTCGTGGAATGTACTCATTTTACTGTTTTAAATGAAACTTATTGTTTCTAGGTAAATAAAAAATTTTCAATATATTGAGGAGTTACCTAGAAACAGTAATATTTAAAACAGTGAAAGAATTTGTAGATTACCCGTAGATTACTTAACCTATATTGAAATTTTCAGCGAACGGTAACTAAATCACCTACCATTCGCTGAACGGTAAGTTGTTGACAAACCAGTAAATACTTTCTTTCTCTCGTGGAAACGGGCATGGTAAATAGTCGAAAACCACATATCGTGCAAAAAATATATTTTTGAATGAATTATTCTATTTCTTCTATTTCTTTCATCGTTCGATGATACAACTTTAATAAGAATCATTTTACCGAAGGCGAAAATCTCTTTCAAAAGAACAGTTTGACAAGTTCGTAATTTAAACTAGCAATTTTATTGCTGTGGTAGGGCGGGATCGCCAGAGTGTATATATCATATACTTGGTGTAACATTATGAATTATTTATATACTAGTGATCGACTCTATGTTACGTATTCCAAACACGAATACCTTGTCGAAAGTACAAAACGTCAAGGAGCGTCGCCGACATCGTGGCAGAATCTCTTAGCGAAATTTATGTCAATAAATCGAAATCCAAGTGAGGAATGATATAAGTAAAACATAGATTTGTCTATATTTCGACTGAAATCGATTCCAGACATGACATATTTAATTAAAATTAATCGAACTATGTCAAATAGGGAATTCCTGTTCTCAAAATGTATGGCTTAAACACACTGCATTTTATAAAAATTATGCATTTTTATACAGAGTGGCCCAAAAGTCTGAAAGCGGCCAATTATCTCGTAAACTGCTAGTCCTAATTGTAGAAAATTTGTGGTACACCTATTTTGAGATACGGAGATTCCAGATTTGATATTTGCAATGTTGCCAGATTTGCCGTTTCTCTTATATTATTAGTAACTTTGGTTTATCAAATTCATCACCCTGTTTATTCAGTCATTTTTGGAATCTCATATTCAATACGAGTTCAACCATATGTAACACATATGATTTTATGTAGTCTGGAAGGTTTTAAATACATAAAACAGTAAAATAATAAGTAGATATGAAGTAGTTTAAATGTAGAATGCCCTGATTTTGACATTTGTTCACCATTTACATTATTAACTAAAACTGACAGTAGTTTGATGTGTTTTGAAAAGTTCCGCAAGGTAAATTGCTTCTCTAAAATGAGTCTTAACGAAAAAGAACGAATTACTATTCTAATGATGAGAGGGTACGGCGACAGAAAAATATTTTATTGTGAAGTAGCCAATTTGTTCAACGATACTTTCCCAAACCGTTCTCCTATTCATAAGGCGACGGTAGAAAAAACTGTAAAGCGATTTGAGGAATCTAGAGGAGTAAAAGATAGATACCGATCAGGTAGACCGAAAACAGTTATGAATGCCAACAAAAATTTAGATATAATGCAGAGTTTTGTTGAAGATCCACATACATCCTCACGCAGCGTTGCACAAGTACATGATGTAGGTCGTTATTCAGTCTTACGTGTATTACATAAGACTAAATTTAAACCATACAAAATTCAGTTATTGCAAAAATTAAGTGAAGATGACTTCGATCGTAGATTAGAGTTTAATGAGGTAATGATGGATAAAATTGAAAATTTTGTTAACAGAATATGTTTTTCCGATGAAGCAACCTTTACACTGTGTGGGAGTGTAAATCGACACAATTTAAGGTACTGGAGTGACGTAAATCCACACTGGATGCGTGAGAACCATACTCAAAGACCACAAAAATTAAATGTATGGTCAGGTATAGTAGGTACTCAGTTAATTGGGCCATTTTTTATCGAAGGAAATTTAACGTCAGATTAATATGAACTTCTGCTTAAAAATGAAATTGTACCCACACTGAGAAACTTGTTTGGAGCCAATTTTAGTCAGATATGGTTTCAGCAAGATGGAGCTCCAGCTCATTTAGGTGTAAATGTCCGGCGTTATTTAGATGGGATCCTTCCCGGACGATGGATTGGTAGACGAGGTAGAATTGAATGGCCTCCACGTTCACCTGATTTCAATCCTAAAGATTATTTTTATTGGGGATACTTGAAAAATTCAGTTTACAAAACTAAACCAGCAAGTCTTGCAGATCTAAGGCAACGAATTATAGATGAATATCGATTAATTTCTAGACAATCATGGAGAAATGTGGTAGACGCATTCTACCATCGATTAGGGTACTGTCAACTCACAAATGGAGCACATTTTCAACACTTGATAAAGTAACCATTGAGTTAAAAATGTTGCAATCTTTCAATGGTTACGTTTTAATATAGTTGAAGATAGTTTGTATTAAAACATTTAATGAGACAATTAGGCGTTGCGAGACTTCTGTTTTATGTATTTAAGACCTTCCAGACTACATAAAATCATAAGTGTTACATATGGTTGAACTCGTATAGAATAGGATATTCCAAAAATTACTGAATATACAGGTCGATGAATTTGAAAAACCAAAGTTACTAATAATATAAGAGAAACGGCAAATCTGGCAACATTGCAAATATCAAATCTGGAATCTCCGTATCCCAAAATAGGTGTACCGCAAATTTTGTACAATTAGGACTAGCAGTTTACGAGATAATTGGCCGTTTCCAGACTTTTGGGACACTCTGTATATTATTTAGTCTTTAAAAGTAGTTCTCCGTGGTCTAGTGAAATGGTACTCTGTCTGCTAACCAAGAGGAGACGAGTTCACAGCCTGCCCCGATAACATCAATAATAAAAATTCGGCCTGTCACCTGTCGGAAGGCATACAACCGACAGTATCCTGCCTAGTACATCCTCTCAACAAAGACGTTCAGATTCTTCATTAAAATGTAGGTCCCTTATATCTGTGGTCAGTGAAGAGCACAAGACAGGTAGAACTGAGAAGTCCCCTACGTACAATAATGTATTTTTTCCACTACAAGCCAAATTTAAGACAAAAAATAAAAAAATTTCTGGTAAAAATCGAATAGCACAGGAATATAAATTCACCTTTCCACTAATAAAACAATAATCAAGTAGTCTTATACCTATTGACATTTCCACTAGTAAAACTTATTTGTAATCAACAGTTGCGTTCATAAAACATAACTTATAACTCAACCGTTGATGAGCGCTCACTGAGCAACAAATAATAATGGTTGGCGTGTGTCTCTAGAACGATCATTTTTTTGGAAAAAATTAATATTGAAATTATGGCTAGATACGTACAATCTAATTCTTGCGTTATTAGATGATGGTAATATAATTGATATAAACAGAAATATTATAACCCATGCAATAGAAGATTTGCAGGAACCATTACCACATGATTATAATGTAAGAAGACGTGGCAGTCGTGAAAAAAACAGGAATTATTACGAAGAAACAATTCCAGCATATAAGGTTATGTATCAAAGTGCGTTCACAAGAACATTCACGCAACGGTTTTGTTTTCTGAACGCACCCAACGTTCGTTATTATCGCCATGTTGAGTTACGGGATGTCATCAGTCATTATTGGTTCAGCGCGAATTATAAACTAATGGCATTTTTATTCAAATAATGTTATTATGTTAGGTAATTTCAAAAAGCAAATACGTTAAAGAGAATCTCCTGGGCACACAATATTATGTTGCACAAGTTTTTGTTAAACTACTATCCCTGGATTCTGAAAATATTTGAATTTGTCCATTATTGACCTAGGTTAACAATAGAAAAAATTAGTGTTTTAAATAAAACTCACGGTTTCTAGGTAATTCCACAATATAATAAAATTTATTGAAAATTCTAAAAAATTTACAATTGTTTCGATAAATCAATATCATCGTCAAAATGACAGAAGTTACATTTCATCTGATGCCTACCTGATGTTTAGTAGTTATTTTTGGCTAGACCAAGAAGTGACCTAACTTGTGATTGGCTTAATATATGTTTATAGAAAAAAGAAGAAGATGTGATATTACAAATATTGAAGCTTAGATATTATTAGCCCTATGGTGATATCCTGGATATCATTTTTCCAATTAAGATCAGTATAACTGTACAATGATATAGAAAACCAGGAAAACTATATCTGCTGATCTTTACAATTATCACTTAAGAAGCCAGTTTATTAGTGGAGAACTCCCTAGATTTAACTGTTCATTGACAACAACATATTGTGGGTTTCTTAAATGTCTTCTAATTTCCAATTCTTCAAGGAAATCCAGTTCTTGTTTCTTTTCACAAATATGCAGCACTTTTGTGTTAGGTGTCAATGAATGATTGGTGTCAAGTAGATGTTTTGCGTAGTGAGATTTATCTGGTTGTTTTAATCTGTATGCTCGTAAGTGTTCACTGCATCGGATATCAAAATTCCTAAGGGTCTGACCCAAATAGACAGCATTACATTCTGAACATTTGAGTTTATATCTACCTGACTTCTTTAATAGTGGTATTTTGTTTTTACATTTAACAATTTTGTACTAACGTTACTTTCTGTTTTAAAAGAAATTGTTGTATTCGTTAATTTCATAGAAAAAATTATTAACCACTAATAGAGAAATTCAACTTCTCAGTTGGCTAGAAGACGCAATAATTGTCAACTTCATAGCTAGTAGTTGAAAAACTTGTATATACACCACGGTGGTGAAGACATTTTCAGACCTCGCACCTTATTCCGCTCGGAGCAAAGCCCCTCGCGAAATAATTGGTGCTCGGTCAATAATAACAGTCTTCACCACCTTGGTGCTTAATATACTATTTAATAGACCATTCCAGGTCGCGTGACTGACAGGTCGCCTATCTTGCTTGAGGGGCTAACAAATCGATTATTTGCATTTGTTTGCTGTAAGTGTGAATAGTTTTCACTGTTTTTAAAGCAAAAAACTAAATTTTCTTTGTGAAAATCTGTTCAAAATGTCGAATTTTGGGTATTATAATACTTTGATAGGTGATATTAAGTCGCAATATGATCAAAACATTCTTCTAATTAACAACATAAATCCATATGAACTTGCTCCTGGTGACTACACGTTGAAAATATGTGATTTATCTAACATAACCATCATGGATTTAATGAATTATTTAGCCTTATCCCATAGTTTTTATACTGGACAACAATTTAAGTTCATAAAAAGTTTGCAAGCCTACAAATTTGCTGAATCTGTTACTGTTTTAAGTATTTTAACCAAAAAGTTTAAAGGAGAGGCTTTTGCCGTTGTTTGCAAGGTGAGATATATAAAATGTTCGTCTCTGTAATACATTTTATTTATTAGGTTTATGAAACACTATATTATGATAATTAATTCGTTTACATTCTTGGGAAGTGCCCTCTTTTTGTAAATAAATATGTGTACCTACTTATTTCATGGAGATTTTATTATATATAAAAAAGTATTTTTATAATTCATTAACCTATTTATTTAGTGTTTTAAATGAAACTCAACGTTTCTAGCTAATTCCACAATATAATGGAAAATATTAAAAATTCTAAAAAATTGACAATTGCTTCGATAACTGAATATCATCGTCAGAATGACAGAAGTTACATTTCATTTTATGCCTACCTGATATGTTTAGTAGTTATTTTTGGCTAGACCAAAAAGCGACCTACCTTGTGATTGACTTGATATATGTTAATAGAAAAAAGAAGAAGATGTGATATTACAAATATTGAAGCTTAGATATTATTAGCCCTATGGTGATATCCTGGATATCATTTTTCCAATTAAGATCAGTATAACTGTGCAATGATATAGAAAACCAGGAAAACCATATCTTCACTTCACTCATTCACTCATTTAAAACTATATCTGCTGATCTTTACAATTATCACTTAAGAAGACAGTTTAATAGTGGAGAGCTTCCCAGATTTATCTGTTCACTGACGACTTCATATTGTGGGTTTCTTAAGTGTCATCTAATTTCCAACTCTTCAAGGAAGTACTACATATTCGTGATAAGAAACAAGAACTCTTAAGTGATCATTGTAAAGATCAGCTGATATAGTTTTCCTGGTTTTCTATATTATTGCACAGTTATACTGATCTTAATTGGAAAAATGATATCCAGGATATCACCATAGGGCTAATAATATCTAAGCTTCAATATTTGTGATATCACATCTTCTTCTTTTTTCTATTAACATATATTGAGTCAATCACAAGGTAGGTCACTTCTTGGTCTAGCCAAAAATAACTACTAAACATCAGGTAGGCATAAAATGAAATGTAACTTCAGTCATTCTGACGATGATATTCAGTTATCGAAACAATTGTCAATTTTTATAGAATTTTTAATATTTTCCATTATATTGTGGAATTAGCTAGAAACGTTGAGTTTCATATAAAACACTAATAATATGAGTAGATTCACGAAGTAAGGGTCGAGACAGTTAATAACCTATTTATTGTTGATTTTATTCTTGTAAAAAGGAACCAATTTTATAAAAGATAAACAAGGATTTCTACTTGGTTTATTTAATATGTAGTTTTTTCCATTACAAGTTAAAAAAAACTTTTTTTCTGTAAAAAAAATTTGACATTTTATCTCTGTTGACAGATAACAAAATACAACTTTTCACGAAATTACTTTTTTCCCCGGGAAAAAAGTGAGTACTTTTTTCCCGGATATATATATATATATATATATATATATATATATATATATAATAAACAACGAATAGATTAGTGGGTATTGCACGCAAATAGAAGAAGGGGCTACTGAAAAGAGTGGTAACCGCAGACATACATGTTTCTGGCTCATTAGCTGTCATCGGTACGGTACAACCAAGAAAAGATGTGAAACATTGGAGCAAAGGTGTTGAATGAAACATGAGAAAATATAACAGAAAACAGCAGGATAGTCAAAAACATTCTGACTTTAATATATTGTAATAATATGTTCTTTCACTATTGAATCGTCGTTTTTCCTATTACAGAAAAAAATAGTGTATTATACACGGGAAAAATATTAGATTTTAGCTCTCGGTTTGTTGTCTCCCTCCGCTTCGCGTCGGGAGACAACATAACCTCGAGCTAAAATCTAATACTTTTTTCCCTTGTATAATAAATAACTATTTCTACTCCCGTTACTAAAATCGCATTTTGAACACAGATTTGACATGCACAAAACGACTCTTTAAACACTAGTGTCACATCTCGTTTATCTTTTGTTTTTAAACGTCAAAATGTTAAATTTCATGTGTCATTTGATTTGTCAGTCAGCCGTCAGCCATCGTCCGTGATGTTATAAATATAGTATAATGTTTTCGTTCCTGCGGACGAAGAAAAACTATAGTAAGCACCTCGTGTTAAAAACGTCTTTCTCGTTTCTAGTAAAACTCGTGACTAAAGTAAACTTTTTGACACTTGGTACTTAATATACTATTACCTGTTATGAAGTATTTGGAACATATTCGAGCGTTTTTTTTATGAATGTTTCGGATTAAGGCCGTCGTTTCAAAGATCGAAACCACAATTCTCGACGTTCTTTTAGCAAGGCGTTTTATATGTCTCCCCGATCTCTAAGTAGATCAAGTTCGAATTTCATATAATTAAAAATGTTCTATAGAAAAACAGAAAACTTCATTTCATGTTTATTGATTTGCATTTTGCAAATATAGGGATTCTTGCTATTTATATTTCGAGTAGTCAAATTATTTGCATAACAACTAGCAGAAAAAACATCTAAATGATCAATTATTTCCACAATTCTCGGAGGTATTAATAAGATTTCATCATTTTTGTTGTTCTTTGTTTCAGGCGTTGGACCTGCACGGTCTCAACCATGGGGTGTTTTGGTAGCAAAGATAAACTTTCCAAAGAAGATATGGACTTTCTTAAATCGCACACCCGTTATGATGAAAGCACAATAAAAGAGTGGTATAAAGGTTTCAAGGTAAGTACAATTTCATTATTCCTTTTTAAAAAAAAACATTAAAATCTTTTAATGATTGTCAAATCCCAGAAAATTCTCTTTTAAAAAATATTTCTTTATACATTCGTAAAATAACTAATAGACGGAGATTTGAACATGGCGAGCAACATGTCTCGGTGCAAGAAATATTTTACTTGAAATGGTCGATTGTTCCCGGCAAACGGCGCACTGGAAGCTATATACGAGTACGTGTGTGGGCGATCAAACGTGTAAATTTTCAGACAAAAAAAACTGTCGATCGGCAAGGCTGAAATTTTGTATAGGTATCGAGGAGACTGAGAAAAAGCAGGGAAAAGTTGTCAGGAGTAAGTGGAAGAAAGGGTTGTCAGAAACCGCGAAAAGTCTCGGAAAATTTACATATTAACCCTTTGACTCACGGTGTCTACAATTGTAGACACTAACTTTCCAGTGTCCGTGATAACCACAATTTGCTTCGTTTCGTGTTTATACAACCCAGAATACATTCGTAGACGTCACTGCATATGTGTCAGCCAGTCACAGTGGTGACATCTGTCATACACAAGTAGTAACATATTGTAATGTTTTTCATATTTATTTAAACGTTTTTGTTATGGGTGGGATGGATTTATAGACACACACACGTTATGTCTACTAACTTAATTTATTTATTCACTACACTATTCACTTATTTATATTATACACACAGTATATTCACTTACATTAATTTATATAAACACTTCACTACTTAGACTATTTACTTGCTCGCTTTTTATATCACGAGATCACTTTATCAACCCAACTTCTCACGCTGGTTGGTCCTTTATATATATATGTGGCCTTATTTTCTAGATAATTCTAGTTTGTGGCTTACGCCAAAACAATCGCCTCTCTGGAATATTCTTTTCTTTTCGGGATATTTCTCAAATGCCGGCTCAATCCTTAAAAGATCTTCGGAGAACGTGTCTATAAAAACGGTCACAAAGAATCCCAATAGACCTTCTCATAATTCGGCGCGCTCGCCATTTTTTTAACACTGTTAACATAAGGCTACAGGACCGTATCTACTTCGGTGTGCGAGTTCGTAATATTACACCCTCCTTAAATGGAAGCTCCTCCTGGAACTTTTGTGTAGCCGAGACTGGATGTTTGAATCGGCAACTGTCCCCATTTCTACACTTTTCTATATTATGGAAATAACAGGGCACCGTCTTCATTGGATACTGATAACGGGGGTTGTAGCTGCAAATTAATATGTGGACACCGGTATCTTGGAAGATCACCTCTACCATATTCCTGATCACTCGTCAATTCAACTGGTTACTCACAAAGTGGCGGAACTAAGAGCAGAATTGGAAGATCGTGAGTTGGAAACGTCCGGTAAGAAAAGTGAATTAATAGAAAGACTCAAAATGGCACTGGAAAGTGAAGGCTTGGATCCAGAAACATTCTAATTCAAAGACGAGGCTTCCACCTTGATCTCGTCAATTTCTGATATGAGGAATGATTTTTCTGCCATGGACGAGAAGATTTCAACCATGAAGAACGATATTTCTGCTAACATGGACAAGTTTTCTACTTATGTGGACGAGAAGATTTCTGCTGTGAAGAACGATATTTCTACCATGAAGAATGATATATCTGCAGATATCTTATCATTGAAAAATGACATTGCTGCTAAAGTCGAGAATAAAATCACGTCTCTAAAATCGGATATTGAGGATAAGATGACAACGATGAACGAGAAAATAAAATCAGACATGGAGAATAAGATGACAACGATGGGAAATCAGATAGATGAGAAAATCAAGGAGTTAGAGACGAAGATTGCCGATTTAAGAACACAAGACATTTCAGCAGAAGAAAAGAAGATCGAGATCTGCAAGCCAGAAACACAACCCAAGACAGATGATATTGGCAGTTTTGCCCGAGTCAAGGCCCCAATGTTCAATGGAAAAATGTCGTGGACCAATTATGTGAAACAGTTTGAAGCAGCCGCTAGAGTGAATAATTGGTCCGCTTCGCGGAGATGCCTTAGATGTACTTCAGACGATACCGCTTGAAGAAATGGATGACTTCGAGCTGCTGAAGAAGAGGTTGAACATGCGGTATGGTCACGAACATTTGGAACAGTTGTACAGATTCCAGCTGAAGAACCGAAGGCGGAAACGTGACGAACCCCTTCAAGAGTATGAAATGGATATTGCCCGACTAGTTCGATTTGCTTATCCATCAGCACCAGAGAACATGATGAAATGTTTAGGCATCCAGGCCTTTATTGACGGCTTGTGTGACCACGATATGGAGAAGACGCCTCGATTAGCCCATCCTAAAACATTGGCCGATGCATTGACTGCTGCTCTTGAATATGAAGCAGCCACGATGGCTTCGGGATACAACAAAGATAGGACCATACAGGAAGAAGGTGACGATGACAGACTTGGCCAGATCGTCAACTTGTTGAAAGGTATGGTAGACAAGAAGCCGAAGAAAATCAGGTGCTGTAATTGTGGCGAGCTGGAGCATGCACGCAGTTCGTGTAAGCGTCCTACGACTCCTGTAAACCAAGAACCTCTTAGATGCAAAGCAGCCAAGAAAAGCTCGCGGTACAACAAAGGTAGAACCATGCAGGAAGAAGATAACGATGACAAACTTGATCAGATCGTCAACTTGTTGAAAGGTATGGCAGACAGGAAGCCGAAGAAGATCAACTGCCGGAAGTGTGGCGAGCTACAGCACGTACGCAGTCCCTCTAAGCGCCCCAAGACTCCTGTATCCCAAGAACTTCAGTCACAGGGGAAATCAGACAGGGGTGAACATCCAGCTAATGTGAATCACCAAAAAGCCAACTCCTTGTCTAGACGGCCATGCCCTGTAGACTATTCACAATGCAACAAGTCGAAATCTAAGGAAGTTGCAGTTTCAAGAATTACAGTAGTCAACGAGGAATGGTCACCCACCAGGATCAGAGAAGATCAGGAGAATGATCCTCACCTGAAGATGATTCGGCAATGGAAGAAAGAAAACCGGCGACCTACCTGGCAAGAAGTGTCAAGATTTTCACCGAAACTCAAGGCGTATTGGGCTCATTGGGACTCCCTTGTTCTGGAAGAATGCATATTGAAAAGAATCCTTGAGAACGATGATGGTTCTGAGATGAGGAGACAGCTAGTTATCCCGAGAACAAGAGTAGCTGAGGTACTGAAAAAGTTACACGACAGTCTATCGGGAGGTCACCTGGGAGTGAAGAAAACCCTTCAGCGAGTCCGTGAAAGGTTCTATTGGATGAACAGCTCCGACTATGTGAAGGACTGGTCTAAGAAATGTACGACTTGTGCTACGAGTAATGGACCACATCGCAAGAGAAAGGCACCCATGAAACAGTACAATGTTGGAAGCCCTTTCGAAAGGATTGCTTTAGATATCGCTGGGCCATTTCCGACGACAGAAAATGGTAGCAAGTACATACTGGTTGTAATGGATTATTTCACAAAATGGGTAGAAATTTACGCTATTCCCAACCAAGAGGCCACAACTGTCGCGGATGTATTGGTGAAGGAATTTATCAGCCGATATGGAGTACCCTTGGAAGTCCACAGTGACCAGGGGAGAAATTTTGAAAGCCATCTATTCCAGGAGATTTGCGACAAGCTGGGAATGAAGAAGACCAGGACAACAGCTTTACATCCACAGTCAGATGGAATGGTCGAGAGAATGAACAGGACTATTGGAAAATACCTGGACAAAGTAGTATCCAGCCATCAGAGAGATTGGGACCAGTATCTTTCCCTATTCGCATTGGCTTATCGATCTGCTGTCAATGAGTCCACGGGTGAAACACCGGCGAAAATTCTGTTTAGACGTGAAATGAGGCTTCCTTGTGACCTGGAATTTGGCTGCCGGCCTGGAGAAGATCTAGCAGGCGAAGACTACGTGATCCAATTGAGAAGAAGGCTGGACGATATTCATGAATTAGTTCGAACCAATCTTCAAGTTGCCAGCGAGAGAATGAAAAGTCGGTACGACACGCAGGCCACAGAAGGCGGTTTTAAAGAAGGGGACAAAGTATGGTTACACAACCCGACGAGGAGAAAAGGATTTTCTCCAAAATTACAAAAATCCTGGTAAGTTCCATACTTAATCAAGAAAAGGATCAATGATGTTTTATATCGCATAAGCAAGATACCCAACGGAAAACCAAAAGTAGTTCACCAAAACCGACTAGCGCCATTCGAAGGAGACCATGACATAGAGGAAGGAGTAAACCTTATTCGAGATGTGTCCGACTCTACCTTCGAGGAATTTATGTGCACGTATGGAGGTACCAGGAAAGCTAGATATGGAGTCACTTCGGAACAACAACAAGATCTGTTCACTCTCCCGGAAGATTATTCACTGGCATACAACATCCCCGCCCGTATCAAGAACGCACGACGGTTGGAAACCGTCTTTCGAAAGAAGTTCGGGCAATTAGAAAAACTTGAAGACCAGATTCCAGCCCCTGGCAAGACACTGAAACTGAAACATAATCCGCGGTACGTCTTCTACGTGGTAACTAAAAGTGAATTCCAAGATCGATCTACCTACCGCGATGTGTGGGAAGCACTTCGAAACCTCCGAGATCATGTGTTGGAATCCAACGTGAAGAAACTGGCTATGCCTAAGATAGCGAGTAACCAGTTGGATTGGCGAATCATCAGGAACATGGTAGAGATTATCTTCCAAGATACCAGTGTCCAGTTATTAATTTGCAGCTTCAACCCCCTTTATCAGTATCCGATGAAGACGGTGCCCTGCTATTTCCATAAGAGCGGAAAGTGCAGAGATGGGGCCAGTTGCCGATTTAAACATCCAGTCTCGGCTACACAAAAGTTCCAGGAGGAACTGCCATTTAAGGAGGGGGTAATGTTACGAAACAGCACCCTGGTATAGTCCCTAAAACCGACTCTGTCTAAGCCAGGTATAAAAGTTAAAATTATGGCGGATACGCAGTTATAAAAAACTGTTTACGAGTTACGACTATCTTATGTAAACATTGTTTTTGTGACCAGAGTTATCTAGAAAAGGCCAGAAAAATTATTCGTGACTGTGTAAGCCGCAGCCCAGAATTTACTAGTAAAAACGGCTTTAATATATAAGGGACTGATCAGGAAGAGGGAGTGGAGTTGATAATTTGACATCGTGAGATAAACCAATAAATAAGTGAATTAGTGAACTGTTTATATAAATTAGTTTAAGTGAATATACTGTATATATAAATTAAGTATTAGTGATTAGTTTAGTGTTTAAATAAATTAGTAAGTAGCCATACCGTGTGTTTAAAATTTATCCCACCCGTTTATTGTTTAAATAAATAACAAAAACATTACAATATGTTTTTTGCTTTACATTGTTATCTTCAGTGATTTTATGATTGAACCCAACTCACATTGGAGTATTCGGTACTGTGTGTGTGTGGGGGGGAACTGGCTTGGAATTAAATCCTTCAGCCACAGATTTTTTTTTATTTAATGGTATACTGAACGTGTTATTTGAATCTACATTTCAACACCGTTACAGATAAAATTTCGTTTAAGAACTCCACCAGAGTGTCAAAAACTATTTTATTATTCAGCCCCAATAAATGAGCTAGACTTACGGGGAACTGTATGTTTAATTTACTAAGGGATTTAAAAAGATTTTCTCTTTCTTTTTCATCTTTGATACAATCAAATATTATATGATTGATATCTGCAATAGTAACATTATCACAACTACCGTAGCCGTGTTAACGATACCTAATTTAGCAAGGTGATATGGATATTTCCCATGCTGGGATTTCAATCTCAAAATTGTGGATACATAAAATTTGGGAACATTATAATCAATTATATATGACTGTAGCAATGGAAGTTGAGAGTGTTATAAAAAATATTGATTCGTGGATTTTTGAGCAAGTTCAATCCATTTCTGTATAGTCCTTTGTTTTAGAGCTGTTTTAATATCCCTCTGGGTAGGGTAATTTATTTGTACCCCATCAATAATAGCATCCTTAGCCAACTGGTCAACTATTTCATTGCCTATAATACCTATGTAACTCTTCACCCAAATAAATGTAACGTCTATATTACACAACATTTTTTTAATATTGCATAAAATATCTGATTTATGTTTATTTAGGTGGTTATTTTTAATTGCTTCTAATACTGATCTTGAATCACCTGTTTGATTTTAATTTTAAATTAATATTTAAGTATGTTATACTTTTTTCTATGGCTACCAATTCAGCAGTAAATATGCTACAAATATTTGGTAATTTATATTTTTCATATGTTTTGTGGTTTAAAACATATTGTAATGTTTTTCTTATTTATTTAAACAGTAAACGGGTGGGATAAATTTTAAACACACGGTATGGCTACTTACGAATTTATATAAATACTAAACTACTCACTAACACTTAATTTATATACACTTAACTATTCACTTAAATTTAATTTATATACACACAACCTTAATTATTAATTTATATCAATACTTTACTGTTCGCTATTTCGGTGTATTTTTGTTTATTTTTCGAGATAACTTTATCAACTAAACTAACTCTCCATGGTCGGTCCTTCATATATGAGTGCCTTTTTTACTAGATAATTCTAGATTGCGGCTTACACATAAACAATTGGCTCTGGCATTTTCTACATAAGACTGGTCACAAAAACAATGTCTAGATAAGATAGTCACAATCGTAAACAGTTCTAAGAAATCTCTGCGCATCCGCCATAATATTAACTTTCATACATGGCTTAGACAGAGTCGGATTCAGGGACTATACCAGTGTGCTGTTTCGTAACAATATGAAACCGATTGATCAATTCAAAATTTAATTTTTTGTAAATAAACTTAATTTTTCTAATTTCTTATGAACATGTATATCTGTTTACTTCACTTCGGACATTTTAATGATACTTCCTTTAATCCTCAATGAATATTCAGATTAATTGTCAGAAGTGCTCTAAAACATGCACTTTACTCTCGAATCTCTCGCCAACCCTTCCACTTTGGCTTTTTACAATTTGTAAGCACTTTATTCTATACGCAAACAATACAAATGCAAATTGTCAGAAGTTTTCTTTAATATGTAAATTTTCCGATATTTTTCGCAACTTTGGCAGCTACAGACAACCCTTTAGCTTCCACTTACTCTTCTGACAATTTTTTCCCTGCTTTTTCTCAGTCGCCGCGATACCTGTACAAATTTTCAGCCTTTTTGGTCGACAGTTTTTTTTTGTCTGAAAATTTACACGTTTAATCGCCTGTCCACGTATATGGTTTCCAGTGGCCTTCTTGCGGTCGAGCTTTCGCTTTATCTGCAACAATCGAATCTTTTCCAGTTAAAATATTGCTTGCTATCCTCGGTTATGTTGCTCGCCACATAGCCAGCTCTTATACTATAATAAATCGATATGGATTAATTTTAAGTCGACTTTTACGAGAACCCTGGATTTTCACCACTTCAAATAATATTCGCAAGAAAACGCTCTCAAATGATACGTTTTCCCTCGCACTTATCCCTAGTTAAAACAAACCGAGAAAAAGTTCATTTAACCTGAATTGAAGACTACGCCAATTTTCTCTACCAATCATATCCTGCAGTCTCAAGTATGCAGTGTGTGCCATTCGGTCGTGCTTTGCAAGAGTGCTGTGGAAGGCGATTGGGATGAGTTGGTTTCAATGAACACGCCTCGAGCGTTAAATGAGCGAGGATAAGGTGTCAAATTAATCGGGCGGACTCTCTTTTCATTTGTTTTTATTGCAAATTTGAACGATTGAAGTTGTTCTAAACGGTCGCTGGTAACGTATGAAAAATAATTTAGAAATTGGAATTTAAATAAAACTTATAAATTCAGTTTGGCCGCTTTAGTAAAATAATACTGATTTTGATAACATAAAAGATTTGGGTATTTTAGTAGAATCTATTAAAAAACGGAAATAGACATAAATGGAATAAATTGAAAAAAGTATACACACGCTTTATCAAAGTAAAGTTTTCGTGGAAGATCGATAAATAAGTTTAATCTCAAAATATTAAAAGCTTATTAAAGACCTACAGAAAAGGTTAAATTTATGTTGGGATTCTGAGAATTTACCTATAAGCTACAGAATCTGTAAGATATAGAATCTGTAACTTGAACCTTTACAGATTTGTAAAATTTGCTATTCTGGAACCAAATCTATAAGAGTCATAGTTACAGATCTTTACCTTATAGGTTTCAACTTCACTTCTGTTTATAATGTCAAAATTCTAACCTCAAAACCAGAGCAATTGGAGTTATACTTACAACAGTAATACTATAAACCCAATTATTTAATAAAAAAGTGGGAAGAACTAGTGGCGCAATTAAATGCCCTTGGAAAAGGCCCCTCTCTTTCTGTCGAAGAGTGGAAGAAGGTAAGAAAATTATATACACTTACATTGCTTTTTGTATTCACCTTGGTTAATTTTTAGAGATTTTTGGGTTGGAAGTATGCCACAAAATCGAAATATCGAAAAATGAAAGCCCTGTCAATTGGAACAAGTGGAGGACCACAGAGCAACATTACTCTAAATCAGTGGTTCCCAACCTTTCCTGGACCACCGCCCCCTATAGAAGAGAACAAAAATTTCACGCCCCCCCCCCTAGTCGCTGGTTAGTCCAAAGTTTTTAATTTTATTTGAATTTCATCTGTACCGTCCCAATTGATCTGTATTTAGCTTTAATTTCAGTTAATGTCTAAATTTTATTTTAGAGGAATGATAAAGTAGAAATTTATTAAACGACTACCAAATGTACAATAAAATTGTTTATTAAACTTTTAAATATAAACACAGAATCAATAAGAGATACAATCACAATAGAAATAAGAAATGCAATACAATAAGAAATACAAAATTAATAATAAAGAAATGAGACGGTTGAGGCTGGTGGAGTGTTACTAGTTTGTTAATATCGGGTTTCAATTTCGTTAACATCAATCGCAGATCGCCACGTTCAGTGATGTGTAGTCTGCTCCTCTTCTTTGACAGCAAATCAGTTACTGCACTGAATGCACGCTCATCCATATAGGACGAAGGAAATGCAATTAACAACTTCTGTACTATTGTGCACAATCCAGGATAGAGAACTGGTATTGGTTTTTGAAGCCAGAACTCTTGATATCCACGTTTGAATTTTACTTTCAGTTTTTCGTTATTTGTGAGTTCTAATAGCTCCTCTTCCAAATTTGATGATCCTTCAGTATCTGTGTTTGCGAAAGGATCTATAACCCAACTTGGTATTTCCATGTTTAAAATATCTTGGAAACGCTCTGTAAAATCAACATGAAGAACTTCCAAGAGTTGCAGGAAGTAATTAAATCTTCCGGTTTTGCAGACACTGTTGATAACCGAGATTTGTTTTGAATATAAGAAGTTTTCCTGCAAAAGCAGCTATGACGTTTTAGTTTTAATTAAATTTAAATCATCACCTTGCATTTGTAGATTAACTTGATTAAATACTTTAAACAGGTCCGTCAAATAAGCGATGTCATTTTTTGACGTAATCAGGTTTTCGCGCAATTGTTCGTTTTCTTCAAGAAATTCCAACACTGAGACAAATAGATTAAAAAAACGATTCAGACAAACACCTTTAGAGAGCCAACGTACTTCTGTGTGCAGCAGCAAGCGATTGTAGTCTTCATCATTTTCATTGCAAAGCTTATGAAACAAACGGTCATTCAATGAATTGCTTCTAATGATATTGATTGCTTTAATAACGTTATTGAGGGACGCATGCAGACGTTCATTTATTTTTTTTGCAACCAAATGCTGACGGTGAGTAATACAATGTACAGCGAGTACATTTGGCACTGCTTTTCTCAAATGTGCTATAAAACCCTTATGACGCCCGGTCATTGCTGGAGCACCATCAGTAGCAGCAGACAAAATATTGCTAATAGGAATTTCTTTCTCTTGAAAAAATTCTTGCATGATATTAAATATAGAATGTCCCTTTGTATCAGATTCCAACTTCTTAGCAAATAATAACTCTTGATGAATTTTTTCTTCTTTTATAAACCGTACGTATGATAAGAATAGAGCATCGTTACTTGGTAGAGTTGATTCATCGAGATGAATGGAAAATTTGCAAGTCTTTAGGTAATCGCATAATGATATTTCAACGTCATTTGCCATTTCATCTATTCTTCTTTGCACTTAATTATTACTGAGAGGAATTTTTTTAATGATATCAAATGGTGTCTTATGATGGAGAACAGTTTTTAATATCTCTTCGTCTGCCGGCAAAATTGATTCCTCGCCAATGGTGTGTGGTTTTCCTGACTTTGCGATTAACAATTAAACGTTATATGGGGCTCGTAGCCCATCATCGTCTCGTTTAGAAGACGATGCAAAAAGGTTTGATATAGTTGGCTGTTTTAAATATTGTTTTTCGAGTTCTTGAAAATAGAATATATCTTTGTTCTTCTTATCAGGATGCATTTTATGTAAATGCTCTTGTAGCCTAGAAGGTTTCATAGCTTCATTTGAAAAAACTTTTCGGCAAATTAAACACATAGGTAATGATTTGTTTGTAGAAGATTGCGCAAATCCATATTTTAAATATTCAATACTGTATTGCCGGCATTTCTTTTTTAATTTAGAAGTAGATTCAGCTATTTTCATACAAAAATTAAATTCTCAATAGATTTATAGATAGTAATGTTTATAAAATGACACACCACTCACGATTATTTACTACGGCAGAGCTTATGATTCACGACTATATATCGCGGCCAAGCACATACAACTAACAAAAATTTCGTAGAGCTGTTGCTTTTATACGTTTCATTTCGTGCATGATTCAACTTGTCTGTGTGCGAACATGTTATTTTGTATGAACATCGCGCGTTCGCTTATCAACGTGCGAGGACCAGTCATATACTTCTATTCTGAACTAAAAGAAATTATTATAATTGTTAGTATTATTATTAGTGCTAATTTAAAACTGCTTATTAACCCTTATTAAATCATTTTTATTTCACCATTCCTCTTGACTGCTTATTATTTGCTTCTGAATCCCCTAAAAGGCTGCAGCGCCCACAGGGGGGCGGTATCGCCCCCGTTGGGAACCAATGCTCTAAATGATTTAGAGGAAAGAAGCCTTTCAGTTTGGGGAAAGGTTGCAGTAGCGGGGGCAAGTAATGTAACCATCTATGAAGGTATTGAAAATCCCGAATGTCAACAGAACACAATTTGTGAAACAGACATAATTTGTGAACCGAGCACAAGTGATCAAGTAAACCGAAGTTACGAAATCATTTATACAGAACCATCAAATGAAAAAGAAAATAACAATGAACACACACAGGGCAACAACAACCAACAACAAAAACAGGAGAATATTAAAAGGTATAAAACCAAACCATTAGGTATTCTCTCAGAAAATGTAATCAAAAATACTGCAAATCTCATGGAAACAAATGAGAAGCTAATTAAAATTTTTGAAAATTTGTCAAATAATTATGTGGAATAAAAAAAGAGAAAATTAAATTGCTCAAACAAAATTTGCAATTTAAAATAGAAAAATTTAAATTTCAACATCCTGATTTTCATTTTGATATAGAATAATGTTTTTTTACTCGAAAGACTGCTGGGGTTTACATACCGTATCGCAAATCAATTCGTAGCCAATATAATGTTAAGTGTGTGATATATTTATTACTTCTTTTAGTACCAAAGTTTTTTACCAAAGTGTTCTTATAAAAGTTAAGTAATATTAAGAATTAGCGTTTTTTATTTTATTTTTGAAGTTTGTTATAGAAAGTTGTTTTATTTATTTGTAAGAATTTTTCTTGTTTTGTGTTTTATTTGTCTATTTGAATAAAAAGACTGGCATATTTTTATTAAACATTTATTGGTTTAAAATATTTTCTCTAATATAATTTTCTCTAGCAATTCTATCAGAATTTAAGTATTCTTGATGTGCCTCCTGGTCTACAATATTAACTAAAAAATAAATATTTTATCGATTCAAAGATTTATTTTATCTATTATATCTATCATAATATAGTTTCCTCGATTTTGTTTGACATTTTTTCATTAAAGTGATAAATTATGATAATTGATAATAATCAAATTACAGAAATATTGACAAAATCTTGGAGGAGAAAATGGCACCGCAATATTACTTCTAAGGACCATCATAACAAACTGAAATTGAATCAAGTGTTTATTACCTTTGCAAAAGATTTCCCAAACGGTGGTCTGTCACCACCGACTACCGCCCCGAGTACTGTAAGCTTAATGAAGCAGCCCTTAAACAAACCACAGGCCCTAATAAAATACACGTTTAGAGCTTTTACTTTAATTAAAGGATGACTGTTCCAGGATGTCGATTTAACATTACGTCATTATTTGCTATAGTAAAGGTCTAATAGTTGAGTTTAATTTCTATGAACGTAGAAAACTTATTGCCCACGAAGTTAAAGAAAAATAAAAGTTATCGTTAGTTCTAAATTGAACTCCCATATATCCACATAGTAACTGTGACCTTTTTTGTTAATTAAAACGAACCGAAGTTTTTTACTTACATTGGGATATTTCAGGATTAATGCCCGTACGAAAATATCTCGAGTTGTCACGCAATATTTGAAACTTATCAACCATCATCATTACTGATATACAGGGTCTACTACAAAAGATTCATTAATTTTCAAATCCCGATTTATTGAAAAGTATTAGACTTAAAAATACGATTTATACCGTGTGTACAAATCTTACGACAAAGTTCGGTGTATTTTTGGGTTATTTTAAGGTATATCTAAAAATGTTATTAAGAAAAATAGTAGATGTCTTTAAGGTCCATATTTTGAAATTATCTCGAACTACACAGTGTTGCATAACTCCGTTACAAACCAAACTTATAATTTTTTAAAATGAGAACCCCTGTATATTATATCGAATAAACGAAATTTGGAAATTTATCCTGAAACCATTCAAAACTCCATAAGTAATGCCTATAAGATGTCTTGTCCCCTCAGGCGGATCGATCTTGATGGTGCCATGAGATTGATCAGCTCAGGAGGACGGCGAGGAAATCTTTCAATAACGCAAAGAGAACCAGACTCGAAGAGGAGTGGAACGCATACAAGTCACACCTCAAGGAGTATAAAATAGTCATTAGGCAAAAACTAAGAGAAGCATGGAGAATCTACTGCAACGAAATCGAATATTTCGCCCAAGCAGCTAGACTCCAAAAAGCCCTCTCAAAAGATCCCCACCGTCATATCGGTATACTAACCAAAGAGGATGGCACAAAAATTGCCAACCTGAAGGAAAGCCTTCAACTGTTAATGTCAACTCACTTCCCTGACTCCAGAACAACTAACACGGCAACCTGGGAGGAAGAGGAGTATCACTACCCGACGTACGATGACTGGCGTATATCGCGACAGATCGTCGACGCGGACAGACTGAGGTGGGCCATCTCTGGCTTCTTCCCCTTTAAAGCTCCTGGAATAGAAGGCGTTTATTCAGCTCTACTTCAGTGGGGCCTATATGACTTAATGCCGCACATGGTGGGAATTCTCAGATCCTCACTGGCACTGAGGTATATTCCAAAAGGTTGGAGAGAAGTTAAAGTTGTGTTTATACCAAAACCAGGAAGAATGGACCATTCGATTCCAAAAGCATATCGACCCATTAGCTTCACATCGTTTTCAATGAAGACCTTGGAGAAGCTGTGCGAACGATACATAAGAGATGGCTTCTGGCAGCGCTCCCTATCAAAAAATAACTTTTGCAAATAATGAAATAGAGGGTACAACAAATATTAAATACTTGAGAGTATACTTAGACACTAATCTCAAATGGGACTGTCATATAAAATATGTTATAAATAAGAGAACTACAATTCATATTATATAAATTTAAACACCTTAGAAAATGCTTACCCTCACCGCAATTGAAAAAGTTATACTACGCGCTTGTGGATACTCATATTAGGTACGCCATTACAGTTTGGGGTTCGGCTCTGCAAGTGCATATACTTCCATTACAAGTCTTACAAAGAAGATTTTTACGACTAATAATAGGGAAACATTACAGATATTTATCTGATAGTCTGTACGAGGAATCACCAATTCTCGGCCTAAGGCAGCTCTATTATTAGTGTACCAATGACAAACATCACTTACTTAGGGCTCACCTTCGATAGTAAGTTAACGTGGAACTCTCATTTATAAAGCAGAGTTAAAAAAGCATATATTTCTTATGAACAGTGTCGTAGAACCATCGACCGTACCTGGGGAATGTCATATAGGGTCACTGCCTGGATCTACACTGCCATCATCCGACCTATGCTGACGTATGGCGCGATTGCCTGGGGATCTAAAACAAACCAGCTGACAAATCCAAAGAACAGCATGCCTCAACACAACAGGCATGAAAACCACGCCAACAAGTGCTATGGTGGTAATACTTGGTCGCACTCCCCTTAACATATACATCAAGGAGGTTGAGGTTGATGACCATGACACGTCTACGCTCTACCGGTATACAACCTTGCCTTTGACGGGCCCTATAAGGTAATCTTCACAGATGAGTCTAAAACCAATGTACGCTCAGGATGTGGATTTTTTTCCAGTCCCCTGAATCTAAACATAAAATGGGCAATGAGCTCACTGCTATCTGCATAGCTGCAAAAGAGATTACCAAAAGGAACATCACAGGGAATAATATATACATCCTTACGGATAGTAGACAAACACTACTAGCCCTGAACAGACCACGCATTACATCAGGCCTAGTACTAGAATGTCACATGGCCTTAATCGAAGCCTGTAAGAACAAGACGGTCACTTTAGGCTGGATCAAGGGCCACGAGAAATCGAAAGGAAGCCGTATTGTGGACTCTCTAGCCAGGAAAGTAGCCTCCAATAAACTCTTGGGACCCGGCACTTTCATTGGTCTATCGGCGTCAGCGACGGCTGACCTATTAAAGGAACACTCCCTCTTAATAAGTTTAAGGGTAGATGGGACCACGCAGAAGACTGCAGGCTTGCGAAGGAACTGTTACAGTATCCGGACAGCAAAGTATCCAAAAAATAAACGGTTTTAAAGATTAAAACTAACTTTTCCGCATATGTGGCCCTGAATGATATTCTATCGTAAAATTGTCACTTGTATACACTTCGGGGGATGTATCGTGCTAACAAACCTAAATATGTCCAAAAATAACCAAAAATGTATATCTGGATTTATAGGACCCGCTGAACACGCTCTAGTCAGCTGAAAATCCAATAGGGTACATCTGTGAGACACCTTGAACAATATTCAATCATAAAATTAGTCATTTGTATACACTCTGGAGGCTGTATCTTGCTAACAAACTGAAAATTCTCCAAAAATGACAAAAATTTCGTACTTCAACTACCATAGAACCCGTTGTATTGGCTTTAGTGAGCTGAATATCAATAGAATCCATCTTTGAGACGCTCTGAATAATATCCAATCATAAAATTGATCACTTGTACATACTCCGAAGGCTGTACCGTGCTAACAAACTGAAATTTCTCCAAAAATGACGAAAAAATTGTACTTAAAGTACTATAGCACCTGTTGTACTGGCTCTGGTGAGCTGAAAATCAATAGGGTTCATCTGTGAGCTGCCCTGAATAATATTCAATCATAAAATTGATGACTTGTTGAACTCCGGAGGCTGTATCGTGCTCACAATCTGAAATTTCTCAAAAAATGACTAAAATGTGGTACTTCTAGTACCATAGCACCCGTTGTGCTGGCTCTGGTGAGCTGAAAATCAATAGGGTTCATCTATAACATGTCCTTAACAATATTCAATCATAAAATTAGTGACTTGTTGCACTCCGCAGGCTGTATCGTGCTAACGAGACATGTAACGAAAAGTGGTCGTCGACGACAACATACAGACAGGATTTTTTTTCTAAAAACCATTTTTTTGGGTTGTTGTTGATGGAAAACGTAAAAATAACTCAAAAAAATTCAAATTTCCAACTTTTTTGGGGTAAACCAATACTTTTCTAGCATATTAGATAGGTTGGGCCTAAAAGTAATACGTGTCTATGAACAGGCGGAACCTACGAACAGCCGCGGGTATTCTGACTGGTCACTGCCACCTACGAAAACACCTCCACTGACTGAGTCTGCTTGACACCACACTTTGTAGAGGATGTAAACAAGAAGATGAGACTGTCAAACTCATTCTTTGCGAATGTCCGGCACTCTCTCATTTTAGATTTTACGTATTCGGCGAGCTCAGGCTGACATATGCCAGTATAAGGGAACTTAATTCGGGCGACGTTATCGCCTACTTCAAACAAGTATGCTGAATGACCAGCTAGAAGGAAGTTTGAACCTCAGAAGGATGCACAATGGGCCAATGTGGCCTAACGTGGCCTAAGTGCTGTGTGGTCACCCACCCTTCAAACTCTTACAGATACAGGTATATCAAATTCGGATTGTTCACATTTTTTTGAAGTTTTTGATATAAGTTTTTGTTAAGTTGTACAGAGTATGGACACGTTTATGTAAGAATCGTAGGCTATGTAGCTTACTGTGCGTTAAAATAGGCGCGGAAGTGCGAGGTGTAGCCGAGCCTGGCCACTTCTGGGGGCCTGGAAAATCACTTTCGCGACGTTGAACACACAATAGTTTTTATCCCACACATAAAATGATTAGATTCTAAAATGAAAAAAAGAAAAGTGGGAAATATTTTGACTGTACCGTTTAATGTTATGAGATGAACGAGTCATAAAAATGGCAAATGATTAGTTGAAAATAATATTTTCGCTGTACCTTGCAGTGCAATATACTCCAATCCATAAAATGTTTCTATTTTTCTTTGGACTTTTCAAGAGCAAATTTAGTAGCCTATCTTGTTTTTTGCATAATCCTTTCCGGCGTAGAATAACTGCCGTCGGATTCGCCCATATTATGTAACATACTATTTTCAATCTTAGTTTTAATGTCAACAAAATCCTAAAGGTACAGTCACAATGAACAAATTAACAATTAGTAATTACAATTAGTCGTAGAACCTTGTAAGTTGTCATTGCAGTTCAGTATTCATAATTGAACATAATAGTAATTATACTAAAAGTGAGGTTAGAAGTCATATTTATTATTAATTTTATCCACCACTTTGTCTGATTTGATGGCATTGATACTTCTTCATTGATAAATTATTGTCAAGCGTCAACACTGTCATTTGTTCTAGCCCATAATACAAAGAGGACGCAAGTAAAAATCAGCTAATTATTACATTAATTTTCTTTTTGTGAATGCAAGATTTCAATGACGAATCGAATTCACAGTTTAATTTTTCTAATTGTAATTGTAATTGCATTGTAAATGAAGCTTTAAGCCACAATTTGAAATTTAAAAGTGAGAGCCGCGTAGTCATTTATATTAGGGTTCCATCTAGTGTTATTTTTGTGAAGCTGTTTTCCCCGCCTAGCCATTATTTGTAATTTTTCTCGCCTAGCCGTGGAAATACTTATTTTCCCGTTCCGATAGAGCCCCGAAAATTGGGTTTTCGAGTAGTATAGGATAAAAAAAAAGTCCACAATCGTGAGCAAAATTCATTATTATTCAACTGAAAATTGTGATCAAAGTAGCATACTGAAAAACAAGTGAGCAAAGTAAATAACTTTCTTTACAAGTGAGCAAAGTGAATAACTGTCATTACAGGTAAGCGAAATAAATACAAGGCCGAATAGCCCCGGCAGCCGAGGCCTTAAATGAAGGAAGGAAGAAGAAGAAATAAATACACAAGCGGATAATTGGTTGCATATAGACCTTTTCATCACAATTTTTATGTGCGCATGTGTGCAGTTCAGCCATCTTTTTCGTACTGTTTTGTAAATAAGCATGTTAAAATACATGTTAAAATAATTAAAAAATAAATTTTTCAATTCGACTATATTATCTGTACGAAATGGAAAAATAAAACGGTGTTGTTAATAGTGATACATGCTATAAATTATTTAAAAACAATACGTAATACCAAAGAATACACCAGCAACAAGAAGCGAAAGACGACATAAATCATTTGATGTTCTGGGGCTAAAATTTCGGGACCTTGTAAAACTGATGTTGACAGAAAACTCTCAAATCTTTACACTGAGAAAAAGGTTAAAAAGTTGTGAAGGTATATTTTACAGGCAGAAAAAAATGTAAACCAAACATTCCAAAAGAGTAATTGTCTACTAATGTATTGTCAAAACTTTTCTAGTTATAAGAAAGCTATATATTTTGATACATATTTACTTACAGAGGTCAATCTAAATAAATATTATATTTACCAAGCAGTGGAGAAGCATCACGGTCACTGGTATTTATTGCAGCGGCCTGAGATCAATGTCCCGGTTACTGTAATGGTGTGGTATCTGCAATTATAACAGTAATTTTAGTAATTATTCCCTTACACAAATTCCTAGAAGGTATTAATGAATACTGCGGCCAGGTGACAAAAAATAAATATCAAAATATCAATAACAGCTGATTGTGATGTCTACTTAAATTTAATATTTACCAGGCCGAATAACTATTTTTGCTGGTGGATCATTCAATAAAATATGACCCTTGCATTTTAACCATGAAAATATGGCAGGGACAGCCAGCTGAAACAAACACTTGGAATATCCTCCTTTGGAAACACATTTTTCCTCAAAGAGAAGTTCGCACAAACTATAAATTCTTTTGTAAAGCATCTGTAGTCTTTCCAAGCAAATATATATGGTTACAAGCTTCCAACCATAATTGTACCCTGAAAAGTAAATATATTTTTATATTATCATATTATATGCCTATAAAATAAATCAACTATTTATATTGAATATTATGTACATATTATTATTCAACACATTTTTTGCTGAACAGAGCTCGTCAGCAGAAAACTTATTGTAGTACATATTATTATTACATTTGTTATTAAAGGCAGAGGGACAGATCAATGTTAACCAAAAACATAGAATTACACAACTTACAATACATAGGTACATGTAAAGTAAAATGTAAAATATTGAAAAATGAGTATATACCTTCAATATGTTGCTTATAGAAACAATTTCTATTACCTCACAGGGTCTTTGGGAAAACCAAATATAGTTATCTTTTCTCCTATTCTTGAGTGACATCCACGAACTACACAACTTATTCGTCCCATGACACTAGTCACTTTTACTAAACGGTATTGCTCAAAATTAAAGTAAATAAACAAAAAAAGCGTATTTTTGTTTAACAGCAAAGAATATGACATTGACGTAAAACATACATAAAACAATAGCGCCTATCACACATGCGCATTCAGAAAATGAATTGTTAAAAAGCCGAAGTTTCGCTTCTTGTTGTTGGTGTATTCTTTGATAATACTCTTATATATTATTTTATAAATTTTCCTTAACCCTGCTTGCAATATATAGATGTACTTAAAATATACGCGTAATCCTATGATTAAAAATATAATATGTTTATTAGTGTTTTAAATGAAACTCAACGTTTCTAGCTAATTCCACAATATAATGAAAAATATTAAAGATTCTAAAAAATTTACAATTGTTTCGATAACTGAATATCATCGAAACAATTGTCAATTTTTTAGAATTTTTAACACTAATATGAGTAGATTCCACGAAGTAAGGGTCGAGACAGTTAATTTTTTTAATATGGTTATATCAGAAAAGTTTTAAATTTTAATATTATTAATAATACTTATTCATTATCAACCTAAATATTAATTTTAGAGTTTCTACATGTGATGACAATAAATTATGTTTAATTATGATACAATTATTTACCTAATTTTATTTAGATAATAATTATTTACCTATTTTTATTTAGATAATAGATTCTATTGACAGCTAACCTCTCAACTAGCAGATTTATTTTGCCTTTTTTAGAACGCCCATAACACTTTAACCACATTTTAATCGTTCACAATTATACGCTTCAACTGATTTGTCAACAAGTACCGCATCATCAATAATTTGCCTTAATGATGGATTTGTTTGTGGGGATTATATTGCATCCCTAGCCATTATGGTACAAAACAGTACGAAACTCTTAAACTCCCGTTCTTCCAACATGGCGACTGCGCTTACGCTTGTCATGTAATGAAAAGTACTATTGTGAGCACAATATTTTCATGGTATTACCTATTACAATATAATTGGGCTTATCTAGGGTAGAGGAAAGGAGAACCGTCTGTGTATGAAAAATGTCTGTTAAAATGTAGTATATAACGGTGGCTCCACATTTTAGCCTCCGGCTAAATTTTAATAAGAGCGCTAAAAGTTAGTTGAAAACGATAGAGAAATAAATAATTACAACGTCACACTATTTGCCTACGCTAGCGCACCTTTGGAGGATTTTTGAACTATAATTTACTGTTTATAGCTGAACACGTTTTCAATTTTTCCCTCATATGAGACAGTTCTTTTTTCCTCTACCCTCCATAATTGGGCTAGGGTAGAGCGCGGCATAAAGGTCCAATTTGACTATTTCAAATTATACTATGAAAACCGAGCCTACTATATCAAAATATACAACAGTAATCAAACAAACAGTAGTTTGACCATGTTGAACTCAATTTTTAGTTGAATTACCATAGTAGAAATATGTCATTTTACATTTTTTTTAGACATTGTCGTCTGTCTCTTTTTGTCCCATGATAGGGGTAAAAAGGGACAAACAAGCAGGAGGCATAAAGGTCCACTATTTAATTTTAATTTTAAAAAGATTTTATGAAATAATAACAATACTTGATTCAATGAAATTCAAAAGTTTATTTTTATTTCAAAAACGAAAAAACAAAAGAACTGTAACAAGAAAAAATATTTTTCATAATTCTAAGTTTAACTGAAACATTCTTATTAATAATTTCTAACTTTGTTAAGCTTATAACAATTTAATAACTAACCAGTTTCAAAAGAACAATTAAACAACTATTCTTTATGAATTGTGTCAAAGCCTAACAAGATTTCTAAAATCTTATAGCAAATATTTCTTAATTTTTTAATATATTATAAAACCATAGATATTTTTTGAACGTAACACCAAAATAAATTCTTCTTTAATTATAATTACATCATAGTAATTTGAGTAACATTTTTGGTACGTCTATTTTATCTTAATCAGAGTCATCGTTTCCTGTATCACAATTATTACAAACAAAGTAAATGCAACCTCTTTTTGAAATACATTTTTCATAGGCCCATTTTTTGCATTGAATCCAACCTTCACCTGGAACACTGTCACTGTACTTTTCGCAGTAAATCAAACAGAAGTATTCATCATCAGAACTGGAATCACTGTCAGGCTCTTGTAAAATGGCACCTTTTACTTTCTCAACTTTTTTATTTGCTTTGTTTTTCTGGTTTAATCCTTTAGCTTTTTTCTCATTCGCGATTTCTTGATGGTCTTTACGTAGATTTTCTTTTTCGGGCTAAAAGGTCCACAATAGACCTTTTTACCCCAACCACGTGTAAATGTTTTTACAGTTTATAAACAACATAACCGTTCCAACTAATAGACGTTTTCAGTACGTCTTGAAAAGGTCCAGGACGTTTAGACCTAAATTGGACCTAAAATGGACGACCCCAGGACGTCGCGTGCTATATGGGATGGTCAATAAACATTTATCATCATAATTGTAGCTTACCCGCCCCGAAGATGACTTTGTTAAGTCGAAACTAGTCGGCATGTGGTAATAAAAACTGTACGAATTTAAAGATTTTAATACATTTAAGTACCTACACCTATTTTGAAAATGGTTTCGTACTCTAGTGGATTGACTTCAGAAACAGAAATAAACGTTTGGGCTGGAATATTAAAAAATATATAATCGGTGCAAACACTCAATTCAGCATCGTTTTTACATTTTTTAAATGACGGTTCACCACTGCCAATGCTCCATCAAGTTCCTTTAGCAACTAGATTGATTTGTTGGTTCCAATATGATCACATCTATTATTATTGAAACATTTTTTATACACACACCTAAGATTTGCCGTTGTCATATTTGCACTAAAATGTCACGATTATAAACACTACAAAAACAATATTGTTCACATAAAGAGACATGGTCACAGAAAATACAGATATTTGAAATTCGCACGGGTAACGATTAGACTTACACACTTAATACGCAGCCATGTTACTCTTATAACGTTTTAAGCGACACTGACAAACTCGAAACCAAATCGACGGTCGTGCCGCTTTGATTTCGAAACCATCATAGCAAACGCATATTACCATAAAGTTGCGACTGTATAATTTTTTCACTCAACGCTATAACTCCGAAACGAAGGCTCGAATGCCAAATATTTATTTGTAGCTCTCGCATTTACCTGTATGTATAGAAAGGGGGGAGGGAGAAATATAGCAGTTTGCACATTATCTTTAACGAACACAAGAAATGATAATCCAATATTCGTCTCGATTTAACGATAGGACAAATGAAATTTCATGCACTTTCCTCTTGTTTCCCTTTCAGTTACAAAGCTGCGAATTCTAATTGAAGTTCCCTTTTCATCCTGTCATCGTCGTCGCTACGTCCCGTTCATTTGCTTGTCGCCCCCTGAAAGATCTTTTGTTTCAACACACAAAGACTCGTTTTCCAGAATATATCTCCCCTTCATTATATTTTCTAACACAATTATAATGCTTTACGCATCAGAGATGGTGACAATACTATGGCGTCCGTGAAATGCGATATGTCTGAGAATCTCAAAAGTACCGAATAAAAAGGATCATAATATAATAAGAGGATTTTAGATTTGTCCAGTAATGGATATTTAAGTGGCCAATCCATTCGCAACAGGTTAGCACTTTAGATCGTAAAAAACTTACTGACGAGAATAGGAATAGAATAAAATATTTGTGATGTAGGGTATTTTCTTTAGTCAAACACCAGTGACTGTGCAAAATAAAGGGTGTTTGAAAATTAACGCCCGTTCATTTCGGTCAAAAACACGACCTAATTTTTTAATGAAATTTTATATCGTCATTGATCGTGAAATATCTCGTATGTGGAAAAATATGAATGTTACAGGGGTAACAAAAAAAAAGTTATTTCTGTTGTTTGGAATTAAATTACTGCATAATTCAAAAATACCAAAAGAATTATAATAGAAAACCCTCGAAAACAAAAGTCAATTTACAGTATTTAATGCTCAATTACTTTAAAAAAACTTGGAATTTTGCTACATCGGAGATCACAACCATTTCGGGTTTACACATAGGAGATTTTTCTTATGAAATTGAGGCACATGGCCACTTTATTTCAAAAGTAAAAAAAGGTAAATCCCATGTGGAAGGCACTTATATAATATTTATCAAGCAAACTCATTTAAACGTTACATAACATTAATATCGAGATTAACATCAATAAAACTGAACTGGTTTATATCAAAACACAAATATAAAAATACCAATAATTTGTTCATTATATTGTTTTTCTTCAAATAAATGTGTATTTATTAGCGCGATTTCCCTTTTGGTTTCCTCTTGCCGGGTGGTTTCTTAGATCTTGTGACATATTTAATTGGTTGGTACATCCTGTATACCTAACGAAATATTATCAATATATATATATATATATATATATATATATATATATATATATATATATATATATATATATCAGTTCATAACGTTCTTCGCCGTTTTCTGATTTCCAGCTTCCATCTATCTCGATCGGTACATAGATTCTCCTCTATTTCTCTTGCTTGTATGTCCTTTTCTACTCCTTCTCTCCAACTCAACCTAGGTCTCCCTCTCTTCCTTCTGCCGTATGGCGTCCAATCCAGCACTTTTCTTGGTATTCTAGTATTCATACCACCTAAGTTGATTAACTCGGATATCTTCTGTTAAATTGTGTTTAGTCCCCATTATTTCTCGGATTTTCTCATTTCTGACTTTATCCAGCTTCGATTTTCCAGCAGCACGCCTCCAGTAATCCATTTCGGTGGCTTCTATCATTTTAAGTGCACTTCCATAGGAGACGATACTTTTAACTATACTGTTATAAATTTTATGTTTGTTATCCTTTGATATCGTTTTATCCCACAGTA
Source organism: Galeruca laticollis (assembly GCA_963921935.1). Lineage (NCBI taxonomy): Eukaryota > Metazoa > Arthropoda > Insecta > Coleoptera > Chrysomelidae > Galeruca > Galeruca laticollis. The sequence continues at coordinate 146,615,749 of OY998178.1, read as the reverse complement.
TATTGTTAAGTTTTCTAATCGCCTGTCTTCCCAGGTTATTTCGGTATCTAATTTCTTCGTCCATGCTACCTTCGCAGGTGATGTGAACTCCTAGGTATTTGTATTTTCTTGTGTGTTTAATCTGTTCTTGTTGTTCTAGAAGTAAATTCCTTTGTTCTCCCCCAACGCACATATACTCGGTTTTTTTGACGTTCACCTGCAGTCCCCACTTGTCATATTCCTCCGTTTATTTTCGTGTCATATATTCTAGGTCTTCATAATCTTGTGCTAGGACAACTTGATCATCTGCAAAGCACAACGTGTATAGTGTGTAGCCATCATTTAATGGTATTCCCATATTTCTACACTTCCCTTTCCACAACTTCAAAGCTTGTTCTAAATAGATTTTGAATAGAGTCGGCGATAAGCAGCATCCCTGCTTAAGTCCTTTGTTTATGTTGAAACCTTTTGACATTGCATGTCCCTGCTTTATTTTACTGGTATTGTTTTTATATAGTTCTTGGACAGCCTTTATAAGCGTTACGTTGACGTTGGTTTTCTCAAGTGCTTCCCAAAGTTTTATTTGTGGGATGCTGTCGTAGGCTTTCTTGAGGTCGACAAACAGTAGGTGAACTTCTTGATTTCGTGCCAGTTTCTTTTCTATTATCTGCGTTATTGTGAAGAGATGATCGGTGGTAGATCTTCCTGCTCTGAAACCGGCCTGTTCTTCGGCTTCTATATCGCGATATTCGTCTTCGATCCTTCTTTTAACCAGCTTTCCGTATACTCTCGAGATAGAACTTAGGACGGCGATTCCTCGATAGTTGTCACAGATGTCTTTGCTACCTTTATTATGGATAGTTGTTATGTAGGATGTTCTCCATTCTTCGGGAATATTTTCCCCATTGAGACACTTTTGGAAGAGGCTAGTAAGTTGTCTATATAGTTTGTCTGTGCCGTATTTGAGCAACTCTGGTGGAATGTTTCCAGGGCCTGGTGATTTTCTATCCTCCAGATTTTGACAGATTTGTTTAACTTCTGCACTCTTGACCCTAATCGGAGATGCTAATGTTCTTATTTCGATGCGAGGTTCGGGCTCTTGTTTTTTATATGCTTCTCTATTTTCAGTCAGGAGCTTGCCGAAGTATTCATCCCATTTTTGTAGGGTGACTGGTGTGATAATATCTTTTTTGTTATCTTGACGAAGGGATTTTAATAATTTCCAAGTTTCGGTGCTTTTACTACCTCCTAAATATGTGTTAATTCTAGCACAATTCCTCTCCCAGCTTTCATTCTTCTTCTGTGTTATATTATCAATACAGGTTTTTATTTCAGCTTGAAGTTGAGCTTGTAGATATTGTGTAAAATAAATTCAGTTTCGAGTGCAGCATTTAAATTATTAATACCTGCGTCAGTGTTATGACTCTACTTTCCCCAGATTTTTAAGCACTGGGACTATTGGGGTAGTCCAATAGCTAAATTCTACCGGCGTCAATATTTCATTGTTTACTAAATTATTTATTTCTTTTTCCACCTTATCTTTTAAAGCTAATGGCAGGTTCCGTGATTTACAAAAAAGGGTTTAACATGTTCTTTTAAATGCAACTGCGCCTTGCCCTTATTAAATTTTCCCAGTCCTTCCGAAAATACTTCCGGAAATTTTCTTTGCAAAACGTCAGGTATCCCCCTACATTTATTTCCTCAATGTCATTTAAATTAAAGAGTTTATCTAAAGAGATATTTAATTTAGAAATCCATTCCCTGCCTAAAATAGGTGGACCACCGTTTTTGATGACATACAGTTTTAATTTTACTGACATATTGTTGTAGAAATTAGAAAAAAAAATATATCCTTAAACATTGATCACATTCCATGGAAATTATGTTATTATTTATGGAAATATCAACTTTCAATGGTTTGTCATTACCATGCGTTATATTATTAAAATAAGAATCTAAATATGAATCAGAATCGCCCGAGTCATTATCAATAACTATAAACTTATGATACTTATAAGAATTTGTATTTTTCTCGGTACATTTTCTGCACACCTCGTGCTGATGTGTCCTTTCTTGCCACATACGTGACAGGTGGCGTCCCTGAAAAAACAAGTGGAAGTGACGTGGTTATTCTTGCCACAATGGCGGCATTGAAGACTTCCTCCCTGCCGAGAACTTGATAATGGCGTCTTGACCTTAGACTTGGATCGTTGGTCTTTCGTAGAAAATTTTTTCCTTTCTTCCTTTTTCACAAAATTCACTGTATTTGCACCACCCACTAATTCCGAATTTCTTTCTGCTGCTTCCATGTTTACTGCTATTTCCACAGCTTTGTAATAGGTGAGCGTTTTTTCTTGAAACAGACGTTGTCGTATGACTTCATTTTTTAATCCAAAAACTAGTTGATCTCGTAGCTGAGCTTCCAAGTTATTGCCAAACTTACAGTATTTTGATAGCTGTTTTAATGATGCTAAATACATTGAGATTTTCTCTCCTGTTTCTTGTTTCCGCTGTCGGAATTTATAACGTTCGGCAATTTCTGATGGTGTCTGCTGTAAATGCTCTTGTAATACTTTTTGTAATGCAGCAAACGTTTTATCTGCCGGCTTTTCTGGACTGTACAGATCTTCCATTAGTTCGTATGTCCCATCTCCTACTGCGGTGATCGGCGAGGCAATTTTCATGTTTTCCTAAATTTTATTTACCTTGAAATACTGCTCCATACGAGTGATGTAGGAACTCCATTTTCCTTCCCCCAATTTAAAAGATTCCAATTGTCCGACGACCATTTTTTTTAACACAGTCAAATTTATTTTTCGTTACCAAAAACACTACTACACTAGTTTTTATCAAGTTTTTTCTTTTCTGACTGCGCCAGTGTTATGACTCTAATTGGTTATTTGATAATTATTATTTATAATTACTTAATATCTCAATATTCAATTTATTTGGTAATTTATAAGGACTATAGGTATTAATAATTTAACTGCTGTTCTCGAAACCGAATTTTTTTCCACAATATCTACAAGCTCAACTTCAAGGTGAAATAAAAACCTGTATTGATAATATTTCGTTAGGTATACAGGATGTATCAACCAATTAAATATATTACAGATCTTAGCATTTTTTTTTAGTTTTGTCTTTCAAGTTTCAGATGCATTTTTGCAGGACAGTTGCTTATCTTTTTGTGACTTCTTGGTTGATTTCTTATTGACGGGTTGCTTCTTTAGAACTCCTTTTTTATTTTTAGGTTTTATTCGCTTGTTTTAAGTGGTATTCAGCTGCATTTTTACTAACTAGCTTCTTATCAGACTTTCATAACAGGTTATCGTAGAAAGCGTGGTGCTCTTTTTCAATGACCAATTTCAGGCTCTGAAGATCTTTAAATTTAGATTCTGATATAGGCATTGGTTTGTCATAAAGTTGTGTTAAGTTTCCTTTGTTGATTTCAGACTGACGACGTTGCGTGAGCTCTTTCTAGTCTTCTTTGAAATGTGTCTTGTATCATATAATTCCATCTGGGCTGTATTTAATTTTACATAAATTGGCTACTGCAGGATCGAGAGATTGCTTGGTAATGCATCATATTTTAAAAAAAAATCAAAATGAACCACATTAACTTCGTAGGGTTGTTTAGGTTTAGCTGATCTCATTTTGGCTATATAATCACTGGGTGAATTAATGGGAGGATAAAAAAGTTGTACCAAGGTGGAGTGAACACCATTCACTTCCATCATAGTGTGACCTTTCGTAAGGTAAATCTGTTCTATAGCGAGATTGTGGTGATTCAAACGGCAAGTGTTCCTCGTGTCCTCAGTCCATTATACCATTATCGATGAGAAACCCTTAATCAAAATCACTGGGATAATATATTGAATATTTCTAAAAAAGTTACTGACCAGAGATAACTTATTCAAAATGCATTATTAACATGACACTAGTTAACAATGAACTCTCCTTTTCAACGGAAGGCATTCCTATTTATATTATTAAAAACTAAACATAAACAGTCGATGATCTCCGTCGACCTTACTATACTTAAATATCGTTGAATCGCGTTTATTATTATATTTACAAACAGCCGTGATTCCGTTTAGAAAAATAACCTTCCTAAAACTTGTTAATGACCTTCAAGTTCACTGGCCGCTGACCATACTTAAAATTAAACTAACTAAATCTAATAGTGACTTTTCGGATCGTCACAAGATTGTGCTGAACCGCAAAATCTCTTAAAGCACTGCTCAAAACATGGTTACGGTTTTGGTATTCGGTTCCATCTGATATTAAAGTCATCTTGTATTCGTTTTTTGTATTATTCAAAAAATCCAAGTTGCACGTAGTAAATTCGTTACAAGTAACACCTCCATTTCTCTCATGCCAAACATAGAGACTGACATATCCATTTTTGAGGTTATATATTGTGAAATTGTATAGTTGCAGTTTAGTTTTATAATATATGGCAGGTTGTAATGTTTTAGGGCACAAAAGTACACTTTGTAGATCCCTCGTAATTGCTGTGTGGTCATTGTTTGCTATTGCCCTAGCTTTGCTAGCATTTTTTTCCTCTCCTGCGTCATTTTTTCGCTGAAGGTGAATCTGGTAATCATCATCAGGAATATGCCCAAGTCTGTGACTGTAGCATGTATCACACTGGCCCTTTCGTGGCATATTTATGGCAATATTTTTATTCGTCGTGATATTTTTCAGTAGTACGATGGATGCCGGTTTGATTTGTCTTTCTAGATGCCATTTCACATACTCTCTATGCATTTGCGCTTTGGAGTAGAAAACGGATTCCACTTAACCTTTTTTGATGATTTTCTGCAGTAGTGACTAGATACGTTTGGTAGCAAGTCTTGTCCATTTTTAATGGATTGTTCATCTTCAATTTTCTGTCTCTTTATTGGAGGCTGACGAGTTATTTCATCAGAATTAGGTTTGTTTATATCCCTTTTCACCCATCTCTTGAAGGTATCTTCACCACTGCAAAATGTATTTAGGAAAAACACACGACATATCCGAACCTTTTTACCATTTTCTCCCGGCAAAAAAATATCATGACCTTCCATTTTTTTTGGTATCTTCTTGTAATCTTTTTCTTCGTCAGTATCATCCCCTGATTCTTCCGTTGACACTTTTTTATATATATTAATTGCATTTACTGTTCGCGTCCTCCTCTTTCTTATACTTCTTGTGCTCACTATACCCTTGATGTAAATTTTTTTCTGGCTATTTAGGCAAACTCCAAAAATAATTGAAAAGCTTATTTCTGTTTTCTTCAGAAATTAAACTGCAGAGAAAAATTCTCTCACTTTTTTTCTTATCATTGTTATGACCACATCAGTTCCCTACTTTTCTGCTTTCTTTATGTACATCTTGAATAACACCTTGGCCTACTTTCTTATAGCCCATATAATTACGCCCCAAAACTCAATTCTTAGCAGAACTCTTTATCTTTACGCCCTTTTTTCATCTTATGTTTCTTAGCATAATTACTCTGTTCTAATCCAGATGTACTATTTTCAATTTCCTTTGTAATTTCTGCACCGGAAGTATCTTCTCCAAAAATGACAGAATTGTGGTACTCCAAGTACCATACCACCCGTTTTACTGGCTCTAGTGAGCTGAAAATCAATTGGGGTCTTTTGTGAGACACCCTGAACAATATCCAATCATAAGCTTGGTCACCTGTAATCACTCCGGAGGCTGTATCGTGTTAACAAACTGAAATTTCTTCATAAATGTTGTTCTTCAAGTACCATTGCACCCGTTGTACTTGCTGTGGTGAGGGTTCATAAAATGGGTGACTTGTTGCAATCTGGATCGTGCTAACAAGACATGTTATGAAAAGTGGCCGACGACAACGATGACATACGCACAGGATTTTTTTCTTAAAACCGTTTTTTCGTGTTGTAGCTGAAAAACGAGAAAATAACTAAAAAAAATCCAAAATTCCAATACGTTACTCACATATTAGGTAGGGTTGGGCGGATAAGTAAAAGAGTATAATAATATACACATCAATCATATTGTTCTTCCACTCACTCTTTTGGTTATTCCAATAAAAGATTCACTTAAAAAGCATTGTTTTTGATGCATCCTTTTAGGCACATGCGGTGTCACGTATTTATATGTTTTCAAATGCTTTATTTAAAGTATGTCTGTCTATAAAAATATTCATAGCTTCGATCTAATATCGTATTCCAATCTCGAAATAATATGAAAATAACATTTACATAATTCGACTTTCGGTTTTTTTCATGCGTAACTGCACATATATGTGATTGTAATAAGCTCGTTTATAACACTTGGCGTGTTCAATTTGAGTTGCGAAATAAGATTGTAGGTATTTAGATTTAGAACTCCATTTGCATATAAAAATGGATGGTATGGTGGATATACTGTTTATTATTTCTTTGAGATTATTAAATGTATTTAGAGATTGTTTATAATTGACACCGTTTAGAGTTCAATCTATGATACAACGTAGCACTGGTAAAATTGTGAAGGACTTTTTACCTCAATAAGAAAAATGGGTTGTAGGAAATTACAACTTAATCCACAGAATACCGAAAGAGATGACCAAACTCATAAATTCTCACAGCAGCGCACTATTATTATCGCAAAAAAACGGAAGATATTATGAATGAGGTCTTTTCGAAGTAGATTTTTGATATCACAGGCAACAGTAGTGGCCTGTGATATCCTCCGCAAAGACCACCACACCCAACAAGTCCAATACAAACTGTCTACGGCATGTAAATCAAACCATGAAAAGTCACTCTATTATATACCGTAATTTTTCTTTTCATACAAAATCTCAATCTTCAAATGCTCGATAAAATAGGAAGGCATTCACCTGTAGTGATCCCTAAAGGACAGTAACGGCAAAAGGACATTAGCTTAGAAATAAGATTTAAATTTAGGTTAATATTAATTATAGTATTTAGCGAGCATTGATCTAGGAAGGCCAATGATAGTTATGTGTGTAAGCACGTTCTAATTACAATGTAAACGGACACGTACAATTAATAGACGGAGGTCAGGCACGGAGTATAGCATGCGTACATTTCCTATAAAACGAAAGTATAACGAACTAGGATGATTAATTGTTATTGATAATTTGAATAAGTCAATTGATATTATATCTGTGTATTTTTAAATGTTTCGAACGATCCCAGTGATTTTTATAGAAGTGATGTCGTTTATTCTATTCCCGAATACCGGTTGCTACGTAAGTGTTTGCCTCTAATATAATATGCCTTTATGGTAAACGTAAAGTATACGAGGGACACTTAATATGTAACCTCCACACACCGATCACGATGGGCGCTGAGGTGATGCTACAGAAAAATGTTCAGCCTCCTAGCTGTACTCAAGGCTGATGATATACAGGTACCTCGTTTTATAGTTTGTCTGTATATATATTTGTGGCAACTTTGTAACGGCTCTAATGATTTCGATGAAACTGTGCAGGATGTTAGGGCTCGAAAAGTTATTACGATCACATCATACCACGATCCCTGAAAAAATCTTTAAGGGGTAATAATGGCCATCTAAAATTTTGAAATATGGGTATTTTAAGTTTTTTCAAATTTATACGTTTTTGACCTCAGGTAGAGAAAAACGCCCTAAATGATTTTTTGTAGCTCTCTTCATGACCTTTCCAACGGTATATAATATTTGAGATACTTGGTGTACCCTTGTGGAGTTATAGCCAAAATAAGTGAACACGCTTTGATTTTTTTTCAAGTTTTTTCCAATTCATACGGTTTTTGACCAGAGATAGAGAAAATTACCTCAAATGTTTTTTGTATCTCTATTCAAGACTTTTCTATTAGTGTGTAATATTTGAGTTTTTCGGTGTAGCCTTCTGGAGTTATAGTCAAAATAAATGTTCCACCCTTTGATTTTTTTTTCGTTTTTTCTAGTTTTTTCAATTAATACGGTTTTCAACTACAGTTAGAGAAAAAACACTCGATATGTTTTTTGTAGCTCTATTCAAGATCTTTCCAACGGCGTAGATAGAATATTCCGGGTTTCTGGTGTACATTACAGGTGTAACGGCCATCTGAGTGGAATAGATCGTTAATAAAAAATTTCGGGTTTTTATTTTTAATGCATTTTTATGTGTTTTTTACCTATTTTAAATGGAAATAAGTGGTCGGAATTGCTTTTTACCATGCCTATAATCGATTTCGAGTGATTTAAGAGGCCCATGGGCTTCCATCAAGAATTTACTTTTTTCAATAAATAGGGTAGACCGGGGACAACTGAAACATATGAGTTGTTTTATATCGAGTTTGTTCTATTAGGATATCTATATTTAACTTTCTGAACTTAAAATAATCTACTATGCCTGGTTTAAATGAAAATATTAAAAGCCCGCAGTTTGTTTCAGTTGTCCCCGCTCCGGGGACAATTGAATCGGTGATTGTATAAAGGGAACATATCCAACATAGACGATTTCGAGAAAATTGAAAAAAACGTTTTATTACACAAACGGTAAGTCAAACTTCAAAATGCAGTACAGAAGAAATGTAGGGACAAGCATCCCAAATACAATGAGATATAACATAAAGAGCTGAAATGGAACATAAAAGTGACAGGTGATTTTTTAACAGCTGGATTTGTTTCCTTTATACAATAAACCGTATTATCATGCAAACATAATGCAAATAAAGGTAACAAAACAATGATGCAGAACATAGGAACAGTTTTTAATGTAAACTGTAGAATATCAAAACATATTTTAATAAGAACTTAAACATTATTTTTATTCGGAATCGTACTCCAAGGCAGTAGTGGGCCAATTTTCAAATTGAGTGTAGAATGGTTGATGATCGTCAGGAATATACTTGACGATTTTTGCCTTAATCGGCACTTTTTGTGTGTAGGCTAGGTCATTAGGTAACTGTGGTTTATTGGCAGTTTTTGCTAGGTAATATTTAGATGTTATGAACCCATCTATGTAGTCGTTTGGAATGACGTAACCATGTGTAGAACTGTTATAAATGAAGTGTTTGTACGTAGAAATGTTGAATTTCTGGCGATTTTCCCCTGCTCCCCTCTTCCTAGTAATGGTTTCTGTACAAGTTTTTTTTAAATATTTAGGCCACCAACTCTTGCAGTCCAGTATATCTTCGGTTTGAACTAATTTGACTACAAAATATGGTCGAGTTTTCTTTGCATTAGCGATAATAGAAACCTATTCCATTGGTGTAAAAATTCGATCTCGGCGTCTCACTACTCTTTTAATTAGACCAAAATCCCTGTCACATGGCAGGAATGAATGGCCACGAACAGGAAAATATTGATGAATTTCGGTAAACCGGTGAGAGCTGATAGCAATCTAATAATAGTATGATTGCGGTTCTGTCCGCCACAAGCATCACTAAATATATGTAGTTCGGTAATCTCTTTTGGTATTGTATCTAGGTAATCTCTTAGAAAGCTTACAACTTCGTTAGAACCCCTTTTGGCGGTACCTTCAAAGTATGTGTAAAATGTAGCATCATTGGTTTTTAAGTTGTGAACACCAAAAACATATTGCCAAAGTTTTCGAAGGTAAAACATATCGTTTACTGGCTTATCAGGTAAAGGCAGATTCTGCATAAAATCGAAAACAATCGCACCTATATGTTGGTTTTGGGCACACAAACCTCGGATATATTCAATTTTTTATATAACTCTGAGGCACGTCTTTTATGTACGATTAGTTCTGCACTAGCCACACGCTTTGCGTTGTCGTTTAACACCTGTGATTTTAGTTTCACAGGCAACTCTTCACATGTTGGACAGACATCTACTTGTGGTCTACCAAACCGATATCCAAACTTTTCGTTGAACTGCTTTAAGTATTATTCGTACTTAACGCGTTTTGCAAGATCTCCATTTTCCAAACAAAACATTTCATACATTTTTTTACTGTTAAGGTCGATTCAAGGTATTTTAATGGTTTACTATCATAATGGGTTTCTTTCGTTGGAAATGCAGAAATATGAGCATGGATTTTACAGATAATAGCGTCAGGTAAAGCATTACCTCGATTACCATGACGACCCCGTTTGTCAATAGGTCTAGAGTTATTCAAAAGTAGTGTAGTCAGACGTAAAACTGCTTTACTTGATAAAGCATAAAGACTCAGAAATGCTTTTTTACATACTTCACGTCGCACGCTTCCGTTCAAAACATGATATTTGAAATTACCTCGACGATTCTGCTTTGGTTCCGGATATTTTGGCCTACGTCTTTTAATATCTTCAACATCCACAAGACCCATCAAAAAAGTATCTTGTTCGTTTTTGGGCTTACCACAGTAAAGCAATTTGAAAATCATCATCTTTTCATCGTGTGACATCTCCATACATTTTCTTTTACATCTAAAATGTAAATAAATTTAGTATTACCTAAAAGACTGATTGACTGATCAAATTTGCAAAACTTTCTTAAATCAATGGAATCCTTACCTACCCTGTTTGTTTTGCAGCTCTTTTGGTTCCTTTTGCACTTGTATACTTTTGCCCAAATAATCTTGCTTGAATCCGAACATTATTGTAATGTTTTTCTTATTTATTTAAAACGTAAACGGTTGGGATAAATTTTAAACACACGGTATGGCTACTTACTAATTTATTTAAACACTAACACTTAATTTATATATACTTAACTAATCACTTAAATTTAATTTATATGCACACAAACTTGATTATTAATTTCTATTAGCACTTTACTGTTCGGTTTATTTTTGTTTATTTCTCGGGATCACTTTATCAACTAAACTAACTCTTCCTGATCAGTCCCTTGTATATTAAAGCCTTTTTTACTAGAAAATTCCGGACTGCGGCTTACACACACAAAAACAATTGGTTCTGGCATTTTCTAGATAAGTCTGGTCACAAAAACAATGTTTAGATAAGATAGTCATAAACAGTTATAAAAAAAAACCTGCGTATCCGCCATAATTTTAATTTTCATACCTGGCTTAGACAGAGTCGGATTTAGGGTCTATACCAGAGTGCTGTTTCGTAACATTATTCTTATAATTTTCAATGTTTCGAACACCTTTTTTTCGTTCACATTGTGGTTCTTCACTATCACTGTTGGAATCTGACATATTCTTATCTATTTTATTACAAGATACTACGTAGTTTCACGTAAAACAACAAAAAAATGTTGCTTTAGTCAATACCTAATGCATACTAATAATAATTTAGAATGACTAATAATGGTTGCTGTCAAAAGTCCGCTTGCAACGCCCTCACATTGAGTGTATGAAGAGAACAAGTAGTGGATTTTTTTCCTTTATACACTCAACCAAAATTTTGTGACGCTTTAATTTTCATATAGTAAATCGGATTTGTCTCCTTTATAGACTCTGAAATATGTATATAACACTTTATTTTGACCAGTGTAGTTGTTTCCTTTATACAATAACCAATTCAATTGAAACGATCACAATTGAAACATAATTTTATAGGTAGGTAATAAAAAATCACAATGATGCTTAATACAATTTTTTATTACCTTAAACAAATAATCACTCTGACAAACAATTATGACAAACGTAAAGATCCTCCTGATTGGTGCATTCTTCAGGAGACCAAAGTCAATGCACTGCACCCATTTCTCTCCAGAGAGATTTGAATACGACGCTAGGAAAATTAGACAATAAAATTCATATTCGTCGCTTTCTTCGTCACTATTTTTCTGATGATATTTTTGTTGTTTACAAAATTATTTCGCTTTCTTGGTAGACCTTGAGCCGGCTTCAGGTTCATTCTGCTTTGTAATCTTTTTCTTTACTGCTTTTTTCTTTTTCGAATCATATTCCTGCTGAATAGCATTTTTTTCCGGAGCTTCCGTATAAATAGTGGACTTCCTACTTTTACGTCTTGCATTCCCCTTTCTAGGTAGTGCTTTTGGTAAAGGTCTCACTGTTTCTGGAGAAAATATACCTTGATGCGCAAGTTGATGTTGACGTAATGTAAGCTGGCGGAATTTGAATGGTCGGTGTAGAAGGTCTTTGGAGAGCGCCGGTCTTACTAGTAGATGGCACAGGTTCAGACTCGTCTGCTTTGGTGTTTTCATGATGTGATGAACTACGAATATTTGGTGATGATGGCAAAATTTGATTGTTAGGTGTAGGAGATCTTTGGAGGGCGTTGTTCTTACTAGTAGATGGCATAGTTTCAGTATCGTGTTCTTTACTGTTCTCTTGCGGTGCGTTGCGTTGTCTTACTATAAATCTATTCAAAGACACGTAATGTAGTTTATGTTTAGATGCAGCAGCTCTAATCGATTCACCAGCTCTAATCGATTCACCATTCTCAATGACTTCTTTATATGCTTCTTCATACTGTGAAGTTGGTTGTAGACCCTTTTCAGTCATTCGGACTCTTACTCGAGGCATCTATCTGTAACATATGATGGGGTAAAATCTACACTTGTAAAAATGTTCCTATTAAAAGGACATATTACGTTGCAACTAAAACCAGCTACAATATTCGATTGTGTAAGAGCTCATGCTCATAGTCATTCCAAGATTATTTCGCATCCACGCATCAGAACTTGAATTGACAGCCTTCTTAAATGGCCCGTACACCGATCTGTCTAACGGTTGGAGTCTATGGGAACAATGAGGCGGAAATGAGAAGACTACAATACCATTACTTTTGCAAAAATCCAAGCAACGAATATGTATGTGTGACAGGTGGAGGACTTTTTTTTCTACTGAAGAGTTGGTATGCTTTTTAAAGTGATTAAGGTAGAACAAAAATTCGTCTTCCTGCATCCAGCCACTGCCATTTCCCGCCCCAATACATCCTACAGGAACATCACGGATCAAGTGATCCTGGTATCTTTTACGAGGAAATATAAATATAGGAGGCACACTATTGCCAATAGCATTCACAGCTAAAGCCACCGTCACCAGCGTTCCTCTTTCACCTGATGTAAGTGCTCCTACCTGCCTGGTTCCTTTTTCAGCAACAACTTTGGCAGGTTTCTGGACAGTGGTGACTCCAGTTCCGTCGATGTTGTATATATCTTTAGCTTAAAATTTGTATTTATCCAGTACTTTTGCGAGATTGTCGTAAAAATGGTTTACATTCGTAACATTAAAGCTAGTTGCTCTAGATAGACTCGTCGCCTGTGCGCAACGGATCGATATTTCCAGGTTTCGCCTCATAAATCCAGAGAACCAATCCTCTCCAGCCATACCCTTTTTCCCCATGTTTTCGGCATCTTTAACGAATACTCTTGGCCCAACTGGAAAGCCAATTTCCGAATTTCTTTAGACGGCAGTTGGTAAAATATATGCGCTGCTTTAATTATATACCCCACCATGAGTTTTTCCTGTTTATTGTCAAATACTCGTCTAACACAACGATATCCCATCGTCACAGGAAACGTAGACCCTTGCTCGATTGCTTCTTTTTTCATCTTTATAAATCTACTCAAAGACACGTAATGTAGTTTATGTTTAGATGCAGCAGCTCTAATCGATTCACCATTCTCAATGACTTCTTTATAGGCTTCTTCATACTGTGAAGTTGGTTGTAGACCCTTTTCAGTCCTTCGGACTCTTACTCGAGGCATTTTGAAATAAAATACTTTTATCAGAATATTGTTTATCACGGCATATAAAAACAGATAAAAAAATTGAATTGAAACATGTATCGAACGTCCCCATGTAAATTGTTTCAATTCTAAAATCGAACTGAATTTTTAACGCTCGCATTTTCATACGCCACTAAATTAAAATCCCCCATGCAAATGATTTCATCAACAGTAGGGTATATTGAGGCAAGACTATCTTCAACTTCATCTAAAAACATATTCGTATTTTGACCATGTGGTTTGTAAATAATACCTACAGCAAAAGATTTCTTATAAATAACCACCTTAACCCACAATTGTTCCCAAATGTAGTCCAGTCCTCATAATTATCTCGCCACGTATCCTATTTCTAACATAGATACATACTCCCTTACCATTACAATTTCTATCCGCCCTGTATAAGCTATAATTACTAATATTTATAACAGAATTAATAAACGAATTTTTTAACCAGGTTTCGGATATCAAAAAATATCAAAGTCATTCTGCAAAATAGTTTGTTTCACATCAGTTATTGAAGGAACTAATGATCTAGCATTCACACAACCAACTTTTAAGAAATCCATTTTTAAATGTTCCTGAACTAATTTTTATCAACAGTAAAATAATATAAAGTATCAAATTAGTTCCAAAATCAGCAAAATCCATCAACAATGCAAAAAACCACCACAAAGGTGTGAGTCAATTGCACCCAAATTGCTGGTGCTGCAAAATTAATCCTATTATGAGTTAACGTACAAAAATTTAAATAAAACTAGGTAAATTCTTGTTCTATGACGGAGTATGTGAAGGTATGATAATATATATTCTAATATATTTTCGAGAGAGAAAAAAAAAGAAATGAAAACACTCAGACCAATTAAATGTTGTCAATGTCACCTATGGAGACCAACTTCCTAATTTGATTAGCATTATTAAGTTTCAGAAACACGTTTCCATGATGTGTCCAAATGATTCCATTCCTACCCACTTTATTCAATGCAGCTTTCAAGATTTTAACTTTATCAGGAGTAAGGTCTTCTCTTACGATAACCTTGGTTTGTTTTAAATGTTTCTTATTTTTGTAGACTAGTTCCTTGTAATAGACGGTAGAAAATCTCACTAATATTGGTCTGACTATACCGCTCACCCTCCTTCCCACTCTGAAATATGATGCAATAACTTCTTCACTAACGTTCAAATTCATTGTTCCTCTTACTATGTCCAATACCAATTTGCTGCAGACCTCTCTTTCACTTTCTTGTAATCCATAAAATAACATGTTGTGACTTCTAGTAGCTTCATCCTGTTTTTCTTGCTTTCTCACTGAAGTTTCTATAAGTATATCCTGTTCTTTTACTCTTTTAGTAATTTGCGCATTGTCCTCCTTGAGTTTCTGAATTTCATCCTCAAGTTTCTTAGCAATGTTTTCAGTTATACTTTTCGATATTTTACTAATAAATTCCTCAGAAGTTAACATAGTCGTGACCAAAGTTTTAACCAACGAGTGCAATTCGTCCTCTCCCTTCGTTGGATTTTTACGAGTTCCTCTGGATTCCATTATGAGAAAAAGATAAACGGTTTTAAGGAATAAAACTAACTTTTCCGCATCTGTGGCTCTGAACAATATTCTATCATAAAATTGTTACTTGTATACACTTAGGGGGATGTATCGTGCTAACAAACCGAAATTTCTCCAGTCAACTGAAAATCAATAGGGTACATCTGTAAGACACCTTGAACAATATTCAATCATAAAATTGATCAATCGTATACTCTCTGGAGGCTGTATCGTGCTAACAAACTGAAAATTCTCCAAAAATGACAAAAATTTGGTACCTCAAGTACCATAGAGTACCCGTTGTACTGGCTTTAGTGAGCTGAATATCAATAGAGTTCACCTTTAAGACGCCCTTAATAATATCCAATCATAAAATTGGTCACTTGTATATACTCCGGAGGCTGTATCGTGCTAACAAACTGAAACATCTCCAAAAAAGACAAAAATATCGTACTTAAAGTACTGTAACACCTGTTGTATTGGCTCTGGTCAGCTGAAAATCAATAGGGTTAATCAGTGAGATGCCCTGAATAATATTCAATCATAAAATTGGTGACTTGTTGAACACCGGAGGCTGTATCGTGCTAACAAACTGATATTTCTCAAAAAATGACAAAATATCGTACTTCAAGTACCATAGCACCCGTTGTACTGGCTCTGGTGAGCTGAAAACCAATAGGGATCATCTGTGGCATGTCTTTAACAATATTCAATCATAAAATTGCTGACTTATTCTACTCCGGAGACTGTATCGTGCTAACAAGACATGCGAGGAAAAGTGGCCGACGACGACGACGACATACACACAGGATTTTTTTTCTAAAAACCGTTTTTTCGTGTTGTTGTTGATGGAAAACGTAAAAACAACTCAAAAAAAAATTTCAAAATTCCAACTTTTTTTGGGGTAAACCAATACTTTTCTCGCATGTAGAAAGGTTGGGCGGAAAAGTAAAACAAAAGGCTTAATATATTTTGATGCAGTTTTAAACTCATCCATATATACACATTCACAATTTATAAGAACACTAATTTACCTTGCACGTTTTACTACAACTTTATCGATTTTAATGCAGCACACCACAATAACACGTCTTACTCGTGTCGACTCATGTACATATCATTGATATTTACTGAGACGTGACGTCACGCACTGTTTCGGTTAACATGGCCAATTGCAGGATTACTTTTCCGCCCAACCAATCTAATATGCGAGAAAAGTATTGGTTTACCCCAAAAAAAGTTGGAATTTTGAATTTTTTTTTTGAGTTATTTTCACATTTTACATCAACAACAACAAGAAAAAACGGTTTTTAGAAAAAAAATCCTGTGTGTATGTCGTCGTCGTCGTTGTCGTCGGCCACTTTTCGTAACATAGTCTTGTTAGCACGATACCATCCTCCGGAGTGCAATAAGTCAACAATTTTATGATGGAATATTGTTAAGGACATGTCACAGATGAATCCTATTGATTTTCAGCTCACCAGAACCAGTACAACGGGTGATATGGTACTTGAAGTACGATATTTTGTTATTTTTTGAGAAATTTCAGTTTGTTAGCACGATACAGCTTCCGGAGTTCAACAAGTCACCAATTTTATGATTGAATATTATTCAGGACATCTCACTGATGAACCCTATTTATTTTCAGCCCACCAAAGCGAATACAACAGGTGCTACAGCACTTTAAGTACGATATTTTTGTCATTTTTGGAGAAGTTTCAGTTTGTTAGCACGATACAGCCTCCGGAGTATATACAACATCTCAAAGATGAACCCTATTGATATTCAGCTGACTAAAGCCAGTACAACGGGTGCTATGGTACTTGCAGTACCAAATTTTTGTCATTTTTGGAGAATTTTCAGTTTCCTAGCACGATACAGCCTCCAGAGAGTATACGATTGATCAATTTTCTGATTGAATATTATTCAAGCTGTCTCACAGATGTACCCTATTGATTTTCAGTTGACTAGAGCGAGTACAGCGGGTTCTATAAATCCAGATATACTAAATTATATTTGGAGAAATTTCGGTTTGTTAGCACTATACATCCCCGAAGTGTATACTAGTAACAATTTTATGATAGAATATTGTTCAGGGCCACAGATGCGGAAAAGTTAGTTTTAATCTTTAAAACCGTTTATTTTATACTTTTATTTTCCTGAAAATTTTAGTAATCTAAATGTTTATATAAAAACGAGGTGTCATTCTTCAGAATCCTTTCATCACATATTTTTCTGTAAAACTATTTACTTTTTAATTCCTTTGTACATCATGCCTATTGTCTTATTATCTAGAGACAGTTTAATTTAAAACAGTAATATGAGTAGATTCCACAATTTAAGGGTCGAGACAGTGAATTTTTTTAATATCAACTAATTTAATTTTATCATGCAACCAATTTTGGAATCTCTTAATTGCGTGTTTTAGTTTATTGTGGGTTATCGTTTTGTTTACTAACATTATAGTTGTGTCATCGGCAATAATAACAACAGTGTTAGCTCTGGTAGAGACAATACCGGACAGGGGCTAAAGCGCTACTCTCTCATTTGCAATTTCTTCGCGATTAGAATAGGCGCCTTTCTGTTTAATTCTGAATTAGCTACCTGTCTGATGAGGTATTAAATCATCTATATTTTGTTGATTGAGAATACAGTTTATTTATGAAATAGTCTTTCTTGCCATGCATTTCCTTTTAACGTTTGTAATTAATTCTAAGGAATTTATCTAATGTTCAATGTTTCTGGATAAAAAGAACCTGACGGTTTGGAAATAGATTTCTTTTTCATATTATTGGTTGTATTCTTTTCTAAGAACATATTTTACTGTAATAGAAGCGTTAATAAGATAAATCAATTTAATATGCGATTTTCTTCTCGAGATACAGTTTGGATTAAAAAATCTCTGTCGTGTCATTGAACTGCTTGTTTAATAGACATGGAATATATGAATTTTTACAATGTTAATATTTCATACTTAACAAGAATCAAAGATAATGTGCAATTATTTATAACAACGTTGTTAAATTCAATTGAAAAAGTAAAATCGTTGCTTCAACCATACCATAATTGTAGAAAGCTTAAAGCTTTGAATAAATCATAGTTTATCGATTTATTTCTTCTTTTTTTATGTATTTGCTCGAGCGACTAGATTTTATACGAACACCGATTACGCAATTTTCATATTCGAATGAATTTAAATTTTTCTGGACGATATAATTTTCGAACGGAAAATATCGGGTACCGAAAAAAAGAGCAGAACATTGTAAAATTGAGAGAATATATTTTTTTCTCGGTATAATCACTTTTTTCTGATTACATATTGCCCAACGATGTTGGATTGATTTGATAGCCACTAACCCCATATTTTTTGTCTCCTTTACTGGAAAAATTTTTATCGGTCAGTTAAAGAAAAAAGAACCAAATCTGGTTGATGCTTGGAGAAGTAGGTTAAATTTAATTCTTTGATTTTGGATATGGCGATAGTGGATAAAATAAAACCCTTCCAGCGAATGCGGTCATTTTTCTCGGCTTTAATTGTCTCTTCGCCGAAATAATGTCGCATAATACGAGTCTTCTTCTTCTTTCTCAGCTTCCTAACATCAATTCCTGGATGTAAGTCTCTTCCATGGTTTTCCATTTTTTCTGCCTCTGGTTTGTTGTTCCCAGTTTCTACACACCGTTTATCTGATATCGTTGACCCATCTGCGTTGTGGTCTACCTCGACTTCACTTTGTTTCTTGTGGACTCCATTGAAATATCCGCACTGTCCATCTCTCTGGGCTCTGTCTACCTTAATGGCCTGCTCACCTCCATTTAAGGCGAACTATCTCCTCTATTACGTCCTTCAATCCAGTTTCGTCTCATAACATTCTCATTTCGGATCATATCTGTCAAGGAGATGTTGAGCGTTGCACGTTCCATCGCTCTTTGTGTCACTTTCAACTCTGGATAGTCAAAGACATATTGTTTCCATCCCGGAAGTGGCAACACATAGATTTCGAGAGTGATAAGTTTTCCTCTTTAAATTTATAGGAACTTCTGGATTTCGAAACATATGTGCCAGCTTTTCCTCGGCGGCACATGCCAGCGTTATTCTTCTCGTCATTCTGCCTTTTGGTTTTCTTTTCCCAAGGTGATGCTGTGTCCCACATAGATATTGTGAGTGATATTTTCTAATTGTATAATGTCTATTGCAACACCGATGTTGTCGCGGTTCATTTTTTTGGATTTCTGGATATTTATGTAGTTCTCTAGCCATTTTAGCCAGTTCATTTGGGTCACCTGAAATGAGAACGATAACGTCAGCGAAACTCCGTCTATTTTGATTCCTTTTCTTGCAATGGTAATTTCTTGAACACATCCTACAGGACCAGTGTGAATAATTTTGAAGAGATGGTGTCGCCTTACCTCACTCCTCGTTCGATCTTTATATTATTTGTTCTCAGATTGACCCTTACATGTTTTGCTGCATTTTGATAAATATCTATATACATTGTGTTTAAATGAAGTCGAAAGCTTTGTTGAAATCTATGAAGGCCAGATGACTTGGGATGTTGTATTATGTCGTTTTATGACCTCTTCATTTCTATTAACTTTTGACTTTCTATAGCTCACTTATTCAACTTGTATCTAGTTATATTTTGTAGTGTCTACTTTTAGAAATTAATGATCAGAATTCATATCTGCCCTCTGGCCGAATTCACATTTTTATAACATTATTGGACGAGTTGTGAATAGTTAAGTACGTCTTTATGAGTAGGTTTAAAATTTAAAAGAGGATTTCGTGTTTGTTCTCACGCGCAATTTGAATACGTGGTAGGGAAAATGCGCCAGTGCTCAGCTAACTCAAAATATTGTTTTCTTTTAACTTTACTTAGTTCAGGAAAAGGTGGGATATACCTAGGGTGACCATATTTTTCTTAGGAAAAAAAAGTACAAAAATTGTAATTGATAAAAAAGGTGAGAAATTCACGTCGTTTAAGCTCAAATAAAGGGTAAACAGAAATATGAATGAAATAAACGTAATCATTTTATTACATTTTAATCAAGGAACAAAATACAAAAATTAATTATTATAAAATATAAGAAAATAAATTAACATATAATTTCTTCTAATGAAAAAAAAAAAGATTATGTGCGTAGTATGTGTACGTAGTTCATTTTCCCTGGATGGGCCTGCAACTGCATCATCACGCCTCGCATCATGTTTGTGCCAGTCGTACTTTTGGGAACCCAAAATCGCCTTTAGAATTTGCGGAATGGCCTGCAGAAACTGGAACATTTCATTACAGGTTTCGTTAAAGTTTGTGTAGACTTTCATCACAGCTTCGAGAGTAGGTATTAACATTTGTGATTTTTCTGAGCTCGAATAATTATTAATGTTGGAGAATAGTCTCTCAATCGATGCACTTGTGCCAGGAAAACAAAAAATGAACTCACATAAGATCTGCAAATTTTTTAAATTATTTTGACTTGACCCAGTTTCTTGTATAAATTTGAATGTTTCAAGCCACCGCTCTTCAGTGCGAATGTTTTTTGAATTCCAATAGGAAATTTTATCTTCTGTGAGTTAGTTTAGTATGAGACTCACTTCATCAAACAGTTCATATTCATTCAATACTGGACCAATATAATCTTTGAAAGCCTCACATGAACACAAAATATCGTTCCATAAAACTTTTCTTCTCAAATGTACCCATTCAAAAAGCTTTAATTCAGTCAGTTTTGTACTCCAGTTCTGCAAATATGTCACACATTTTGAATAAAATAACGTGGCATGTTCGATGATTTACACTGCCTTCCACGTTTTCAGGTTTTGAAAGATATTCTCTCACTTTCATTGGTAAAAATGACTCTTTCAAGCGGCATTCAAGCTTATTTTTAAGATCGAAATACTCCATTGCAGCTTCCGTCGCGCATATTTTGTCACCCTCGATGTTTAAAATGGCAGTGTGGAACAAAGGCGCAATGTTGTCTACTACAAACCACATCCAAATTTCGCCCGTCGGATTCTCAAAAAATTGTTTTAGAATAGTTGGGCAATTTTCAATAGACAAAAAATAAGATTTCAATGGTTCGTACATTTGTAAAATGCGGTCTATTGCAGGCATTAGACTTAAGAATCTTGTTTTCGAAAATGACAACATTTTTTTGTACTCGACATTAACAAATTCGCAGAATTGTTTTAGTTTGTCCACTTTGATTGTGTAAATATAATAGTATATTACGTAACGTGTGTTGTAAGAAGCATCTTACGCACGAACGGAAAAGTTACGCACGAAGCCGCGTAGCGGCGAGTGCGTAATTCCGTGAGTGCGTAAAATGCGTTACAACACGAGTTACGTACTATACTTTACCTACGACCCACTTGTACTTGTTTTTATAATATTATTAAGGTATTTAAAGTACAAGTAAAAACGTACATCCTCGATGCCCAGCCAAGTTTTATAAAAGTCGTTCCTCGATGCCCAGCCAAGCAGCTTAGAAGTTCACCCTCGATACCCAGCCAAGTTTCGTAAAAGTCCGTCCTAAGTAGTATTTATTTTTATTAAAAATGTATGTAGAATTACCGGAATTGCATAAAATAGCGTATACATATCTCGACTAAAGTGACATTAATCCCTTAGGTGGATTACTTCCCTCAGGAATCAAACACCATCCGCGGGATTAAATGGGATACTTTAGTCGCTTGATGTATAATATGCTATTGTTTACTAATATGAGATACATTCAGACAGCTAAAAGATGCGGATTAAATGAAACGGAACCAATTATCATATAATTTGAAATAACTCTTAGTATTAAATGCAATCTCATATCTAATAAATGTTATCTACCATTTATATATAGAATAAAATTCAACGTCAAATATCTAAGTAATACATTTTGAATAAAATGGCTTCTATTGACAATTGCTAAGTGGTTGCTATGTAAACCGTGCGATTTACTTTACAGCCGTGCGTTTTGTTTTACCGTGCGTAATAGACGTCTTACATTGATCGTCGACTGCGTGTTTTTGACTACTTACAGGGGTGGTCATAGGTAAAAATATTAAATATTTTGACAGCAACAACTTCTATGTCGAATGGTAGGATATCCGTCGCATTTTGTACGCTATTATTGAGAACGTGAGCAATACAACCAATACCAACCAGGGGTTTGCCGTAAGCAGCATTTAGTTTAGCGAATAGATTATTTTCTCCCTTTCGTCTCATTCCCCCAAAATTCGTATTTGTGTTGTCAGCAGCTAATCGATACATTTCTCAACCAAATCGTTGTTTATTAACGTAGTAAATACATAATTACTTAACTGTTCTGATGTTTCTCCAGAATTTTCTCACCAGTAACGGTACAATTTTAATATCTTTATGGTTTGAAGAATCTATAGTGATAGCAACAAAATGTGTTTTGTGTAAATCACTCTTTAATCGCCTCTGAGCAAGAATGTTTTTACGATGGCTTCCGATTTGATTCGAGCTGATGCAAATTTAGGTTCAAACATATTAACTATAAGTTTTGAAGTAAAATCCAATGATCTAAAACTCTGTAGGTGCTTATCTGTGTGATAGGCGAAGAATGTTTCCAATTTATTACTTTTTTATTTTGAATTTGCTGCCAATATGTGTTTTTTATTGGCCAGATGAGTTTTACTATTACTGCGACCACTGTTGGAAATATCAACATCACTTCTACAAATTTCGCAATATGCTGCGAAGAACTTTTTATTTTCATAAATGTATACTCTTTCTGCAAATCCAGATTAAAATTACATTTTCGTCGAGGCGGTGACATGTTGAAACGAAATTAACTTCTTTTGCCACGTTACACAAGCCAGAAATTAACAAAATTCAATGAAGTAACTGTTATTTGGCGAGAACCGGGATGAACAAAAACGTGACATAAACTACGCACCACACCATGCCATTTTCTATCGTCGTAATACAAAGTTCGCGTCCGACTCTACTCGACTAACGCCGACCCTGACCGACGCGACGAATTTACAAATAGCCACGATACACTTACAACGGTATGATCGACTGGAAACGAAAATTCGTCCTCTGCGCGCAGATGACGTATTTGCGATGCATGCACCGATCGTAGAACACGGACCGATATACAAAGTGTTTTAGTTTTCGTCGATTTAACTCCACAAGGCCCACAGGGTTTCACTCTTACAATTAGTCGCCGTGAACGATGGAATGTGTGTTTTGAATGTTTGCGGTTTTATTATAATTACGAATTTTTAAATACTCTAATTTGCTGTTCAATTTAGTTAGTACGATCAGTGGTTAAAATGCCCAGTTGCGCTATTTATGTATGTGCAAATTACAATAGGAAAACGGTAAATATTACAAAAAGGATTACTGATCACTTTGTTTACACATTTGTTTTTCTTATAGCATGTATTTGCTCAATACATTTTGAGAAAGATTGTTTGGAAGATATTTCTGTAAGACAGAAACTTTCAAATTATAGAGGGAAAAATATAAGAAATTTAAAATAGGAAGCAATCCACACTTTGAAACTGCCTGGTAAAAGGGAAAATACTAGAAATTCTGATAGAGTAATTAGAATAAAACGAAGGCGATTGGTAACTGAATGCCTAGCGGGAGCTACAATGTCTTCTGCCTCGATCACTTCTCAAAGTTGTGAAGATAAAATAGGAATAACGGAAGGTGACATTACATTAAGTCGAGCATCTGTAAGGTAAACTTAAGAAATCAAAAATCGTCACGTGGATTTTTGTTTTACTGTTTTAAATGAAACTTACTGTTTCTAGATAATTTCACAATATATTGAAAAACAGGTTAAAAATTCTAAGAAATTTAACAATTGTTTCGATATTAAATATCATCGTCAGAATGACAGAAGTTACATTCTGACGATGATATTTAATATCGAAACAATTGTCAAATTTCTTAGAATTTTTAACATTTTTTTTAATATATTGTGGAGTTATCTAGAAACAGTAAGTTTCATTTAAAATAGTAATATGAGTAGATTCCACGAAGTAAGGGTTGAGGCAGTGAATGTGGATTCTTATTCTTCTATTTCAGTGAAGATGAAAAACAAATACTTGAACTTCAAACAAAAGTTGCAACACTACAGAAAGAGAACAATTTCCTTGTCAATGAGAATTGTGCACTGGAAGCTGAGTTGGAGCAGATGAAAACTGGACTGCGACAATTTTTGTCAGAAGGTCAAATCAAAAGAATAGTACACTCAAAATGTACAGCCAAACAATGGTCGCCAGATGAAATAGCATGTTCGATATCCTTACGGAGTGTTAGCCCCAAAGCATACCGCTACTTAAGAACAAATGGTTATCCTTTACCGGCGCTTTCGATACTACGCAGATGGGCATCGACACTCTCAGTAGAACCGGACATTCTGAATGACGTTGTTATTTTAATGGCTAAAAAATCTTCTGATATGCAGAATATTGAAAAATTGTGTATTTTATCATTTGACGAAATACATTTATCTAATCGCATAAATATTGAGAAACGACATCATGAGGTAATAGGGCCACATAAAACGTGTCAAACGGTAATAGCACGTGATATTTTTAGTAACTGGAAGCAACCTGTTTATTATAATTTCGATCCAGCAATGACTATCGACGTATTATCTTCTATAATATCAAAACTTTTTGATGCAGGTTTCACAGTTGTGGGTATTGTCAGTGATTTATGTACATCTAACGTTAAAGTTTGGTCACAACTGAATATTGGACATGACCAAAATTGTTGTTTTCCACACCCTAGCAATAGTTTGTTAAACGTATATGCGTTTAGTGACGTTCCTCATCTTATTAAATTATTAAGGAAGCACATATTGTATCAGGGTTTTTGGGTAAAGAACACATTAATTCATAGTGATTGTATTGAGAATTTGTTGCAACTGTCGTCGTCCGAATTAACCATCGCATATAAAATTAACAGATACCACTTAGATTTAAAAGGTTCCTAAAGACAAAAAGTTAAACCAGCCGTTCAACTATTCTGTTGCAAAAAGTATTCGGTTTTGTGGAGAAAATAGGCTACTGCCATCTGTTTTACCGTGGAAGAAAGTTTCGGATTTTGTACAGTTAATAAATGATTGGTTTGATCTTTTTAATTCCCATACAAAAATTGTCGCAAATTGTACAACTAAAAATGCGTATGGAGTAGATTTAGATAAGCAGAAAAAAGTGTTAAAGAGGTGACCTAAACTATTGGGAATATGAACGTAGGCAAACATAAGTCTCTCATTCCATTTCAAACAGGAATTCTGTTGTCAAATAGGTCACTGGAAGAATTGTTTTCTTATTTGCATGAAAACTATAAAGGAGTCGATTACATCTTGACCTTGCGTCTAAATCAAGACGTCTTATATGAGAGGCATGGGAGCTACAAATGACCATCCAGAACCTCTAGATTTTATGTATCGTTTGAGGTGGTATATATTAGGTAAAAACTCGGCGGCAATTTTTACATGGAACAAAAATACAGAGGAATCTGGTGAAAAATGTCTAATACAACCATTAGAATCAGAAGAATCGCGTCCCATCTGCTTAACTGAAACACTACTAGCTAATGTCTCCAAAAATATTCAAATAACAAATACCCGTATACTTGAAGAAGAAGAAACATTTTTCCATATACATTCATTCAACCAGAATATATTCCTGACGATGAGTCTTTACAGTTATTGACAATCTTTGAAAGTACCGAAATAATTCGTCAAGAAGCTCTTAAATATCTGGCAGGGTACATAGCGTACAGATTTAACGATAAATTCCTATCGAGGGGTGGTTTATTACAGCCAAATCAAAATCTTTTGAAAGCTACGGAAATTCTTGAATCCGAGTTTCGATCACTTCACGGAACATCTTTATCAAAAGAAGACAATATTTTTAAAATGTTGGCTGATAAAACTTTTAGTATTGTCGGTCAAAACCAAATTGAAATCCCATATGAAGTGATTTATTGTTTGAGTCGAACAAGAACTTACATTAGACTCCGAGATCTAAATAAACAAATAAGTTTGCATAATTTGAAAGCGAAAATGGAAAAAAAAATTACGAACGTTAAAAAGAAAGTGAGATCGGAACAGTGAATATTTGAAAACGAAAACCCTTTTTTAGTTTCATGTTATTTTTAAATAAGTAAGTTGCATCTTATTCAATGTCTTTGTATGCTTTAATGCATCCAGATTACCCCTGAAAACCTCATACTTGGACTTGCCCTAAAATGTGGCTTTTGAAACAACTCAAAAAGGTTCAATTATTTTTCTGTTTCGGTAAAGTTTAAGTTTATTTTAATTATTATAATATAAATTATCTCTTAGTATTAGTTAGTATGAACAATAAAGATTTATATAATCATCCCGTCAAACAAATATCGCCATAAATACCTATTGATGCTACCGAGAGTGGCATTCGTGGCCATAATATAGAAATGAATATTGCATCGCAGTGACGTCACACGCCAATCGTTCGATGCGCGTAAGCACACCGTTGTGAGTGTATCGTGCAAATAGCTAAGAACTACGTTACTTTCCACTCGAGTCGATTTTAAATTACTGTCCTAAAAAGTAGTACATTTAGGTGTACTTGATGAACCTTTTAAGTACAATAGGACAGCATGCAAAAAGTACGCACTGTCCTATTAAAATGAGTTCATATGTTCACCCTAGATATACCAAATAGGTACGTTTCGATTAAACAACTTTTGTCTTGTATATGAAATTAATATTTTTTTAAATCGATATAACAGTTTTATATATCTTGTTTAATTCCTGAAATACAGAATTGCCTATAGTCAGCCTATAAATTCTCAATGTCAGTCCCAGGTAACCCAGTTTTCAGCCATGTTAACTAAATAACGGAAATGTAAGGTAGGCCAGGCGATAGGTCGAAAAAAAAAGACGTGTGGCACTCGGAGACTGCCGCGGTAAAGCTATTGCATAGCTGTTTTTATCAACTTATGCAATTATAATTATTTATTTATTTTATTTATTCAGTATTTTTTTTCCCTTGTTTTTTTTTCTTTGATATTAATTCAAGTTACACTTTTTGAGCATGGTGACCGATAAGAAAACAATTTTTTTTCTTTTATTAAATAAATGAGAAGTTAATATTGTTCAAAATATTTTTATTATCTTACAATACATGTAGGTTATTCAGGAATATTTATCATTGAAACTATAGGTTTATGGTAACTGAAATAAGAAACATAAGTTTGAGACTTGATATCTTCTAAATATCTGGAAAATACCGCGTCAATGGTGGTCCCATATTTTGTTGTGGATTCTTGTGGATCATTATTCATTTTCAAATTCAATATTTTCGAAAGAAAAGTTGTCGACCGCTCTGATTTTTTATCAGCGAAGTTGATGTTAAAATCGCCAGCCAAGATAAGTGGAAGTTTATTACCATTTGTACCAAGTATTTTCGACCCTTCTTCAGTGTACTCCAGTAAAGTGCGATGAATAAAATACTCTACCTCGTCTAATTTTGGATTCGGAGAAATGTAAATTGCTACCATGACTATGTGTAGGCCCTTTCTCCAACAAATGAGCTCCTAACATTAACATCGCTGACGTGTGCAATATTTATTTCAATATTCGGAGTCATAACATTATTATTATTTTAGTAAATAGCTACCCCACCTTTTGGAACAATATCTTGTTTGAACAATACAATTGAAATTAGGTTTTTTCAATCGGATTATCAGGCGTCATGCAAGTTTCTGTAAGAAGTAACACATTTGTTTGCCTCGTAACTGAATCTTGTAAATCGTATTTATGACTATTTAGACTTTGGCAGTGGAAAGTAATTATTGAAATGTCATTTCTATTACTAATGAAATCTAATACACTTTGAGCTATCGTCTGAACACTATTTAATGACAGTCTTTTAAATTCTTGCAACAAAGATGCAGTCGATGCAGCTTGCTTTCGATTTCGATAAACGAGTTCCTGAGAATGTGCTTTACTATACTATACTATACTATACCGCTGTGCCGGTCGGAGTGGGGGGTGTTAGGTTATTTTCGTTACGGAATTTCTGGATTCGGTCTCCACGCTCAAGGCCCGCGATAGAAGCTATGCAATAACTTAAAAAGCCTCAATAAGGAAATAATTAGTGGAAAGCTGGAAATTGCTGTAATCGCTTTATTTGGACCCATATATTACTCTCCCAAGTTTTCCCCCTCCAGCGAAGTCGGTGTTGGCCCTTCTGGTCCTAAGAAAAGTACCATTTTTTAGTTTTTTATAAATATCTCTCAAACCATCAAAGTACCTATTTTACAAAATAAACTAGAGTAAATTTGCTACTAAAAAGTTTTTTACCGTTTGCCTCTAAAGTGAACCGTTAAGCTGCTACGACCACTCAAAGTGGACTCCTTTTTGATTCTTTCGGAAAAGTTATCGAAATCATATGCCATATCAAAGTTTCTACGTGTTATAAATATATGTCAGCTTTCCAGGTGCACAAGCTGTTAACTTTTTACAACTATAACAGCTCTTCAATCTAAACAGCTGTGGAAAAGTACCTACGATTAGTATTATTATTTTCTAGTATTGACGTAAAATCACTCTTTTTCACACCACCTGGCGGTAGGGTAAATGACGTGTTTTTTGTGGTGTCCCCAAGAGGCCTAATGCACTGTTCAAATGTCAAAGTTAGTCGATTTTCAACCGTTTTGATGAAGACTGGCAGTGTTGATCGTCTGCCTCAATTTCTCAGTCATCGCTTTCATTGTCTGCATCGGTACGTTTGTCCGACGCCACAGGGCACTCAAGATTAACATCGATGTCTTCGTCCCAATCATCCATATCATCTGCCTCGGTAGCATTTGTTCATAAACGTCCCATACAATTCATACAGATGCTGGAGCATCGGAGGCCCGTTTCTCTGCAACCACATGCTGCGTTACATCCTTTCGAACATTTACACTATATTTAGAAGCGTTTGTGGTACATCGTACGTATAGGAACCAAACCAGAATTTTTCCAACCCCAATCCAGTGGATTTGTACCATTTCACTCACGTGTCGCTGATTCGGTGGGAGGTAGGCTTGCGCCATTAAATCGATGTTTGCTTAGACATTTTACAAACAACTCATTCGGGATGTTTCCCGTGTTTTTTTTTCATAAAGCCTAGCCACAAGCAACTGGCCCATTTTATAAATTTCATCGGGGTTTGCGTTCACGTCTTGGAAAACCCTAACAGCTGCCCGCAGTTCCTCATTACTCTTCAGCAGTGCTACGAATTTCATTTTGCCCTTCTTGTAAAACGAAGACGTTGTATCGTACCCATTAGACGCATGTAGAAAGAGGATGTTTTCGTGCACACACAGCGGGAGATGGAAACTTGTTGTGCAAAATAGTTGTTGTTTGGTTGAACCTTTGCCGGGTTTCATAAAAAACATTTTCGTGCAGGGTGGCACACGAGCCGTCAAGATGATCAGGATATCCATATCTTGAGCCACTATAATGACCGAATTGTCGGGCCGAGATAACTCGAGTGCTGTGATAACGATGGCATCGGCATCTCCTGGAGCTTGTCTGGTTTCGATTCTTTCGCTTTCGAATTTGACGCGCAACAAGTTGATCAATCTTCGTTTGCTTGTGTCAATATACAAAAATTTTGATTGAGGCATAGGTGCCGTCATGGACTCATACAAAAACATTAGCAGCATCATGCTCGTGCAATCGTCGAAGACGCTCAGCGGTCTTAGTACTGCGAGCTACTGGGTCGTCAGAATACCCATCGAAAATGATGACACTGTTTTTGAGGTATCTTTCGACGTAATTCTCATATTTGGCGCTAATGCCGGCAAAAGTATCGGTTAGGTGCTAAATGACACAGTGCAAAAAATATCATCCGTCTAGTCCATGATGTAGGTCCTTAAATTTTGGTTCATCTGTAACTGGATGAAATAATTTATTGAACACGGACTTTTGCGTCTTACGCATTCCCGCTTCATCAAATATCGCAAACAGATACGGAGCTAGTTCAAACTGGAAATGTTGTTTCAATTATGCATCGGATTTCATTGCAAGGCAAAAGCGCTGGGAAAGCACAAGAGGATCAACGGGAATATCCGTGTTACAGATTTTTATTTTCGAATTTACCGCACGCATAGGCATCACGCGATTTTTTCTAAGGAGCTTCACATCGCGAAAGTTGTTGTCGGTTATGCCTTTTTGTGCTGCTATTCCAATTTCATGGGCCATTTGACTGATGATTTAACCATCCCCGACAACTCCTGTACTTAACGAAACAATGTGTTTTCCACGAGGAAAGGGATCGTAAGTTGATAACCATCCAACAAATTTTCTCAAGTCCGCCTCATCCCGCGAGATCCGCGCACACCGTGGATGCTGTTCTGTAGTTGAAAACGCAATATTGGAAAATGGTTCCCGTTGTTGTTGTGTATGTCGAACAGAGCAAGCATCGCGAGAATCTACTGCACCAGTACGCTGTTGGTTATACTGCGCCCGTGTGTAAGACCACCACTACTTTTCATCGATCGGATAAGCCTTTGTTCTATGGTCATATCGGACCAAAACCTATCGGATCTCCGCACCGTAAAAAAACAAAAAAGCCATTGTTGACAAATTGGTCATTTTGCGATGGAGTAAGTTTGAATCATCAGAATAGAGTCTAGATGTAGTTGTCAGTATCCTCGTCTTTCTGCATACACGAACTGTTTCAGCAGAGTAATCGTCTCTAAATATTGAATCCAGAGCTTTGCCGTTGGTTCATATTGGGGCTTAGTTCCTCCAATTTATTGGAAAAACATTGTAAACTGCTTTTGAAAGGCTCCACATCTAGTTTTCCCATCGCACCATATTTCTCAGCACCATGTTGAAGCCCGAGTCTGCCACTGCCAAGAGCATGTCAGCGGCTGCCGAATGCTCGTCGTCGGCCACATCTATCCGTTGAAATACAATCGTGGCCAGAGCCAGTTGCGCCAGGGAATGTGCTCTTAGTGCTGTCGAATATGCATGGCTCGTTAATATTTTACTTTTCCGCCCAACCTATCTAATATGCGAGAAAAGTATTAGTTTACCCTCAAAAAAGTTGAAATTTTGAAAAAAAAATTTGAGTTATTTTTACGTTTTTCAAGAACAACACGAAAAAATGGTTTCTAGAAAAAAAATCCTGTGTGTATGTCGTCGTTGTCGTCGGCCACTTTTCGTTACATGTCTTGTTTGTACGCTACAGCGTCCTGAGTGCAAAAAGTCATCAATTTTATGATTGAATATTATTCAGAAAATCTCACAGATGAACCCTATTGATTTTCAGCTCATCACATCCAGTACAACAGGTGCTATAGTACTTTAAGTACGACATTTTTGTCATTTTTGGAGAATTTTCAGTTTGTTAGCACGATACAGCCTCCAGCGTGTATACAAGTGACCAATTTTATTATTAAATATTGTTCAGGTCGTCTTATAGATGAACTTTATTGATTTTTAGCTCACCAGAGGTAGTACAACGGGTGCTATGGTACCTGAAGTGCCACATTTTTGTCCTTTTTAGAGAAATTTCGGGTTTAGTACGATACAGCCTCCGGAGTCTACACAAGTAGCCAATTTTATAATTGGATATTTTTCAAGGTGTCTCACAGATGTACCCTATTGATTTTCAGCTGGCTATAGCGAGTACAGCGGCTCCTATAAATCCATAAATAGTTTTTGGTTACTTTTGGAGAAATTTCGGTTTGTTAACACGATACATCCCCCGAAGTGTATACAAGTGACAATTTTATGATAGAATATTAATCAGGGTATCTCACAGATGCAGAAAAGTTAGTTTTAATCTTTAAGACCGTTTATTTTCGGTTGATGTTAGGGCATATGCAGTACTGAATAAATCTTGCAGACCGCTTCCATCCATTATATATTCGATTGTACCCATGAAGGACATCACGAGGTGGAACCCACCAATCCTTATAATTGTGTTGTTCAGTTCAGAAGCATTATTCAATGAAGCTACAATATAGCGCGCCTTGATATATAGCGGCTGATCGAATATCACGATAGAAGTCTGCTGTTTTAAAGTGTTGCACTTTTGCCAAGCAGTATTAAGAACGGTGAAGATAGTATCATAATTACTCGGTGGTGAGTCGACAAATAGCAGACACACTATACGTGACGTTGAATAGTTTTCTGTCGTTGTGAGGGATTCCATGAATCCATTCCAGCCATTAATGTTGGCACACCTTTCGATTTGCCATACAATCACGCAAAGTCGCTCGCTAACAATTGCACTCCACTTTCAATGGGAGCCTTCAGGTCTAGATCTTCAATGGCCATATCAGCAATTCCAGCATTACCTGTCATGTGGAACGATTCTAGTGGAACCTGCCCAAATTCTCCTAGGACACGAGCACTGGGGATGTGTTTCAATCGAGAAATTCTTCGCCCATTTGAGGCCCTTGGGGGCTAAAACTTTCTCACTCTTCGGGCATATAGACAAACTGGTTACATCTCCATTAAATACTCGGGCTGGATCATCCAGTATGTCCAAACAGTTATTATTTTTTTTAAATTGTTCAAGGTCCTGAAACCATTTCTTAATATATTCTTGGGTTATTACTGCCATCGCCATAATAATCGATATATATTGCCTGTACAGTATTTTTGTTATTACAATATAGTTTTAATAGGGTAAAGTGGGCAAATGGCGGTCACTTAAGAAAAATTTTTTTTCTAAGTAAAGTCGTAATTTCAAATAATTTAAGATAGCAATCACTAGTGCACTTAAAAACTTTTTTGATCTGAAAATCTTTCAAAATGTTTTCTATACTTTTATGATAACAAAAAAAACAAAAATGTGCATTTGACTGGCATTGTCATACAGATAGGGGAATTCCGGTCACTTATGCGGGCAATACCGGCCAAGCAGAAAAATGCTTTAAATATAATTAAGTAAACTTCAAATAAGCATTTATTACCAAAATATTGTTTATTGAAATAAAATGAAAATAAAAACAAAAACAATCTAACTATCTAAGTAAAAGGCTGACATTCATCACATGTGTATCCTAGAGGTTTGTCCCATCCACTGCATTCAGAATGTGCCCATCTTCCACATAGGGTATAGCTGTACCACTGCTCATTATTCTTTCCATAATCATTACATATCAAACATATATCTTCATCGACATCTTCATCTTCATTATCATCATATTGAACATCAACATCAGAATCTGATGAGTTTTCATCAAATAATTTTCTTTTATGGGATTCTCTTTTATTTCTTAAATTATTCCTTTTTTCATCAAGATTCATTTTAGAAGGTTGTACCTTTAATTCTCTCCTTTAGCTGTTTATCGGCTTCCTTCCAACTCTTGCTTCAATGGCGTGCTGTTTTTGCCTGCCTGCTCTCTTCTTTTTCTCTGCTAGTTTAGGAACGGGAAGTTGTTGAAAAGGCTGTATTTTATGTGAACTGTGTGGTGGAATTGATACCATAACAATATGATTTTCTTTGCAAAACTCGTACGACTTCAAAGAAATATGGCTGGAGTGATTGTCTACAATTAATAAAACCGGCTCGTCTTTCGTGGGTTTAGCGTGATTTCTAAAATGCGTTAACCAGTCACAAAAAATATTTTCATCGATCCAGCCATTCAGTGAACATTTATAAAGAGCTTCTGCAGGTCCATCTTTTTCCAGGAGAGGGCTTAGTCTCTTTCTGGGGAAGATAAACATGGGCGGAATTAATCCCCCTGCAGCATTCATAGCACACATGACGGTAATATTTCGGCCTCTTTCGCCGCTAGTTACCACACCAACTCTTTTTTGTCCTTTGGTTGCGAGTATCTTTCCTGGATCCTGGACAGTTGTGATTCCCGTTTCATCTGCATTATATATTTTGCTAGGGGAAAAGTTATATTTTGACATCACTTCTTCCACCAGCTAGCTATTTCATCCTTGTTGAAACCAGTCAGACGATTTAGACTGGTAGCCTCAGCTTTTCGCACTGATATGGTGGGATTGCGTCTGATGAAACTTCTCAGCCAGTCTTTTCCAGCCAGCCTTTGCGTTGCGTTAAAATTATGTATAATATGGTTTCTCTCAGCAAACTCAAAAACAAACCTTCTTAGTTCTTTTATGGTAACACCGTAAAAAATGGACGCCAAGTGTTTAATTTGATTAGCAATTTCCAGTTCCTGTTCAGTTGAAAACACAGGGTTTCTTCCCATTATAGGTGCTGAGCCTTTTTTATTTTTTACCCTTTCTTGTAGCGTTGAAAATGGAATTGCGTATTTTTTTGAAGCTTGTCTAATACTCGTTCCATTTTGCTTTACCAGTTAATCTTTTTCGATTTCGAGACATATGTAAAGACAATTTAAAATGAAATAACCATTAACATAAACAGTGGGTAATGCCGGTCACTTGACCGGTATTACCCACCTGTGTTGACCGGCATTACCCGCCTGTAACAATTTTTCTTATGGGTCATTTTTTGATGAGAAAAAAATGTTTTTTTTTCTACATTTATGTATCAACTAAGTTTTTATGAAAAGAGAGAAGGATTTTATCTCCAAACCTTATTTCACTTACCGTAAATCTTACATCAGATTTGCCGAAAACACGTGGTGATCTGCACTAACCAAAGTTTTAACACAAACTGAATGTCAATCGGCTGTCGAAAATCGTAGGTCAGCTGGCATATTTGAGGCCACATTGCATTGTTGCCAAACCTAGTAATAATCATGTTTAAGGTCTGTCCGGCATTGTCCATCTGACCGGTATTTGCCCACCTTACCCTACCTACAGACGTATTTACAATCTCAGCATAACAATCGTCACCTAGTAGTTTGTTACACTTATAACAATTAACATACAGGATCCGTCTATATAAATAATTATTTGAATAAACTGAAGGTATGGTATGACGGTCACTACACCTCTCCCCTTTTGGAAAAATGAACTTCACTCGGCCGATGATGAATATTATTCGCCCCTATTCAGTGGGAAGGACAGCTGAATATATCAATTCGTTTATTATGATAACTATAATGGTTTTATTATATTTAAGCTTTATATAGTCTGACTACAGGAAGTGGCTGGCATTTCGCGCATTAACCCTATATGAAATAAGTTAAAAATAAGTTGTTGATTCAAATGTCGATTGTCACATAAATAAAAGCAAATAACAACATTATTCGATGAAGAATTATAAACACTGAAATATGTATTTGATGAACTGAAAATATTAGTCCGGGAAAGTAAGGTCGAAAAATCTATTAACTATCAAAACTTTCCCATAACTGATTTTTCATTTTTAAATGAAAATATATTGACCCAGCATCACTCTCCTAAATTGTCTAATAATTTCCACTGGAGCTTGCGACGCAGCTTGCAAGCACAGCTCAGACCACCTAAAATTCAAATTATTAGACAATATAGGAGAGTGATGCTGGGTCAATATATTTTCATTTAAAAATGAAAAATCAACTATGGGAAACTTTTGACTTTTATTTCCTTACTTTCCCGGACTATATCTGTTATGTTACTTTCCACACTTCCCTACGTCAATTTTGACAGTTTCTTCAATATCACGATATTTCCGCTCGGAAGTTCGTATCGTTGCTTTGAAAATCTAAAAGGGATAAATATCTTTTGTTATGAAATATTTATCTTCAGTCCCTTTCAGTGTTTATGATTCGTCCGAGTTGGTTTCACACCCACGATTTGCATCTCATTGAATATAAATCACGGGTCCAAAACTTACTACTTACTACGCTAATTAAATTTGATTCCTGCTACATTATTACTTCTAATTCTGTTTGCTATGATAAACCAACATATTTGTGGGTTTAATTAAAACATCTTCGATGAATATGCATGCAAACAAATTTGAATTTTAGATTATATTAAATGTGTGCGATTTTGAAGGCAAAACTGGCACATCAACGAAGGAATTTACCGCAGAGTGTACTTTATTAAAATATTAGTATGATCATATTAAATTTAATGAATATGGAAAATCTACGACATAAGAGGACTGTGTTATTCGATATTTACAGAAACTAGGCAAATATAGGTGCGATTGAAAGATGAGCAATTGGGTATTGGACTATTCTGAGAAAATGATTGTATATTGCTAATTATCACATTTTATACCTATATTATATTTGTGTTGAGGTCAGTAAGTTGCTCCGCTTACTGAAACCACCCCCCCCCCTCCCCCAATAGATATTTTCAACAAAAGCATATTTGGTCGTCATGCACTCCTAATGCACCAATTTTCTTTGCACCACATTTCCCGATAGACTACAGCTGCTTGTATGGGGAGAGGGGACAAATAAATGCCCCCCCAAATCGGAATTTTGAAATTTTGTACTCTGCATCATCATGCTCCATCAAGAAAATCCTCTGCGCCATTATCATACAACTTTGAATAGTGAACAAAGTAGCATATTGAATCACAATTATTGAAGAAAGTATAGTTATTTATATAACAATGCTACGAAAGGAAATTTTGCAAACGAAATTGAATGTATTTTGACGATCTGTAAGCGGAATTATGTCGCAGCCGTGTTATATACAATATTTTTCCTACAACTAGTTTTATTTAACCTTCCAGGACTCGCGCTTTATTTTGATACATGTGTATTCGCGCCGGGTCCAGCAGACTTTTTTGTATTAGCTTAACCTCTTTTATATAAAAAAGGGAAATGGCATTTTAAATATAAAAAAATATGTACAACACAAAAGTAATTCATTTTATTGAAACCACATAAACTTTTAATAAAAAAAAATACAAAACAAATTGTACTTATACTCTTACAAAACAGAATACTTGTTTATAAGATATTATTATTTTTTTAATTTCCGACACATCCTTGGCACAAAATTTGAGCTTGAGTCAGACAAACTTTCTACACATTTGGCAAAAATATTTGGTTTTACTATCTTTCTTGCAAAAATAGCATCTCTTTCTAGTGCCAGGGGGAAAACAAGGTTGTTCTTGATTTAAATATAGTATTCCAGCTGCTTCCTGTCTTCGTTCTCTCACTTCTCTTGGCAAATTTGTCAGTTGAGCTCTGCGTCTTTGATGATCTTCTGTTAGCATATTTGCCAATTCTTTTAGAAAATTTTTTCTTACACAGGAATATTTTTTATTATTCGCAGCATAAATTCTTTGACAATTGATACCAGCGATATTCATTATATGGAAAAAAAATACCATAGGCCAACGTTGCTTGTTTCTTGCTACATTATATGTGGCACAAAGTTTGTCCACAGTATCCACTCCACCTTTGGTTGCATTATAGAATATGATCATCTCTGGCTTATTTTTGTCACCGGTATCTGGATCTATTGTTCCATCGCGGTGCATGCTGGAAGCAATAATTACGTTCTTTCTTTTACGTGGTACATAAGAAAGAATTGTGGGGGTTTCTTGATAACCAAAAATACTTGATAAATCAGGACGACTTTTTGTATTGACAAATTCAGAAGGTAGCTCCCGCTCATTCTTTCGTACTGTTCCAACATAGGTCAAGTTATGCTCTGACAAGAGTCTCTTTATGAGCGGAAATGAAGTAAACCAGTTATCACAGGTTACATTACGACCAGTGCCGGAAATAGGAGAAACAAGTCGTAGCACAATATTACATGCATCATTTGGAACAGAATAACTTCCTTTAGGTTGTGTTCCAACATAAACTTCCATATTTTGAACATACATCATTTTTGCATCCACCATGGCAAAAATTTTAATGCCGAACTTGTTGGGCTTACTACCGATGTATTGTCGAAATGGACACCTTCCCCTAAAGGCCGGTAACTGTTCGTCGATAGTTGCAAATTGACTCAGAGTGTAGTTTTTCTTACAATTAACAACAAAAATATCAAATAGTTCTCTAATCGGGGCTAATTTATCTTCAGCTTTTCTTTCATCTCTTGTTTGTTTGTCGTCAAATCGCAAATATCTTAGTAAAAACAAAAATCTTTCTTTAGACATCGTCAGCCAAAACTTTTCAACGCCGGTACTATCCCTTTCTAATAGGTCATCAACATTTAGATGGCTGCTTCTTAGAGTTCCAGCTAAATATAGTAGACCTAACAAGGCTTTTATTTCGATTTTATCGGTTTCTTTAGCATCTCTTTGTCGGGAAAAATTAGATCTCTGCATCTGGATCATTTTATTCGTATTTTGTACAATTATTTCCAATATATTATTACAAAAAAATAAATTCAAATGGAGTCTTTGCATTCTTAGCACAAGGTCTAACGCCAGGAAGTGAAGTCACAATATTGCATTTTCGTGTTCTTACATTTTTTTTAGTGATATGTTTTTCCAGGTTGTTTTGCCATCCTTTCCAATAAATGTTGCAATCCGTGGAATTTTTGCGTTCCTTTTCATAAGACATCTGAAAATAGTATAATATTTAATTATAAGAGCTGGTTACAAATTAATTAAAAATATTACCTTTAAAATAGGTCCTTTATAGTCGGCGACATAAATTCAACAGTAACACGACTACTCGCGCCGGATCTAACAGACTTAATCGACAATTACCATTCACAAATAAGACTTTTTTGATATAGCGCGTCACGAGGTTAAATATCGACTGGACATGGAAAGCTACTGAGCATCCCAGTCACAGCACACCCCCCCTAGCAGTTTCACTCTTATGGGCCAAGTGGAACGAAGTTTTAGTAAGGGGCCCGTCCGCTTGAGGCCGCATTTGTAGTGTGACATCAAAATTATGTCCAATCAGAGAAGGGCCGGAGAAAACGTCAACTTCATTATCTATTTTCCATAAACAACGCCTTCGGCCATTTAATTAATCCCTACGTTGGATTTGGTTGTGTGTTATTTAAATTTGTGTTTTCCTGCTTTTTCTGTCTTTTGTACGTTATTATAATTTTAGTGTTTTAGTTATTATCATTAACCTATAGTTTATCGAACTTTTTATTAGTATTAAGTGTGCTTTTTTCGAACAATTGTAACCATGTAAGTATTTTTCAATTTGTTTTATTAAGTTTGGATAGTGTTTTAAATAATAAAATTGATGAAACAGTAGTATCTATGTGGAATTTTTTTATGTAACTTGTAACTGAACAAAGTAAATATTGCAGTAATAAATCTTACTAGTTTAATTTTCAATAACTTATAGCATTCACAATTCTCATAGAAAAAACACATCGAGATTTTTACTGTTATTATTTTCATATAATAAATGTAAACGGTGTTATAAGATGAAACGTTATATTTATATATGGTTGAGTTGGGTTTTGCCCAAAAAAGTTACGTTTATCCTGATCTATGCAATGTTTAAGTTGAATTGGTTTGTTGTATTAAAGAAAACATACCCTATATTAACTAAATAATGTGATTACTATTTTGGCTGACCAATTTTGTTTAGCACACTCAACCATAGTGAAATATATGTACATGATTTGTCAACTAGAACTGTTGTGTGAGATAAACCATTGCTTTGCTTTTTAATTTACAGTTATCATGGCAACTTGTAAAAGAGCATGTTGTGTTCCTGGCTGTTCTGACACGTCAAGTAAAAGACATCGGTTTACACAAGACCCTGAACTGGCAAGTGTTTGGTTGTCAAATATAAAAAATTCTGCATTAAGGGACAAAACACAGAGGAGTTTAAAAACCTAGGATTTCGAAGAGAGTTGACAATGTCAACTCTATTCTTACCTGGTAGGTAGTACGGTTTATAATAGAAGCCACTTTTTTTAATAAATTATTGTAGGTATTACAGATGTGGATGGTCAGGCGGTATATTCTACTGTGGATATTATGTCGATAGAAACTCCATCTACATTGGCTGATTTAGAAACTCCCTCTATATCAGGAGAAAAACGACAAGTAAGTTGATATTTAAATACCAGTATATGCATCAAGATTGGGATATCCATGGAAATATGACTTGCATAAACCCTTTAGCCATACAAACATAACAATTATACAATGTATAATTTATTACATTTTTGTAATTCATTATGTACATATCTGCTTTTACCTACTAAAATAAATATAAGCAATATATTTTTGTTTTATTTATATCCTTATTTTTGCTCATACAAATATTTTACCTACATGATTTTATTGGATGTAGTTTTGTAGAAATGAAAAAAATCACAATTTGAAT
This sequence comes from Galeruca laticollis, assembly GCA_963921935.1. Classification (NCBI taxonomy): domain Eukaryota; kingdom Metazoa; phylum Arthropoda; class Insecta; order Coleoptera; family Chrysomelidae; genus Galeruca; species Galeruca laticollis. The sequence goes on along the minus strand of OY998178.1, from coordinate 146,575,477 downwards.
ATTAAGTTTTTTTTCAGTGACGGGGAAAAGTTTGATATTTTATCTCTGTTGACAGGTAACAAAATGTCACTTTTTATGAAATTACTTTTTCCCTGGATATTGTATAAACACATAAGCAATTTTGCTACTTCTACTAATTCCGGTGGAGTTATAGTATTGAAAATAGCTTCTAAACAACAACCAAGTTCACAATTTTTAAATCAAATCACAAAATTAAATTGACAGCTATTTGAATACTTTAAAAGTTTCCTTAGCAACGCAGGTCTAATTGTCGCTATAAGTACAACATAGCCTACTAATTTCAAATTTCACATCGATAATTTTCTGACTTGAATATTGTAATAATATAATTTTTCACTCTTAAATCGTTGTTTTTCCCGTCACAGAAAAAAATTGTGTATTATACACGGAAAAATACTAGATTTTAGCTTACGGTTTTTTGCAATACAACCTCAAGCTAAAATCTAGTATTTTTTTCCCTTGTATCATTTAAAATTGTATTGTAAATATATTTTAATTTACCTTACAAACTATAATGATATTAACGAAATCCTGATGTATGTTACCCGTAAGTAGTGTATTTTAGGGTTTAGACCACAGTAAAAAAACTGTTTCACTCTGTGGTTAAAACCATCGTTAAAATATAAACTACTTATGGGTGACTTACATCGGGATTTGTCCAGTATCAGTTCTATTAATATTCACGGCAATGTAAAATTCTACTAATTATTCAAATTTCCCTCTCTTTTTCATTATTTAAATGTCCCACCATGTACACTAGCGCGTGCAGCGGACGGGCCCAGTACTACTAAATTGGTTTCGTTATTCAGTACAGGAGTTAATCTGCTAGGGGGGGTGTGCTGTGATCCCAGTATCGAGCGTTGCCCCACCACCATATGACACGTAGAAGTAAATTCGTTGGGTCTGTGAGACTTGGCGCGAGTCCTGGAAGGTTAAAACAATAGTATCAAATACTGGTGCAGATATAAGTATGCTTAAACGACATGGGAGAAGGAAATCCGGTACCGTTGCCGAAATGTATGTGGAAAACTCTGTTGAAAATGAAATGGAAGTTTCCAAGAGATTATCAAGTGTGTTAAAAAGCCAGAACATTGCGGCATCTCGGTCCTCGGAAATTATATCATCTTCGCAATTCTGCCCAACTAAATAAAAGTGCTGTATGTCACATAGGTAAGCTTTTGAGAAATCAAGGCCTAAAGTTGAATGATTAGCCCTGAGTGATAAAACTCAATAAATTGGTAACAACTGGCACTATTGTGTCACTGACAAATTGAAAAAAAATATTTTATTCAAAGTTTGCTCCCAAACTATACCGGGAAACGTGTTTTTTTCAACAAAATGTTCACATACTGCATTTTTGCTTAGTATTCTCAATATATATCCAAGAAACTTGAACTAAGCAAAAATGCAGTAAGTGACCTTGTTATTATGACTTCTTACCCAAGTAGGCTATTTTAGCAATAAAAAAGGTGAGTAATGAGGAAAATAGGTTTGGTTAGATTAAGACCCTCATATATTTAGTTTACAGTTAAAGTTTACTTTAGTACAAAACCTTTAAATTGTCATATTTAATAGAGTTTTGGCCAGTCCTGCATGATTTTAAACACACTTCACACTTTAGCGGATTAATAAGTCTTTCCAGAATGTTTTCCTGTTTTCGACAAGAACTTCATCGAGTGCTACTAGGATATTATCACTCTTTTCTTGAGGAAATTCACATGGACGCTCATGGGACTTGGGCATCTTGATTCCCTTCATAGCCTTTTTCTGAAGAAAATCCAATTCTTGGTATGGACACATAGGATCGTAGTTGGATTTACAATATAATACATAATCTCCACTTCTTGTACTCACATGGACAATGTCACTCAAATACAATCTATAAGGAGATTTCTTCAATTTATGTTGTGATGTTATATCAAGCCAGTCAAAGAAATCAAAATGATGCATTCGCAGCATTTCAACATTTCCCAAGTTTGCGGTTGACACTGCAAGCACAAAGTCTTCAAAATCTGTAACGTTAATTTTTCGACTTTAAAATGATTTCCTAATCACGTTACAATAGTTTTAATTAGTACTTACCTAGCTATTAATTGTAAATCAACCCCGGAGGTATTTTGCTTTATATCTTTTATTTATAATAATAATTTCACAATTTAACAACATACTAAATCTTGATTTATTGTTCGTCACGCCCTGTACCCACTACTGCTCCTAATGGTTCCTGAAAATGATGAAATATTAATATTGTTGCGTATGGTTGGTTATAATATGGTTACCTACCTTTGTTGTGTGTTCCTCCTTTAATTTGATTTCCTCGACATAAAACCTTCATCATGGTATTCGTGTAAAGTCGTATTACCAGGTAGACAGATACTGTGCCCATATTGCCTTGCTGGGGGCATTTTGATCGTCCTTTTGTACCATTTTTAACAATATCTTTTTACAAAAGTAGCTTGTTATTGTTCATCTATAGACTGTCAGGCGTTAATGTCAAATCTTCTTCAACGTTAAGGCCTTGGTTTCGGTATGTGGCCTGCTGCTTGCCAATTCTCACCTAAGATATATTCCATTTTTACGGTCGGATGAAGTGTTCATAAGCGTCTTGGAAATACTCAATATCTAGGTGGTGAATCCACCAACTTAAATCCGTTCTGGAAGGTTATTCAATATTTAATTGTTGACACTATGCTCGAAGGTAGACAGCCCGTTATACATCTTATGGCTGAACAACTTGTATACGTTGGCCACGTTTATAGTATCATTGTGTATATCCTTGTCTCGTATGGCTTGGATGTGTTTACAAAAGGAGATAGTCATACATGCCGTATGTCTTGGTTAATGGAAGTGTTCGAGGAACCTTTTTCTTTTAAAATGTGTAATTTTTTTGATGGTAGAAAAATTGCTGGAATGTGGTTTTTATTGGTTTCAAGTTTGTGGAGCTATTTGCTCACCATGCCGGTGACATATTATTTGTGGATTTGGTTCATTGCGAATCGTGGGGCCCCATCTCAGTGTGGTGCGCTTGGGACTTCTCCATTTGAAGATTGCTGTTCTTCACCCATTTTGGGGATTTTGAGAAGCGCTCATGCGGTTTTTCCGGTAACTGGTTCTTGCATTTGGCCTGCTGTGGATTCAGGATTGGATTTCGTGACTGGTACCACTTCCTTATATAGGGATCAAACACCCCGAGAGATTGGTAGCCCTATTTTGAGGTTTTATTCAGGTATGTCGCTACATTTTTATTTCATGAGGTATATTCTTACATTTTGCTATTCTTTATAGACCCTACTTTGAGTATTTATATTGATTTATACTTTCCTGGACGTTTCTTGAAGCACAGACGATTGAGGAAGTTAAAAGGAAACCCTCTGGATTGAAAGAGGTAAGATGCTTTTGACTAAACCTTTCTGGTTTAATTTGTGCTGTTGTATGAGTATAGTTTGTGCATAATACTAAATTAATTAATTTAATTTAGGGTTTTTTTTGTGTGAGGCGGGTTCAAGATACGTGAGAGGTTCCCTCAGTATATATTCTAAGAGCACCCGGCGGGCAGAGTGATTAACTGACCGTTTTCTGGATTGAGAAGCCATCCCAGTGCAGCTAAGTGATACATATAGTTTTATTTTCATTATAGATATTTACATTCAAATGGTGTGAGCACCTCTTTTACATTTGCAATAATATGTGTTAATAAGCTTACGTTATCTATCTAAGTACTTACAACAAGGGTGAGCCACAGCTACCTATGCTGTAAACTCGTTGTGCGCACATCGGGGAATCTGGGTAGACACCACCTGCTAATTAAACTTTAAAATATTCTCCTTCAGAGCGAAATAGGTATCATGTAGATACAATTTCTGTCTTACATTAAATTGTTACGTAATCTTTCCATATAGAGGAAATAGTATATTATCACTCTGACTTAAAGTCATATTATTATTTGGTGTATTTTTAAGTAATACAGTAAATTCACATTGCATTGTTTCAAATCATATGGAAATTGAACCTTGATCATTATTTGAATTTTCATATTATAACTCAACTATCAGATTTCAACTTAATTTTAAAGTATTATTTGAACTTCCGTATCTTGTCACAAATGTTTAATACCTAAACTTTAATTAATGTTACCAATTAACTAAACGTTCAGGACGAGTTTTAAATAAATCAACTGTGTCATCAACCAGGAATTTGCTCTTTTATTTAGTTGCCCTTGTGTTGGTTGGTTATAGTAAATAGGAACCAGATAACCAGGGTAAAAGGCTCGTGGTAAGGTATAGTATAGGCTTATTATTCTATTGATTAAAACTTATTCATCTGGCTCTTCAAGATTCTAGTCATACATCTGTGCCTAGCGGTGAGAATCTTGTGGCGCGTTATAAATTTTGAGTATTGGTATTTGTAAACCCCACCCATCTCCACTGTCTAAAAGCTAGTGACGGGCCACCGCCTGCACATTCACGGGTAATCGATTAGAATAATATAGTCTGGGGAAAGGCGGTTTTTTTTATCGGTTGATAAAACTAACTGACCACTTAGAAATTCATTTGGTTCTCTTAATTTAATTTCCACTATTGTAGAGTTGTTACATTTAGCTTCTATTTGATTTATGCGCCACAAATCGTAAGTTTTTTGTTTTGTTTTGTCAATGATTGATTGTTCCACCTGGTGGTGGAAACTGTCGGCACTCATGAACGAATGGCCTGGTTGAAAATAATTCAAAACAATTTCTTCTGCAGCAATATCAGATGAGTTTATAACATACACGAGAAATGTGAAAAGACACCATTTTTTGTTCTGAGACGAACAGTTGTCAAGTCAAAGGATTATTTTCTTAACATCTCTATTTTTTTTAGAATCATATAGAGAGCACTTACTTTATCCTCTTTGTTCCCTCCGGAAATTCCCTTGTGCCAAAGCAGGGCACGAGGTTTGTTTTTTCCTTTTTTCCAACAGAAGCAAAAGTTTCGTGATATGCTATGAGTCTTTTGACAAACAACACCTTCTTAAACATGTCAACTCTTAGAAGCACTATTATTTTTTACATGTCGCCTGAAAAAATAACGGTGTCATTCTCAGTTTGTTCTCTTTTTGTTAAAGTATTAGTCTTTACATCAAAAACAATAACTTGATTGCTTTCTACAGTTATTTTGTTGAAAACATCAGTTAATACTTCATTTGAAGGATCAAAAATTATAGCTGAACAATCATCTTCAACATTATTATTGGGATCGATCATTACAAACGAACTGCTTACCTCTTGCTTACTATAACCTGGACCAAGTTGAGCTGTTTTATTACTTTCATTTCCTTGTAAAGCTAAATCCAACATTTGTCTCGTTCTTGAGGATACTTTATTTGGTATCATGTTGAAATACTCAAATTGTCAAATAATATTTACTTAAAATAAATAAAACTACTAAAATGTTCACCCGGTCACATCCCTTTACATTTGTTGCAAAACAAAACATAACCTAAAAAGTAAACATGAGTCAGCTGTAAATAAAAGAGTAAATGTCGTATGTACAGCCACAGTGGTAACATTGTTAAGCAAAACTGCCGTATGTGCTAGAGCTAAGCAAAAGTGCAGTATGAGCATTGGAGTTACTGCATTTATGTTTTACTGCGTTTATGTTTGCTTAGCCATGGAGGGATTTTAATGTACTTACGGCAAACTACATCTGGATATCTAGAAAACGGTTGGAGATACGGCATTTTTGACTAGTTTATTGGATTCCTCGTGGTCTAAAACACGGATATCAATGTATAACTCAAAATCGATAATTTTGCACTTACTTACTTTTTGTTAGTTGGGCAGAATTAGTCTCGTCGTCGGACGTAGCAATTTCTTCCTCTAGGTTTAACTTTATTAATTGTAATTGTATATTTAACATATATTGCAACGAAAAATTTAAAAATAGATATGTATTCACAAATATAAATTTTTTATAGCAAATCCATTGTATATTTAGTGCACTATCAGTATGTAAAGCTGTACCTTTCGCGCACGAGTGTGCGAAATTTACCTTTCACACAGAAGTGCACGAAATTATGTTTTGCCCAATCCAAACTCAGTTAAAAATGTCAACATTTTTTTTAGTTGTAGAAATAATACCCTTCTTCACAAGTGAGCAAAGTAAATAACGGGGCGAGTGAATGTCACGAACAAATCCGACTTTGACTGATTTATTAAATAATTAGAACTGCTAAAAGATTAGAGGTTAGAATTTAGAATTTCTGATATTTGTGGGAAATAAAAGTAGATGTTTTTTGATTCTTTTGTGATGGTATGTTTCCACTGTTGAAAAGTGCTTAATTCGCAAAGCAATTTAAATCGTCACGTGTTTGAAAAGCACGGGGTTGATGTAAATATTGTATCATTAGAAAAAAAATAATTTCCAATGTTTAAATAATTATGTGCATGATTTAATAAGCTTCAAAAATAATAATGACTTAAGAATGCACTTACAAGAGATCAAGAGAAGCAAGATATTATTATAGAAAGCAAAGAATTAAAATAGTCCTCATATGATGGCAAGTATTATTAAAAAAACGTTTTCTGTACCTACTAATACAGTGCGGTCGTAAATTGTGTCCCCCCCCCATCATAACTTCTGAAAGGAATGAGATATAATAATGAAACACAAACTAGATTAAACTAGAGGAAATTATACTATGACTAGTAATAGTGGTAAGCACCTGACTTCAATTGTGATAGAGGGCGTAACTATCTTTAAAATTTGTATTGGAAACTAAGGACACAAAATAACTCATTTGAAAGATATTTTAATTATCTATAAGGCAATAAAAACTTAATTATGGTTTTTAAGTGGTTTTAGTGATGTAGTGATCCCTAAAAGACATTAAAGACAAAAGGACACTACCTTAGAAATAATAATATTTAATCTAATATTAATTATAGTATTTAAGGAGCATCGGCCGACCATACTCAATGTCATTCACCAAGGAAATATTGTTTTTGTTATTTTATAAACAGACATGTACGGAGGTCAGCTGTGCAGAAAAACACAACTATGTTTCCTATATAATGGATGTGAACGAACCAGGATGAGATTATTATTATTGTTATTAATACTTCGAATAAGTCGTTTGATATTTATAGTAGTGTATTTTTAAATGTATTAAACTTGAACCCAGTGATTTTATAAATGTGTCGTTGTTTATTCTGTTCCCGAACACAGGTTGCAAGGTAAGGGGTTTCCTCCATAATAATATGCCTTTATGGTAAACATCCAGTATACGAGGGACCCTTACTAAGTAACCACCACAGTGACATATGGTGAAGTAAATGCATGCATCACAGTGAAGAATGAGCATTCACACTCAATGGTGAGGTTAATAGACATAATGTGGGTTATTGAGATTATAATGTGATGCATTCATTCACTTCACGATATGTCACTAAAACAACTTAAAAATTATAATTAAAGTTTTTATTGCCGTAAAGATAATTAAAATATCTTTCAAATGAAGTAGATTAGATTTTAACGGGGCTACAATGCATTGAAACCTAAGGTTTCTTGTGCCCCCATCCCTATCAGAGCTGCCCTTCTACTACAGCTCGCCTTCCAGTTCCAGGGTTCTAATGAACTCTAGTATTTGAGACGGCTTCAGGGAGGTTAGAACCTCACTCTTACAAGTCTCTTGTCCGAAGTATTTTTTGCTTTGGCTTACAATGGTGAAGCATTCTAGAACTAGGTGATCCGGAGTTTCATCCTCCTCCCCACAGAATATACACTCGTCAATTTCTGCTAGACCTATTCTCATTAGGTGCTTCCTAAGGCGGCAGTGTCCTGTAAGAAAGCCCGTGAGGAGATGTATCTTATTTTTACTGAGATCCAAATATCTTTTGGATCTGGCAGTGTCAAGTTCCGCAGAAACATTTTGGAATGTTCCAGCCCGGGAAGGCACCGCCAGAGTGCTTCTCTTTCCGTTTCCTCTTTCTTCCGAAACTCTTTCTTATAGGAGCATTTTCCTACACCACAGAAAGACTCTGGGCCAATAAAGGGCATTTGTGCTCCTTTCCTGGCAAGTGTGTTGGCCTCTTCATTTCCCGTGTTTCCCGAGTGGCCAGGAATCCAGGCTAAAGGGACCCTGTTATTCTTGCTTAATTCATCAAGTTTTCTTCGGCACTCCCATGCCAACTTTGAGTCAATGACATGGGAGCTCAATGCTTTGATAGATGCTTGACTATTCGAATGGATCGATATGTCACATTTCTGATAGTTTCTTTCTAGGTTCATTTCCACGCATCTTTCGATCGCAAGTACTTCTACCCGAAAGACGCTCGGGAGGAGTCTAACGATAATGCGTATCTGGTGCCAGTGCCAAATGCTCCATCGCCTGCTCCAGTGGTGGTTTTTGAACTATCTGTATACCATCTAATGGTGTTTTCTTCGAGAGTTTGTAAGGTATATTCCCTTTCCCAGTCTCTCCTCTTATTTAGCATCGTAGTGAAATTATTTTCAAAACTTACTTTCTTGATCATTTCGTCACTGGTAATATTCGCTGATGAGATATATTTTGTTAGAGAGGACCAGGCTCCCTGATTTTTAACACTCTTATTGCCTGAACCTTCCTTAGATATCCTAAGAATTTCCTCTTGGGCAGATCTTTCTATCACTAGATGTAGAGGTGTGAGATCTGTAATGATATCAAGTGCCCTAGTTGAACACGTTCTCATAGCTCCAGTGATGCACACAGCACAAGCCTTTGAACTTTGTCGATGGTCTTCCTCGTACTGTACTGACACTTTTGTATGTCAAACTATTGCCCCATACTCTTCTTAGGTATAGTACGCGCAAAACATATAGTGCAGAAATGTAATGGTGTATCCCCTTTAAGTTATGTTGCGGAGCTAGACTCTGAAAGGTATTAATATTTTGTTTACTTTTACCAATACCACTTACACACTACACTCTATCTTGATGCAAGCCTACCAACTAAATAGTGAGCGTTGCTTATCGCTGGTAGCCACCTGCTGTGTTCGAAAAAATTCCTCTCTCAAAATATACTTATAAATCAGTAAAATAATAAGTTATTTGAAATTTATATTCCTAATTCTACTTAATAAAATGAGATATAAGGTAGTGTTAATTGTCTGGTGTTATGTTTAAGATCTATTTAATAATTATAAAATTATTAAATACATTTTAACGATTGTTAGTTGAAATTATAATGATCTCTTTTGCGTCTACTAATTATTTGATTATAGAGATTGATATCAGAATGTTATGAATTTCTGCCCTGGAGGGAATGTGCCATGCGTTATAAGTCGTGCTCTTGATATCATGACAGAGTATTCGAATGACATTGAGATTCTACCTAATACTGATTTTGAGGGTAAAGATGTGATGTTAATTTTATATAAATTATAAATACAGACGTTATACTTTGTAAAACCCAAGTGTGATACGCTATTAAACTTTATATCGGCCAGTGGTCTTCTGAGCTTGTTTATAAAGTAAAAAGTTTCGCTATTAATGTCGTCTTAATAAAAAAATCGAAATGGGGACAGGCATGACAATTTTACTGACATGTAGATTAATTTAGTTGTATAAGATAGTATCTAAGTACTTCGTTATGGCAAAAAGTGAAAGTAATGACCTTTAATTAATAAGAATTATTTATAGTATCATTGTCGGTGTATTGAACCGATCAGAATAATCTAAACAGTTATTCTAGTTATGTTGTCAATATTAATGTTTGACATGAAAAACTGATTGGTGTGTACTATAATTATTATAGCATTTGAATGTTTTGCAACCAACTGAATGGAATTTATCTGTAATAAACATTTCAAGAAAGTGTATTTATTAGCAAACAGTGAGTAATGAAATTTTGAAATCTGTAAACATTCAGTAAGCTTGTGAGACTTAATTTTCGTTATCGAAAATGTATTTTTAAAAAAATAACAAAAGATTAAATTTTATTTAAACTAAGTTACAACTATAACAAAATACTTTTAACAATGAGCAAAGAATACTGAAAAGTATATCTAGAGAATAAGATAAAGAGTGATTAAAATAATTTACAGACTGAATATATAATATCCTACAAAAGTGTTTATATTGCAGTTTTATAGGTGTCCCCACATATAATTGTCGTCCTAAGCAAGAAGGCAGTATCTCCAATGTTTACCATTTTCCAATTTCCTCTTTCTATAGGCTACTTATACAATTGTACGTATACCTCACCAATCTAGAACCCAGTGAGCGTTCATCCATTGCTCTGGTAGACTATAAAAATTGCGGAAACTCAACTTGTTATTAGGTATTCCCTAGTTAAAAGGCAGTAAGTACCTTATACAAGCCTTAAATGAAGTATTTCTTACAGAAAACGGAGATACTGCTTTTTAATTTAGCAACTGCATGACCTTGTTCCACCACAATTCATAGTTTCTGGGTTTAAACTAAGTGAATCGTATTGGTTCCTGTCAGTTTGCTGTGATCAGTCACCTTGTGTGTACGAGTTAGTTCTCATCAATAATAAAAAAATAGAATACATTTATTTCCTTCAAAAAAATTTAATAGGTGGGTTTTCTTGTCATATTTGTTAAGATAAAAATATTTAAAACATGGGAACCCGTGGTACGAAAATATTGCAAATGCTGCAGACAATGGAAACCATAAATCCAAGTTCTGATAAGGGAGGGTGTGACAGTGAAGTGACATAAGCTAAAAAATATATTAACTTAGAACCGGTGAGACTGCGAACCAAAACTACCAAGAGTGAAGATTCAGCTTTGCAAGCTACACCCATTAACGAATTTTCAAGCTGGTTTTAATGACTAGCTTAAATACCCTGACTTTTTGCAGTCTGATTCCGAAGATATCGTTGAATCAGAATCAGATGACATTTCCAGAGCCACTAATAATACTACCATCAATAAGAGTATTACAACAGCTGCTTCAACTAGTGCCATAGCTTCAACAAGTACTGCCGTACCGTTTAGTGAAAATTTCGATGAACATTATATACTAAAAAGTGAGAACTGAGAGAGAGAAAGAGACACGATAAAACAAAACGAAAGAAAAGAAAAACATGCTCAGAAGCAGCGAGACAAACACTATATTCGACCCGAGTCCGTTGTATGCCGAGGAAATGTGAAGCATTGTTTAATGAGAATCGTCGGGCATCAATAAACAAGCAGTACTGGTCGATGAATTGACAAGTAGTGCGCGGTAGTGTAGAAAGTGCACGAAAAAGGAAATTTAAGTGTTTTTTAAAAAGTGATGGTAAAGAGCACGAAGTGTGCAAAACATTTTTTCTATGCGCTCTGTGATACGATCCAAAGAACAACGAAATCATCACAAATATTTTGGCAAAAGAAGACCCTGAGAATATCGTAGCTTCATTTGACAGAAGAGGAAAACACAAAAAAACACCACGAATAGACAAGGAATTAATACATAAACATGTTGAATGTTTCAACCATTTTGTGTCCCATTATCGGAGAGAACACGCTCCTCTCAAAAGATATATTCCGAGTGATATCACCATACAAAGTATGCATAAAGATTTTATTACAACTCATCCAAATATAAAGTGTTCATATGAACTGTTCAGAAAATGCGTATCTAAAGATTTAAATATTTCCTTTGCGTCATTGGGCCATGAAGAGTGTGAACTATGTGAGAGTTTTGAGCTTCACAATCCACATACCGAACAGTCATTGTCTGAGGATTGCAGTGACTGTAACTTCCGGAAAGAGCACCTCATAAAATCTAAGGAAGGACGTGAAAAATAAAGGGCTGATTTAGAGTTCGATTTTCCAACGAGCACACTTTGTTTCAGCTGACTTGAAAAAGGTGATTATGTTGCCCAGAATTGATATGTTTAAAAAAGTTGTGTTTTGTCAAAGAGTTATATTTTTGAACGAAAACTTTGTAGTCGTTAGAAAGAAACAGAACATCAAACCCTTTGCGTGCCTCTGACATGAATGCATATCAGGAAGGGAAAAGGAACACTTGATAAGTGCATTTCACGCATTTATGTTACACGAGCGTGATGTAGAGAATATTGTTACGATCTCGCACACCGAAGTAGATACTAAGTAAGTCCTGTAACATTATGTTAACAGTGTTACAAAAATGGCGAGCGCGCCGAATTCTGGGAAGGTCTATTGGGATTTTTTTGTGACCGTTGTTTTATAGACATGTTCTCCGAAGATCTTTTAAGGATTGAGCCGGCATTCGAGAAATATCCCGAAAAAAGAGTATTCCAGAAGGCCGACTAGTATATAAAGAGACTACCTACTTGCCGTGGAGTCAGCTTATAAAGTGATCTCGTGGGATAAACAAGTGAACAAGTAAATATAAATTAAGTCTAAGTAGTGAAGTATTTATATAAATTAGGTGAATTTACTGTGTAGTCAATATAAATTAGTGAATAGTTTAGTGAATAAATAAATTAGTTAGTAGGCATCTGTGTGTATGAATTTATCCCACCCGTCAGGACAAACTGTTTTAAATAAATAAGAAAAACATTAAATTGGTGTCAGAAGTGGGATAATATAAATAATGGCCAAGAGACTAAGTGACTGAACTAAAGGCAGAATTGGAAAATCGCGAGTTGGAAACGTCCGGTAAGAAGAGTGAGTTAGTAGAAAGTCTCAAAGTGGCACTGGTAAGTAACGGCTTGGATCCAGAAACATTTTTATTCAATGCTGATATGCTGCTGATATGGACGAGAAGATTACCACAATGAAAACCGATATTTCTACGAATATGAACGAGAAGATTTCTGCTATAAAGAACGATTTTTCTGATATGAAGAACGATATTTCTGCTAACATGGACAAACTTTCTGCCGATATCTTATTAATAAAGAATGACATTACCGCTGACGTGGAGAATAAAATGACAACGATGGACGAAAAAATCAAGGAGTTAGAGAGTAAGATGACAGATTTAATAACACTAGACACGCCAGCAGAATAAAAGAAGATCGAGATCTGCAAGCCAGAAACACAACCCAAGACAGAAGATATTAGCAGTTTTGCCTGAGCTAAGGCTCCAACGTTCGACGGAAAGACATCGTGGACCAATTATGTGAAACAATTCGAAGCAGCCGCCAGAGTGAATAACTGGTGCGATAGGGAGAAGGTAGAAAACTTAACCATTGCGATTCGGGAAGATGCCTGGAAGAAACAGATGGCTTCGAGCAGCTGAAGAACCGAAGGCAGAAACGTGAGAAGCCCTTCAAGAGTATGAGGTGGATATTGCCCGACTCGTTCGATTTGCTTATCCATCAGCACCAGAGAACATAATGAAATGTCTGGGCATCCAGACCTTTATTGATGACTTACATGACCCCGATATGCAGAGAACGCTACGTTTAGCCCATCCTAAAACATTGGTCGATGCATTAACTGCTGCTCTTGAATATGAAGCAGTCGCGATGGCGTCGGGATACAACAAAGGTAGCACCATACAGGAAGAAGGTGACGATGACAGACTTAACCAGATCATCAACTTGTTGAAAGGTATGGTAGATAAGAAGCATAAGAAGATCGGATGCTATAATTGTGACGTGCTAGAGCATGCACGCAGTTCGTGTAAGTGTCCTACGCCTCCTGCAAACCAAGAACCTCTTAAATGCAAAGGAACAAAGGGTCTCGTAGCGCTATGCAACTAAACGGATAGGTGATATGTAGAGTGCGACCCCTTCTTTGAAATTTCAAAATACGCCTTGAAAGTTTCCTAAAAATTTCAGCATTTTATGCCCATTTTTATAGCACTCAACTCTAGCCTTCGAAGGGCAAACAACGTGATAGCTTATGATAACTGTTATGTTTGTATTACCAAAGCGTTATGAACACGATGACGACGACGCAACACTTGATATTTTGTCATATAGCCGCATATAGTTTCTCAACTTTCTGCACACTATGCACGCATTATACTTTTTAGGACATTATAAAAATGACCTTAAAGGAAGTAGAAAAAACTATATACATACATCTGTAGGAAAACGCTTTTCCTCCCGTGGATATTAATCAAACTATCTTCGGGAGGATATCATTATTTTCCTCCCTTTGTATGTAAATAGTTATATATGGACGGTACATTTTCTTACTGCACAAAATATTTTACACAAATGTTTACGTTACATGGATTTTTTATCGGCCATTATCCATTATATACCATTAGTATTCTGTTTATTAGAAGACAAAAATAAAAAACATATAGGTTTTTCCTATCAAAAATTAATTGTGATTATATAAATATCAAATTTCACTTAACTCAAGCGTGGTACAGAAAAATTCAAAATCTAGGTTTATCAAAAGACCAAGACGAACATTCTGAGATTGGATAGTGGCCCCATTATTGTGTTGACGATTTTTATTTTTTTGGGCTCTACGAAGATAAGCCAGTAGATGAAAGAATTGAAAAAATTTCTGATTACCTTCTGGAAAATTATTTGACAGATAATTTGAAATTTCCACCACATACATGGGATGATGCATATGCTGCATTAAATAAAACAACCAATGCTTGCGAATCGTTTCATTCCCATTTTAATGCATCCATGTACCAAACGCATCATTCCTTATTTATTTTTGTAGACACACTTCTCAAAGTACAAACTAAAATCTACATTGAATGCAACATGCTTCATAATTGTGTTAATTCTAAAATTATAGAATATAAAAATAGTAATTTGTCCAAATCGATATATTTTTAAATAATTTCGCATTATTATGCAATTAATTGAAATAGTACAGTGTATATATAATTTTGAAAAAGCTTCTTCCTATGTACCATTAGTCTATTTCTAGCAAGCAGAGGAAGGTATTATTATTCATGTGCCGAGTTTAAACATTTTAAAAGTGAATCTTATAATCTCTGTGCCGAGTTTGACAATTTTTATTTCGTTTACCCGATACATGTGCCGAGTTTGTATTACCCCGAGTTTATTAATGACACTAGATATTTTCCTTGGTTTAAAATAATTAATTAATGAAACAAAAACTCACTGACTCACTCACATTAACCAATGGAAAATGGACGTATAATATAAATATTTTTAAATAGTCACAGGAAAAAATATATATTTCAATAAAAAACATCAAAAAGATTGTAAAACAAATACCAATTAAGGACTCGAATATTGACCAGAAAATATACAATATAAAATCGATTATTATAAAGGAAAAGTTTGAATGGTACATAACGAAGAGAGGAACATCGAAATCCTGAAGATTGTATTTCCTTCTGCACTAAATCCAATAAAATGGGAATTTACTGAACGAGACTGAAAATATTGAAATGTATCACTGCAGATAAATCAGGATTTACTGAATATGGGAAACTGTTGTTTTCAATATATTGTAATGTTTTTCTTATTTATTAAAAGTTTTTATTACGGGTGGGATAAATTTCAAACACTCGGTATGGCTACTTACTAATTTATTTAAACACTGACACTTAATTTATATATACTTAACTAATCACTTATATCTAATTTATATGCACGCAAACTTGATTATTAATTATCACTTTACTGTTCGGTGTATTCTTTGTTTATTTCTCGAGATCACTTTATCAACTAACTCCTCCGCTGATCGGTCCTTATTTATATTAATGCCTTTCTTACTAGAGAATTCTGGGCTGCGGCTTACACAAAACAAAAACAATTGGTTCTGGCCTTTTCTAGATAACTCTGGTCACAAAAATAATGTTTACATAAGATAGTCGTAAACAGTTATAAAAAACAGTGCGTATCCGCCATAATTTTAACTTTTATACCTGGCTTAGACAGAGTCGGTTTTATGGACTATACCAGTGTGCTGTTTCGTAACAATATGCTACGAATCATTTATAATTTTTATACGCATTGGAGGCAGGCTATTCTATATAAAAGCTGTAATGGTATTAGGGTTGCAATAATTTCACATGGGTTAATATAAATATCGTATCGTAAAATTATATTTGCCTCATTTTTTCGATTGTAACACAGTTTACGAACTGATTACTTGAATAAATCGATAACCATATGCACTGAGTGATTGAACTATAGGCGCCTTCGGTAACAGGTAGACGGTTGAAGATGTGTTTTTGTACCCTGTTGCACTCCTTTTAGGAAAATGACCAGCTATTGCTCAGGGGGTGAGTATCGTACCCTTGGGCAGGTCTGACAAAGAGCTCGGATAGGAAGAGTGCAACTGTTGCGTCGTTGCCCTCCCGGTTTATTATCGAATGACTAATTAGCTGTATTAATTCAAACTGCAACCAAAATTAAAATTTCAAAACAATGGGCGCCACCTATCCAAACTCGATGCCTGTCGAATAGAGGTTGTAAAAAGAATAATGCAAGACTTAGCAAAAATATCACAGCTTTTATTTCCTATTTCTCTTTTCAATGATTGGTTTACAAAGTTTACAAAGTTTACAAAGTTTACAAAGTTTACAAAGTTTACAAAGTTTACAAAGTTTACAAAGTTTACAAAGTTTACAAAGTTTACAAAGTTTACAAAGTTTACAAAGTTTACAAAGTTTACAAAGTTTAGCAAAATATCACAGTTTTTATTTCCTATTTCTCTTTTCAATGATTTAATTTACAAAGCTTACAAAGTTTTGATTTATGTTTAGTTTGACGATACTGACAAGATAAGAAAAGAAAACTACAAAATCAATTATAATCAAAAGCTGAAGTCGACAAACTTCGTTAATTCTTACAAAGTTAAACTTTATTAAAAAGGTTAAAGTTGACAAACCTTGTCTATTCGCTTTCTCAAATAAACTGAGACTCTAATTTGGTGACTACTTAAAACATTTTTACTTATCTTGGAGTCATGAGCCGCTCCTCCTTGGGATCAGATTCGCTACTGTTTTCTCGGTCACACTTTCGTGGTCTTGGGGTGCTATGGGTATTACTACTATAGGATGAGCTTGTCTTAGCTCACGGAGCTCCGTCAGGTTAGGACATATACTAGGTACCAGAGGGTAAATGTGCCTAAAACATCATAAACGGGGAGAATCTGATCTAACCCAAAAGCATAGAAATGGTAACACGGTTCCGGTAAAAATGTTTGAATTGGTCACAAACTTAGATCGTAATACAGTGAACAAAATCTAAATAAAAAGTGAAACTATGATTTCAATCAATGAAGTTGATTAGAATTTGTAAAATGAAGTGATCTGAAATAATTAGGTTTTTAAAGACTGTGTCTAGTTATCAATTTAAAAGCAAAGTTTAAATAAGCAAAATAAATGGATTACAATTCGTATAATAAAGTGATCTGAAAGAATTAGGATTTTCAAAAACTATGCCTAGTTATTAATTTAAAAGCAAAGTTTAAATAAACAAAATAAATGAATGGCTGATTAAGTTACTACAAAAGTAATTTAGTTTAATTCTCACCACCAGAACTATGCTCCAACTAAGTCTGCTTACATTTTATTATCAGAAAGTAAACAATAAAAATAATATAAAAAAATTAAGGAAAAGAGCTGAGTTATTAACGTTTCAAAAAACTAGCAAAACAAACTATAAAATATTTATTCCCCGACGTAACTTATTTTCTCTAAATATAAACTAAAATGGTAACCGTTTCTATCTGAGGAATAGAAAGTCCCAATATATCCAGGTAACTGGAAGAATATCTTAATTTACCGATTTAGTCCTCGTGTAAATTCCCAAAAAAATTAATCACGGTTGTCTTTCATATCAATCAAAAGAAATATTACCCTATCAGAGAAAAGAAACAGTACAGCAGTTATCTTTTATTTAAAATACCTATCTGTCCTATAGAAATAGGGCTCACCATCTTCCAAACTTCCGAGCGAAAAGAATGTGTCTCATAAAAACCATTTCAATAAAAACACATCAAAATAAACTCAAATGTTGTCTTATCAAAAGTTACGCTACAAGTTGATTCCACGAAGAGAATTAATTTTAAGTTTACTGACAAATTATTAAGCAATCGTTAACATACCTTTTATTTTAGTTATCCTAGGCAATATTTCCGATTTACAATAGACACATCCTTTTCGTCTCAGGTTGGAAGTTGGAGAGAGCTCCAAAAATTCATTTTTTATTTTCAAGAAACCTCGCTAGGAAGTGTCCCCAGTACTTATACACCTGTCTCTATCTTACTACAGTCACTTAATCGCTTTCTTCCTACTCGAAAAATCAATAATTATAATATGTACCTGTCGCGTATATTGTAAATTAAGCTAGATGTGATCCATTTCTACTTAAAATAACAATTCTTTGGGAGACTTTGAAAACATTTATTATTTATTTATTTACAATAAATCAAAACAGGCACTCTGGCCTTTTTACATGGATATAAATATGTTTTTTAAAATTAATCTGGTGACTGTAGACATGTTAAATCTATACTAATACAACTGTACTAAAGGAAAAATAGTGAAGGTAAAGAAAAGTAAAGGTAAATGCATGAACAAAAAAACACAAGAACTTTCGTGAGTTGGGAATGTTAGAGATGAAAATTCTCGAAATAGCTCTCTATTTTTCTCATAAAATCGTTAACTGCAAGGATCCAATCTAAGTCTTGCATTGCGTTTATATTATTTGCTAGTTGTAGCACTGCATGCAATGGGAAATTTGACGATGATTGTTGTATTTTAAACATCAAAGAAGAACGAGTGCGTTTAGGTGGTACATTTATAGGTATAAGAGACAGTAGATTATTTGATGAGACTTGGTTAGTCATCAGATTAAACAAGAATTTCATCATCGTTCTAATATGCAATGATTTTATTTCAAATTCTTTTCTTACTATTTCGCTTCTTATGACGTTGTAATCGGGCCAGTGATGAAATTTTTTAAAACAGAGATGGCGCAAAAACTTATTCTGTTTCAAGATAATTCAAGTGAATTTGTGATCGTTGTTCTCAAATAATAGATGCAAAATCTAATTTTGGCAAAACAAAGGTATTGTACAGTAATTTTACTGTATCCAAATTAGAGAATGTCTCAGAATGTGTAGCAAATGATAGTTGATTATTATAAACGACTCCTAGATCTCGTACCTCATTAGTTCGGCTTAAAGTATCTGTGTGTATGATATAATAAAAAATAAGTGGCTCTTTTTTTCCGCGATAGACATGTCATAACATTTTTTAATGTTTAGACACAATTTATTATTAATACTCCACGTATATAGACTATTAATATCCTTCTGGAGTAGCACACAGTCTCTCACCGTTTGGATTCTTCTAAACATTTTAAAGTCGTCTACGAACAGTAAACAAATCGAATACTTCACATTTGACGGAATGTCATTTACATAAATCAAAAACAGCAACGGTCCAAGATTGGAGCCCTGTGGCACTCCAGAATTCGCATATTTTTTTGTGGAACTATTGCCGTTATACTGCACCAGAAACTTTCTATTTTCTAGGTAACTTTTAAGTAATTCTAACAAATTAGTTGAAATTCCAAAATTGTGTAATTTTCGTAGTAAAATGTCATGATTCACCCGATCGAATGCTTTACTAAAGTCTGTATAAACAGTACCCAGCTGTAATTTCTCATTTAAAGTTTTATTCGCCTGCTCCATATATATTAATAGATTTGTATTTATCGACCTACCGTTTACGAACCCATGCTGTTCCTCTGCGATAACATTTCCTATGTGGTTATATAATTTGCTGTAAATTATAAATTCTAATTATTTGGAGGTAGCACATAAAATTGCAATTCCTCATCTGTAATTTTCAATTTCAATTCTGTTTCCTGTCTTATAAATTGGTGTGTATTTTGCCACTTTTCATTGTGTAGGATAATATTCTGATTGTTTAATAATTAAGTTGAATATGTGCAGCAAAGGTTTTTTAAGTAATTCTTGACAACCCTTTAAAATATAGAGCGGTAAATGATCGGTACCAGCTGATTTCTTTGGTTTTAATCTTTTTACGGCCTTGTCATAATCATCAGAATCTATTTAATTTAAGTTATATGTATTGAATTGACATATATTTGTATTTACATAATCTACTAAATTCTGAAAATTTCTCCGCAGCATTTTCATCTGCCATCGTATCACCACCTAAAGTATATGAATGTTTTTGCGATCTATTATCTTTTTTTTGCCCAATATAGTTCCAGAAATTATTTATATCCGCTGTTATATTGTGTTCAAAATTACTTAAATATTCTTTATGTTTACGCCTTATCAATGACTTTAATTGCCTTCTAACTTCAAAATATTTATCATTATAGTACATAGAGACATGCTACATTTTCATGTAGTTATTTTTTGCTTTTAACAAATTAACAATTTCAGCATCAAACAACGGTGGAAATTTTCTATAAAACTTATGCGTTTTATAAAGCGGCACTGTCCTACTGAAAATATTATTGAGATTCATATAAAAATTATCCACAGACAAATGTACATTATTCTCATTCGTTACATTTTCCCACTTCAAATCCCTTATTAGTTTATATAATTAGTGAAAATTAGCCTTTTTAAAATTATATCAAGTTATTTGCAATTAACTCTTCTCGTTGTTTTAAATTTATATTAACCATTAAAGTGGGGTGAAGAGCGTCTTCCTGTACCAAAGGAAATTGTTCTCTTTCTTCAGCGCAATTAGTACTATTTAATTGTGACATAATAACTAGATATAGTGTCTTTCCTTGAATATTTTTGATATCATTGTACAATTCTAATGAATTAAAATTTAAAAAATCTTTTAGTGTCAGCGTTTTAAAACTAACATTTCTTGAATGTAAACTTTTGCAACTCTTTATCTCAGGTAAATTAAAATCCCCCACTATTAACGTTTTATCAATGTTTTTTATACAAGTTTGCAAAAATTGAAAACAATCACTATATTCAATTAAAGTGGCACTAGGGGGTATGTAAGCCCCTATAATGGTATACATATTGTTTTTTGAAAATTTAATATCCAAAACTAACACATCGCACATGGAATTTAATATTTTTTCTTAATTGCCACGGGCACTCCCCCTTCTTTAGTTTTACCTATAAGTTCAAAATGTCTGTCAGCCCTTAAGACATTGTAGGTGTCGGTATCTATTAATTCCCCATTGCATATCCCATCCTTTAGCCACGATTCTGTTACTATTATCACATCGTTATTACCTTCTAAGCTATTCGTATATATTTCTGATGTTTTTGTGCTCAACCCTCTACAATTTTGGTATATTATAGATAGATGGAACATACTGTATATGCATGTCACGTGAGAGTTATCCTGTACGCATAAATATACCTTAAAATATTGCGGCAAACATGAAATAATCAAATATTGCACAAAAAATATAACTAAGATTATAACTAATGTTCGATTACCAATAAGACTAGATTAAAATACTCAACATTATTGACAATTCAATATCTTATTTAAGTTAAAAATAATCGATAGTGCAAAGATATAATCGTTTATGTACTTTAGAAATATTCGATTACAAATCGAAAAGAATTCCACCTTAATAATAAAGATAAAAATTGATTAAATACCTACAGTACAATTATTGTTATCGATACCTAAAACAAAAAGGAGTTCCAACAAAGAAAAAGGAGAAAAAAGGCAAGCATACAGTTTAAATAGCCAACTAATACTCTACTGCTTAAAGGTGTCCATATACATTAGGCAAAGTCAGCGTCTGTAGAGATTTTCTTGACATTGTTATTGATTCTGGCAAATATATTTCCATTCAAACTCCAAGATTCTTTTTTGCCATATTTTTGTTGACATTTTCTTAATAAATCATATCTATTTTTCGTTAGAAATTCATTTACATAGATACCCGTCTGCTTAAGGGTACCTTTAGATTTGAATACTTCATTTCTCTTGAGGATAGATGCAAATTCAATGATTATTGTTCTAGGCCTACCTTGTTGTGCATTTAGTTTGCCTAATCTGTAAATATTGGATATGTCCAGATTTGTTCATTTAATTTTCATTGTGTTGTTGACCAGATTTGTAAATAGCGAGATCAAAGTTTCCTTATTATCAATTATTAATTTTAGTAATCAGTTGTTCGATTAATTTTTCATCCATTATTTATTGTCTACTTTAATTTTCTTGATTATAATTACGTGTATGGTTCACTTTATTTGTATTTTCCAAAATTTCTTTGCAAGTAATTAGTTTTCTTATTTGATTTTTCTGCACTTTATTCACGTCGAACTACAGATGCACATAACCACATTTCAGATAATTTCACTTAAATTTTACCACAATTTGGCATACAACTATCAGGAGCTCCCACGAAACGTGTTTAGTCTGTCGCCATACGAAATTTTTATATATATTATATTATATTAGTAAATAGAAAAATGGGTGCTTTATTTTAAACTACCAAGCTGGTAACCTCTAATAAAACATAAAATAAATATGTACTTGCAAACGAAAATAGTTTCTATTCTTCATGATGACAATTTATCCTTATTTTTTCTTCTATTGCTGCAACCGAAGACGACGCGCATACTCATTTCATCTACCAAAATAAATGAACAAACCACGTTACCAAATCACAGCAGATGAAAAAAGCGCGATCACCGGGCGCTGAGAGGTAGGAGAGAAAAATCCATTAGGCGTGGGGGTATGGTCCAAAAAGGACCCATCACCCAAATTACTAAAAGTATTTATTAATATTGTTTTTCTATTGTCGTGTTATCTTTCTCGTTTCTAGTATTTTAAGAAACCAAACGGTTCTGTAAGTGATTGTGCACTGCATGGTCCCCATAGTTCTAGATTACCTAATCAAACTAGAGCTGCTGGGCTGCCGCGTTTTTGTAAACATCAGATTATTATGTTGAATTTTGCACGAGAACATTTGGTTTTCGCAGTAGCGGATTGGAATAGTTTATTGTTGTCCAGAGTCGAGATTCTGTCATGCTTAGATAATTATGTAATAGTATGGCAACGACAAGACTTAAAGATTACTCAAGCGTATATTACCGAGCGTATATGACCTCACACTGTTAGGATAGTTTCTGGTTATATCGGCAAGATTCGAATAACGAGATTTGTTTGGCCTTTCAATTAAGATTTATATCTGATCGACCACATTTGGGACGAGATTGGAAAAAAGTTACGGAGATGTAACGTGAAAAATGTTAAACTACTTCGCGACATACTGATGCAGGAATGCGACAATCTTTCGTAAAATGTCATCCAAAATCTGATCCAAAGCATACCTTGTCGTTTGTAAGCTGTAATTACTGCTAAAGAAATACTGGTTTCTGAAATCATTGAAATTTCTTTCGTAAGTTTAGTAAAGTAAAAGTTTAGTTCAAAGTTCACTATTTCCGTTCACATTTGGGATGTTCCGACTGTACATTTGGTATGTCGGGGAAACTAGAAATTATGTACTCTAGTGGTTAAGGAAACAACAAAATTAATAGCAAGTGTTTTCTGTATATATTTTGATAATTAATAAGAGAAATAAGCTGCTTGTACACAAATTACAATATATTTTTTTTGTTACAGCAAGATTGTCCTAATGGCCGCCTTACACCAGCTAAATTCGTAGACATGTATAAGATGTTCTTCCCATCAGGTAACGCAGAGGAATTCTGCGACCACGTATTTAGAACATTCGACATGGATAAAAATGGATATATAGATTTTAAGGTAAGATCACACATCATTAGTTTTTGTTTTATATTTAGTATAAACAACGTGAAAAGAAATGGTGTCGTATTAGTGAAAAATCTTGATCTCTTCAATTATATCTAGAATTTGAATTTCACTTTACTTCTTATAGCGTTCCCAGATGAAACATGGCCCAGATAATGTGAATTCATACAAGTCGTAGGAAGAGAGAAAGAGAAAGACAGAGAGAGCGAGATCGAGATTGTTTTGATTTGTGTGGCTGAATTGACATTAGGGTTTTTTGGTTGTTGTTTGGGCTGTGGTATAATTTCTTCTGCAGCGCGTCGGTTGGAGATTTTAGGCAGAGAGGATATGTTAGGAAGGTAAAGAATAGGTACTCGTAGTTAAAAGGATGAGAGTTCAGGTAAGGGATACAAGTTGAACAAGTTTTTAGAGCTGTATGTTGTTATTCTCTTAACTATGATATTATATATTCCGTGTTTGTTATTCTTTGTTTTTGTCTCATCATCATCATCACGCAGCTATATGTTCGTCCACTGCTGGACATAATCTTCCCGTAAAGATTTCCATCTCCCCCTATCCTGTGCTGCATTTAACCAGTTGGTTTGGATGCGCTTCAGATCATCTGACCAACGAGTGGGCGGTCTGCCTCTGCTGCGGAAAGCGTGGTCTCGAGGTCTCCATTCAATTATTTTTCTAGTCCGTTTGCCGTCGTTTATTCTGGCTAGGTGACCCGCCCAGTTCCATTATAGAGTCGATATTCTTGTGATGGCTTCTGTTACTCCACTTCTCCTTCTCACCTCTGTTAGGAAGTCTATCCCTCAGGGATAAGCCAACATTATTCTTTCCATGCTTGTTTGCGCTACTCTTATTTTGTTCGCGGTGTTCTTTGTTAGAGTCAGTGTTTCGGCTCCGTAGGTTAGTACTGATAAAATACATTGGTCGAAGACTTTCTTCTTAAGACACGTGGGAATGTCAGATCTTAAGATGTAGCTCAATCATCCAAAGGCTGCCCATGTGAGATCTATTCTTCTGCCAATTTCGCAGGTTTGATTATCCCTTCCCAATCGAATCTCGTGGCCTAAGTATTTCTAGGAGTATACTTGCTTAATGTTTACGTTGTTCACTGTTAGGTTCTCACTGGCAACTAGATTTGTCATGAACTTTGGTTTGCCTATATTGATTTTCAGCCCAACCTCTCTGGATGCTAGGATCAGCTTGCTCATCATTTCTTGCGCTTTTTTGAGATCATTTGTAATTAATATCAGATCATCGGCGAAGCTAAGGTGACTAAGTTTTTCACCATTAATGTTGATGCCGAGGTTCTCGATATTTGTGCGTTTGAACATGTACTCTAAAAGGTTGGTAAATAATTTGGGGGAGATGACATCCCCCTGCCGCACACCTCTCTCTATTTGGAAGCTAGAAGTATCTTCATGAAGTCTAATGACAGCATTTGCGTTCTTGTATAATTGCTTAATGATGTCGATGTAGCGATGGTCGACTCTGCAATCAGCGAGGGCACTAATCATATTATGGTGGTCTATTGTGTCAAAAGCTTTTTCATAGTCTACAAAAATGGTTTATTATACTCTATGCATTTTTCAATGAGGATTTTCATTGTATGAAGATGATCATTTGTGCCATAGCCCTTACGAAATCCTGCCTGCTCCATAGGTTGGTAAAGATCGAGTTTAGTTGTCAGCCTTTTGGTGATTATTCTCATAAACAGCTTATATATCTGCGATAGCAGGCTAATTGGTCTGTAGTTTTCCATTTGGGCTATATCTCCCTTCTTGTGTAAAAGTATTATGATTGACTTATTCCATTAATCAGATGTTATGAAGTTTCTCAAACAAGCGTTGCATAGCTTACACAGTACTTTTAGAGGTGCTCATCCTCCTAGTTTTATATTTTCGGTGCTAATTTCGTCATCTCCTGGTGATTTCTTGTTTTTCATGTCTTTTAAGCAGTTGTTTATTTCGTCTTGAGTGATTTCCGGGATGTCTTATGATCCCTGGTTTTGTATTACGGGAATCCCTACTCCAATTTCTGTTGTTGTGGTTTTCTTACAGAGTTCCGCATAGAATCTTCTCATAATTAGCAGGATATCTCGCTTATTTGTGGTGGTTTGTCCATTCTTGTTGTCAATTATCTTACTTAATTGTTTCGTTCTCTCAGACAATTTTTTCCTAAGCACTTTCATTCCCCTGTTTTCCTCTATCACCCTAGGTATTTCGTCTGTTTTGTGTAGCCTTACATCTCTTCGGATAGCCTTTGATATTTCTTTGTTGATTTCTCTTAGCTGAGTGGCATTGTTTTGATGTTTGTCTGTTAGATTTCTTCTTTTTTCCATGAACTTCTTAGTACTATTACTCAACTTCTCCTCCTTTCCAACTCCAAGCGATTGCTTGCACCTGTTTTTCGCTTCTTTCATCGCTGTTATTATTTGTTTGTTTGACTCCTCAATGTTTATATCCTCTTCATTTGTCAGCATTGGTGATAGACGAGAATTAAGCAGTTGTGCGTATTGGTCTGCACTTTGTGTTGTTAATGATTTTCTGGAAGCTGTTTTTCTTATTAGTTTTGACCTCTCCTTTCTTGTATTTATGACCATTTTTGCTCTGATGGCTCTGTGGTTACTTCCAATAGAAAATTTGTTAAGAACAGTTACGTCTTGCACTATGTTTTTCATGTTTGAAATTTTCAGATCGATTTGGTTTTTTGTAACTCTGTATGGGCTAGCCCAAGTCCATTTTCTCTGTGGGGTCTTGTTGGAAAAGCTGTTCATTGCATAAAAGTTGTTTTGGTGTAAGAAGTCAAGCAATACTTGTCCTCTATCATTTCTGGTCCCAAACCCATGACTTCCTACTGATGTTTCACTGTCGTCTTGTTTGTGGCCTAATTTGGCGTTAAAATCTCCCGTAATCAAAGTGTAATGGGAAGGTGTCTGTCGCAAAGCTGTGTTGATGTCCTCGTAGAAGCTTTCAATATCTTCGTCTTTTTGCGTCGAGGTTGGGGCATAGGTTTGTATAATTTTCAATGTATACCTACTGTTTAATCTAAGTGTAAGGTATGCTACTCTGAGACTTACGCTTTGGATCTGTAAGACAAAGCGCACATGTGATTTGTGTATTAGAAAGCCCACTCCACCTTGGTTTATATTGTCTGTACCCACATAATATAGTAGGTGACCTGATTGAAGTATCAGTTCTTTCGTTTATGCTCACTGATTCCTAGTATGTCCCACCTTAAGAACTTGAGCTCTTCCTCCAATTCCTGAAGTTTATATGTTGTAGATAGGGTTCTAACAATGTAATTGATAATTTGCAGCGTTCGTTTCCAGTGATAGCCCGATCCACTCCGGGGATTCTTAGCACCCTTCACCCGTGCTCTTTTCCTATCGCTATCTTGATTGGGGAGACACGGGTCGCCGGAGACTGAGGGCCTTGTGTCTTCTGTACTCATATCGTATCATAAACGGGGTTTTTGGCCGTTTACCCTAACACGCTGGTCATTACGGGTTGTTAAGGGGTCCATGGAGAGTTGCATTTCCTCAGCTCTCGTTCTAACGGTTATTCCGCCGTCACTCGGACGCCAGAGCCTCGTCGGTTGTCTAGCAGGGTGCACCGGGTGCCAAGAGTTTGGCACCAGCTCGAGCAGGTGAGGTTGGCAATTGAGGTTGACTTTGGATCTTCTTAGTCATCACCCCCTTACACCCCTTTGTCTCATAATATGCAATTAAGTTGTCTGATGGCGGCTCGTCATAGTTCAATGTACCATTCGTAATATATATTCGTATATATATATTCCTAAGTATTTGTATTTTGTACAATATTTTATTTATTATTGGAGTTCTTCTAGCATCATATCTCGTTGTTCTGCTTCAATAAACATGTATTCTGTTTCCAGTTATGCTTATTTCTACCTCATTTCATATACTCTTCCACTAGCTTCCTAGTCACGTATTCCTGTGTCAAAATAATTTTATCGATACATAAAGTATACATTATTGTGCCAATGTAATAACCATGATTTTGCATTTTCTTTTCCAGTTAATGTGTTCAGATTAATTTTGTCGAGTGTAGGCGACAAGCAGCATGTCTGCTTTAGTCCTTTGTTGATTTAGAATCTTTGTGAGACTTTAACTCCTACTTTGACTCTTAAGTAGTGTTTGTACTGGTTTAATAAGGGTAGCATTAATATTTGTTGTTTCCAAGGCCTCCTATAATCTTTCTAATGTTACACTATCGTAAGCTTTTTTTCTGGTTAATATATAGCAGGTGAAGTTTCTTGGTTCTTAATTTTGCTTCTGAATATAATTCAGAAAACCAGAAAATATCTGTAAAATCGCCCAAAAGTGGGAGGAAAATATTAGCGTGCAATTATTTTAATTTTGTAATTAGAATCATTGCAATGAGCAAAGCTTTGTGAGAAGTTAAATTATTTTTTATTCATATTTTTCGTCCATTTTAAACTTCAGAATATTAAAACGTAATATGTTGAGGCCTAGATACGCATTACAAATTATGTAACATTTCGCTGTCGGAAATAGAACGAGTTTGACATTTTATTATTCTCCCTCTTATTATGGGCCTAAATAATTTCCGGCAAAGTCTATAAAGCCAAAGGGGACGGACTAATATACAATCATCCTCCATTTACGTCTTTTCAGCCCCTTTTCATTTAATCCAAACACATTTTAATTGGAATAAGAGGTATTGTAAAAATTGTTGCTTCCAATTTTATTTGATCAAATGCAGCAGAATTCGGGTGGAACTATATCAAAGACGTCACCTATACTTTGTGAGTAAAGTTGTAGACTTTGTACCAGTGAAATATTGAAGCGAGCTTTGTTTATAAAAGTTTACTTGTTAATAAAGATGTTGGATAAATCTTAAGAGTTGGTTATAATAAACTTCGCATAAAAATAAATAGGACAGGAAGTGGAAATTCATTTTTTTCTCTCTTTGCTATTCGTGTTTTATTTTGTTATAACGTTAGAAGAAGTTTTTGATATCCTATTCTCACCTACGATCTGCTTTTTATTCGTCTTGTCCTTCTTCGGGTTTCACGTCCTCATCGAACGTTAGCAATTATATTGGCTGTTATAATTTTAGTGACAGCAGTAGGATATTTGTCTGCGACCAAGTCCTCTACTACTTTCTATTTTACCGTTCATAATTAAGTGGAGCACGTTGTAGCATCCTGAGTTTCGCATTATATGCGAAAATATTCCAGTTTCATAATTTTTATTAAGTACGGTTGCTAATGCAAATAACGTAGAACCTCCTTATTACTGACCCTATCGATCTGGCTTATCTGCAGCAATCTGCGATATACCCACATCTCAAAAGCTTGGAGCTTATTTAATAAAGTCTCCGCGAGTAACCAGCTTTCCACTCTATACACTAATGTCGGAAATATGTAACATCTTGAAAGTCACAGCTTTACTTCTATATTAATGTTTCGACTACACAACATTTTTTTCAACCGAAACAACACTGGCCTAGATTTCTCTATGCGACTCTAATTTCCTTACCCACATTCCAGTTGTTTTTTTAGATTTATATTTTTTAACGGGGTTACAAAGCACTGAAACCTAATGTTTATTGTGCCCCCTCCTGTCAGAGCTGTTCTCGCTAATACTACAGCTCGCCTTCCAGTTCCAGGGTTCTAATGAACTCTAGTATTTGGGACGTCTTCAAGGAGGTTAGATCCTCAATCTTACAGGTCTCTTGCCCGAAGTATTTTTGCATTGGCTTACAACGGCGATGCATTCTAGAACTAGGTAATCCGGAGTTTCTTCCTCCTCCCCACAAAATCTACACTCGTCAATCTGTAAGGAAGCCCATGAAGAGATGTAGCTTGTTTTTACTGATATCCAAATAACTTTTGGATTCAGTGGTGTCAAAGTTCCGCAGGATTTTTTTGGGGTGATCCAGCTCGGGAAGGCACCGCCAGAGTGCTTCTCTTTCGGTTCCCTCCATCTTCCGAAACTCTTTCGTATAGCAGCATTTTCCTACACCGCATAAAGGCTCCGGTCCAATAAAGGGCGTTTGTGCTTCTTTCTTGGCAAGTGCATTGTCCTTTTCATTTCCTGTGATTCCCGAGTTTCCAGGAATCCAGACTAAAGGGACCATGTTATTCTTGCCTAGTTCATCAAGTTTTTTTCGGCACTCCCATACCAACTTTGAGTCAATTACATGGGAGCTCAATTTCTTGATAGCTGCTTGACTATCAGAGTGAATCGCTATGTCACATTTCTGATAGTTTCTTTGTAGGTTCATTTCCACGCATTTTTCGATCGCAAGTATTTTTGCCTGAAAGTCGCTCGGATAGAAGCCTAACGATAGTGAGTATCTGGTGCCAGTCCCGAATATTCCAGCGCCAGCACCTGTGGTGATTTTTGAACCATATGTTTTATATTATTCTGTTTCTAATGATAATAATATGTAAAATAAACATTTATTTATATGTGTACCATCTGATGGTGTGGGTGGTGTATTCCCTTTCCCAATCTCTTCTCTTACTTAGCATCGTAGTAAAGCTCTTTTCGATACTAGCTTTTTTGATAATTTCGTCACTGGGAAGATTCGCGGATGAGATGTATTTTGGTAAAGAGGACCAGGCTCCCTGATTTTTAATACTCTCATTACCTGAACCTCCCCTAGGTGTTGTAAGAATTGCCTCTTGGGCTGATCTTTTTATCACCAGATGTAGAGGTGAGAGACCTGTAATGATCTCAACTGCCCTAGTTGGGCAGGTTCTCATATCTCCAGTGATGCACACACAGGCAAGCTTTTGAACTTTATCGACGGTCTTCCTCGTACTGTTTTGACTTGCTTTAGTATGTCAAACTATTGCCTCATACGTAATTGCTGGTCTCACAATCATGGCGGACATCTATCACAGTATTTTTGGGTTACAGCCCCAAGTCTTACCAGGTAGAGTTCTGCACGCCATCAAAGCTTTTATTGCTTTACTAGCAGGTATTTCAACATGCTTATTCCACAGAAGTTTGCTGTCTAGGGTTATCCCTTGATATTTAACTTCTGATTTCCATTCAATGATTTCCCCGTTTAAAGCTAGGTATTTCATAGCTGGAAGTGCTCTTTTCCGGATAAATGGAATTACTGTAGTCTTGTGATTGATATTTAGCCCCACTGACAAGCACCATTGCTCAATGATTCTGAGGCTCTTCTGTAGTAAATCACGTAAGGTGCTCTCGAACTGGCCTCTGACTATTAGAATTATGTCATCAGCATAGCCCATACATTCGAAGCCAAGCTCCGTTAGCCTGTAGAGCAATTCATCTACTACGGGGCCCCTTAGGACAGATATTACTTCTACTTGAGGTGTCTCGCGAGTTACTTTAACTGAGGTGGTTTGATTCCCCACCTCTGTATCAGCTATCCTCGTCGTCAACAACTCATACATCCATTTTACAATGGTTTCATTCTCTCCCGCCTTTTTAGTGCTTCTTTGACAGATACGTGCGTTGTGTTGTTAAAGGCCTCAGATACATCCAGGAATGCGCACATTGCGATTTCTTTGTTGTTTAGAGCTCTTTGGATGACTTCGGTCAGCTGATACAGCGCAGTCTCCGTTGATCTACCCGCTCTGTAGGCATGCTGACATTTATGAAGTGGTGTATTCTCCAAATTCTCCGTTCTTATGTAGTTGACCACTACTTTCTCCATCGTTTTGAGTAGGAACGACGTTAGGCAGATGTGTCTAAAAGATCGGTGGTCGGTCCCATCTTTTTTCCCTATTTTGGTATGAAGGTTAATCTTGTCCTTCTCCATTTTCTAGGTATTAGACCCACAATCCAGTTGTTATTAAAGTTAGAGCCAATCTTGTATGTTTTTCTTCCTATTCATTCTCATACTGTCTTACATTTTTTTGTAGTCCAGCCACTTTTCTTTGTACATAACTTTTTGATTATATCATATGTTTTTAGTTACGTAACGTTCCATATTTCCGTATCGTAACCGAATACGAAGTATTTTAGGGGTTACAAACAGATAAAGGAAATGGAAACGAATTACAGATTAACAGTGTTAATTATAGCAGGTATTTGTGAATGATAGACATTAAAGCTACACACTACAAAGTCGTATACTGTTTTCTACTTTTCTTTGTTCGCGTTTGTATATTGTGTGTTACAATAAAAATACAAATACTTTTTCTATTTGCTTCCAATGTAAACTGCTAATTTCAACTTTGATGTGTTTTATGTTATCCCCTGATAACTTCTATTATCACAGGCAAACGGCAGTTGGCTAAAGGGAAGCCCTTTTTCAAAATCAGAGTGGGCCGAAATCCATTCTAGCCACACTATGTTCCACCGTTCTAGGCATTCAGCAGCAAACACCGAGTTGATGGTATAGGGCCATGATTGCTGCCTGACTGTCGGTGTATATGGTTATGCGTCGGTCCACATAACCTCTGTCTAGGTTTATCTGCGCACATTCCAAGATAGCGTATACCTCAGCCTGATATGCAGACATCCCCTTTCCCAAAGGATCACAAACTTGTGCCTTTGGGTTCCTAAATCAAATTCCAGCCCCCGCCCCATCAGTGGAGCATGAGCCATATGTGTACCAGACGATCCCATTAGGTTGTGGATTTCCCTCTCTCTTCCAGAATTATCTATTCCGGATCTTCAGCCTATAGGGGGTTTCGAAGGAGTACCTACGCGGGCAAACATCAGCTGCCCGGGCCAAAACTGGGACATCTCCCAGGAGTCTGAGATTCTTGACGTGCCTGCACCCTTCCTCGCTTCGCACATAGCCCAATATTTTTAAGTGCAGGAGTATCCTCCCGGCCTCAGCCCCAATTACATGGTGAAGAGACCAAAGTCCAAGAATCACCTCCAACGCAGCAGTTGGTGTAGTATTCATGCAGCCAGTTGCCCCCAAACCGACCACCCTTTGGAGACGTGCCAGTTAACCTTGGCCACCATACCAGAGCCGTATATGTGAGCGTAGGCAGCCTGATCACTATGTAGAACCATAGAGTCTTAGGGAGTTTTGGACCAATGGCTCTCCTACAGGCCCAGTACGTGTTAGCCACCTTGCTTAGGCGACTATCAAGGTGAGCTTTCCATGTCAGTATCTTATCCAGGATCACTCCCAGATATTTCACTTGTTCAACAACTGGAAGTGGCACTCCGCCAAGGTGCAGACCCTCAGGTCTTATATCTCCCATCTTGGTAAAAGCAACTAGCCTTGGGAGGATTCACTGCAAGCTCGTGATCGTTGCACCACCCCTGTACCTTATTCAGGGCCCATTCCATTAGGTCCCTGAGGACGCTAATATGCCTTCCAACAACAAGGACAACGATATCATCGGCATACCCAATTGCTAGAAAGCCCTCACCGTTTAGTAGTGATATTAGTTCGTTGATTATTAGGTTCCACAACATGGGCGAAAGGACGCCCCCCTGTGCATATCCCCTATCGACGACCACTTTTGCCACATGATACTTCCATCCTCTACTGTGCGGTTGCGTAGCATGGCCCCAAGCCAGTGGGTTATCATTGGCTCTATTCCATGATTTATTGCAGCTCTACACATTGATTCTACAGGAGTGCTGTCGAAAGCTCCCTGTATGTCCAGGAAAGCGCCCAGAGCGATCATGCCATTCTCCATCGCCTTTTGCACCTGGGCCACCAGTTGGTGTAAGGCATTTTATGTTGACTTCTCAAACTGGAACGCATGCTGATTGTTGTGCAAAGGATGCCTAAGCCCAACTC
Source organism: Galeruca laticollis (assembly GCA_963921935.1). Lineage (NCBI taxonomy): Eukaryota > Metazoa > Arthropoda > Insecta > Coleoptera > Chrysomelidae > Galeruca > Galeruca laticollis. The sequence goes on along the minus strand of OY998178.1, from coordinate 146,542,104 downwards.
TTTCCCTAACATACCGATCAACCAACCTCTCCAGTATTTTCAACACGAAAAATGTTAGGACGGTAGGTCTAAAAGACAGCCACGGTGTATGTAGTACGTCCGGGCTTGGGTAGAAAGACAACTTTTACTTGTCTCCATTGCTCAGGTACATATCTGCTTGCCAAGCAGGCCCGAAAGATGTGCACTAAGATTGGACCAATAGCCTCTCAGACCTACTGAAGCAGAGCCGAGAAGAGGTGGTCCTTCCCCGGAGATTTAAAGAGTCTAAACGTATGAATTGCCCAAGTATTCCGTTCATAGGTAACTATTTCCTTTGCCAGGAGATAGTCCCTCCTACATGGTCGTTGTGTTCCCATATATCCCATGCCAGAGTCTTCCTGCCCGACTAATTTACAGCCGAGAAAGTGAGTCTCTAATAAATGCTGCAGGGTATCCCCCAGTGTTTCCGAGAAAACACCCGATGCGATTTCTAGACAGCCAAGAGCACTATCAGGAGACTTCGTCAAGATTCAACGCAGCCTTGACATTTGAGGTACTGAGACGATATCCTCGCAGAAGGCCCGCCAGTTATCTCTCGGAGTTAGCCTAACGGCGCTTTCATACTCATTTCGTTTCTGACGGTATTGCTCCCAATCCAGATCCGACTGTGTCTGCCTAGCCATATTAAATAGGCACCGGGTTTGTTTCCGCAGCGAGTTCAACGAGTGTTTCAACCATTAGTGGCCCTTACCCTCTTTCCTCGTTCCTCTTCATATGACGAGACAATAATCGAGCCCAGCTCCGCTATGGCCCAATTAATCTCATTGTTATTACCGAGACTCCTAGGGAGCCGTCGAGCCTCCTCGTGAGGTCTAGTTTATACCGTTCCCAGTTGATGGTTCTCGGATTCCTATACTTTACTAATTGTTCTTCAACAACAATATTGTACCTGAAACATATGTAACTGTGATCCGACAATGATGGATCATCATTAATATGCCAGTCTTTTACCATACTTACCATGGTACTTGACGCAAGCGTCACATCCAGTACGAATCTTATTCCGGAAAGTCGGCTTCGTCCCACAGTTGAGTAGCTGAAGATCAGTGGGGCCCAGGTAGTCAAAGAAGGCCTCCCCCCGTCATTAATGCCCGTGCTGCCCCACATAGTGTAGTGCGCACCTTCCTAACCGTGCAGTAGTCCACCGCTTTGCGAATCTCCTCAGTAGGCGGCAATTCTGGTGAATCGAAAGGCAGATGAGCCTTAAGTATATGAGAATTGAATTTAAAACATGTACAAAAAGTACTGATATCAGTCCAAAAACCTCTTGACAAGGTAAAAATAGGTGACGCAAGTACACCCTTAGAAAAGATGTGATATCAAATCATACGATGTATAGGGTGACACAAGTACTATATCAACTTATAAACTTTTTACTGTTTTGAATGAAACTTACTGTTCCTGGTTAATTCCACAATATATTGAAAATATTTTAAAAATTCTAAGATAATTGACAATTGTATCGATATAAAATATCATGATTCCACGAAGTAAAGATCGAGACAGTTAATTTCGTTAACTTATAATCTTTTTAAAATGAAGGTAAGCTATAGCTACGTATTCACACTATTTTCCTTATTCATTTGAAGGATTCAAAGAATTGATGTACTAGCGTTCAGCCCTATTTAAATAATGTTAGTGTTTGTTTGTGTTCTTCTCATTTCATTTTAATGCAATTTTTTTTCAACCGGTCTTATTGTAGTACAGATGAAAAGAGCTTTTTGTTTGCCTTGTAGTTCTGTCAACTCATAAAATAGCAATTTGGTATTTCTTAAATTAACACATAGTTTACCCTATTTCCAAAAAATTGAACCCTTCTCCAAAACGTTTGAAACATAAACGAATGTTTCCGAATAGAATACAGCATACTATAATTTAAACCAATACTTCCGGTGGTGCAACATTAGAAAATAATTTGGATGTCAGTGGTGGTATAAGAATCCTAACAAAACAATATCAATTTTTGAGTCGATAATATTCAAAAAAAACTTTCATACATTCCAGAGAAAACCTTACGTTTGATATATTCAGCCGTTCGCGCCGTTTAAAACAGGAAACCCCTTTAGATTGGTTAGATTTGTTGCGAATGGTAAATATGTACATATTGATATTGATGGCGATGTTTATTCAGACTAATAGAACTGACCCAGACAGAGACTAACATGGGCAAATAACGAGTTTGAATTTACGTCCATGAAACTTGAAATGGTGCTTTAAATTAGTTTTGTTTAATTTCTGTTTGTAGACTACGTGAATAATGAATTAACGTAGGATTAACGACCAATTTGCCAGTATAACGGGCACGTAATAAGATAAATAGAATAACAACTTGAATTGAGAAATTGCAGTTATGAGCATGCATGCTCATGAAATTGAAAATTAAATGTAAATATTATTGCAATAAGTCTCTATACATAAGTTTGCTGTACCTAAACAATAATATAGTAATTTTTTAATTTTAACTAAGCAAAACTATCGTCTCGATTAATGAACATAGCGTGCAATAATATTCTTCTCTCTAAGGGATCTTTCACATGACTATTCTAGAATTGGATTCCGGTATCCGATTCCGCTAGCGGTGTACTATTCTACATATATTTACAAGGAAACTCTTCAAATGTACGATTCCAAAGAATGCGATTCGTCAAACATCGGTGATCTTGAAACCAATGGGGCGGTTTATAAGTAAGGGCTTTTTCACATTACGATTATAGAAGTGGATTCCGGAATCCGGTGCTAAAATCGTAATGTCGAAGAGCCCTTACTACTGTTACTACTAGATGCAGGCGAACGTCGGCCAATTCAAGCTCAAGTCAATCCTCTGTTTGTGCCATTTCTGCTACTTATGCAACCATGAAGCCAAGTCCTTCAATGAAGCCAAGTCCTTCAGCGAAAGACTCAATCCTCTTTAGTGGATGCCTGCATGTGTCCCCAGAGGCCATAACAGTGACTCCGAAAATTCATCTGCATAGTATAGCCCAATGTGGACACACTAGGAGAATATGGGAACTTTCCTCGAGACCTAAGTTATGAAGGTGTTTCCTCAGAGTTTCCTCAGACAGCAGTGTCCTGTTAGGAGTCCTGTTATCTTTCTGAACCTGCTCCTTGGTAGTTATACAGTTGCCCTAGCATGTCCATTAGTCTGCCCTCTCAATAGGAGCTTGGAATGCCCCGTAGAGCATTCCAATTAGCGAGGTGTTGGTTTCCCAACCAATTCCTTGTCTCCTTATTTATTGCTTGTTTTGTAAGGCTATAGGGAAGCCCTTTCACTACCTTCAAAATCAGAGTGGGCCGGAATCCATTCTAGCCACACTACGTTCCGCCTTGCTAAGTCAGCAAGCCGTTCTCGACATTCAGCAGCAAGCACTGAGTTGATGGTATATCCCCTCGGGGCCATAATTACCGCCTGACTGTCGGTGTATATGGTTATGTGTGTCTCCACATAACATCTGTCTAGGTTTATCTGCACACATCCCAAGCGAATATCCCAGCCTTATAGGCAGATACCCCCATTCCCAAAGGAACAAAAACTTGTGTCTTTGGAGTAAATTTCAGCCCCCTCCCCATCGATGTAGCATGAGCCAGCTGTGTACCAGACGATCCCATGAGGTTGAGGATTTCCCTCTCTTTCCAAGAATTCTCTATTCTGGATCTTCACCCTATATGGAGTTACGAAGGGGTACCTGCGCAGGCAAACATCAGCCGCTTGAGCCAAAACTGGGACATTTTGCTAGAAGTTTGAGCTTCTGGACGTGCCTGCACGCTTCCTCTCTTCACACATATCCCAAACTTTTTAAACGTAGGATTGCTCTCTTGGCCTCACATGGTGAAGAGGCCGAAGTCCAAGAATCACATCCAACGCAGCAAATGGTGTAGCCTTCATGCAACCCGTTGCTTCCAAACTGACCACCCTTTGGAGGCGTGCCAGTTGCGATCTAGCCGTGATCAAGGCTACTCTCGGCCACCAGACTAGAGCCGCGTATGATTACTTTGTAGCACCATAAGATAGTCTTAGGGGGTTAGTTCCCATGTCGGACCAATGGCCCTCCTAGTACGTGCTAGTCACCTTGCCTAGGCGACTATTAAGTTGAACCGTCCATGTTAGTGTCTTATCCAGGATAACTCCCAGATATTTCACTTGTTCAACCACTGGAAGTGGCACTCCTTCAAGGTGCAGACCCTCAGGTTTTATACCTCTCTTCTTGGTGAAAGCAACTACATCAGCATTAGTAGGATTCACTGCAAGTCCGTGATCGTCGCACCATCCTTGTACCCTCTTCAGGGCCCTTTGCATTAGGTCCCCGAGGACGGTAATATGCCTTCCAACAATGATATTGCCATACCCAATTGCTAGAAAGCCCTCACCGTTTAAATGGGGATATTAGTTCGTCGGTTACTAGGTTCCACAAAGTATTCGAAAGGACACCCCATGCCACCGACAATTCCAAAATATATGCAAAGAAAACAAATCTGTGAATTGTTGCAGCTTGATCTACCAACTGCCTCCATGACAGTTGAGGTACTCGCACCGGAGAAGGGGGGGGGGGTCCGGCGAACTATAGAATGTTAAGGGCGCCAGAAGAGTTGCAGTGAAAACCAATGCACAATGGACTAGTCACCAATTCAATAAAAGACTGATCGACAAGTAATGCCTTCTCACTACAAATCCATTCGATATTATTTACCATATAAATAAGAAAATGCTGACTCAATCGGAATTATTTTAATAAAAAAATATTAGATATCAAAGTATTCATTCAGTATTCCAACAATACTGTAAATAAAAAAAAGGAATAAGTATGAAAAATCGTATCATAACCCTGTAACTAATGTCGTGCCACTCGAGCAAGATGCCGGCATGAGACTCCTCGCAAGGGTGGTTCGACTCCAAGTTAATGACACACTTGCATAACAGAGGAAGATCGGACTATGAGAGCCTAGGGCGCCACTACCCTTTTAAACGTTGACGAAAGGACAAGATTTATGAAAATAAAAACTACGTTGACAAAGGTAGAAACACCGTGTAATATTAAAAATATTAAAATAAAATGTAACTAAAGCTTAACCAACCCGGACACGATACCCCGTGACTCTCACAGCCGGGTGAATCAGAAATAAAAAAATATATAAAAAAATTGATCTTATTCTGCCTTCAGTGACGGTCTTGAAGAGATGGAAGCTGTATTCTGACGGTGAAGATGTCTTGAAGAGATGGAAGCTATATTCTGACGGTGAAGATGCCTTGAAGAGATGGAAGCTGTATTCGAATGGTAAAGATGTCTTCTGGCAGTAACCTAGCTGCTGTGCTTACCTAGGAGTACAGAAGAATCAGGGATATGTAGGAACTTGAATGTATTGGGGTACATTTTGTTGGTTCAGCTTTTCAGGTTAAAAAGGAGGGCAGTTATTTGCATTTAAAAAAATGAATTTCACTGAAAGCTTCCCAACATGTATGTCCCATATTGAAACAGTAAAAAACAATTTAACTAAATTGGAAACATAATAATGTTCTGAAAAATTTATTTAAACAAAAAGCCGTTATCTGAAAAAATAACGTGCTTAAAAATATATCTGAATATCTGAAACCGGCACTGGCGGTCTCTTTCATACAAAGGAATATTTTATAGCTTAAAATGTAATAAAAATGTTATTTAAATTGAAAAAAGATATTTTGCAACATAAAAAGCTCTCAAATGTTTGCACAAAAGTAAACAATGATTTGTATTAGAGTATTTAGTTTAAAATTAATATGTAGGTAGAAAAGAAATATTTCGTGACCACGTGCAACTATAATTTATCTCTGATTATGTGAAAGAAAAGAAAAACACAATAAAAATTATCTGAGCGATTACTTTGAAGGAAGCTTAGTAATTATAAAATATAACTTTGGACTTACCACAGCAAATTAAGGAAGGTAGTTTCTAAGTAGAAAATGTAGACACGTGTTGTCTCTGTAACGTCTGTATGCGGAAAGGGCTGATTTCAATCTTGTAGCAAATAGGGGGAAATTGACAACTGTTAATTGTCTCAACCTTAGACAAGGAAAGAGAGGGGACTCGTAACGCTGTCAACTATTGTGATACCAATGCCCACCAAGTCATAAACTTCATTGTCGTTATATGATAGTTCTAAAGGACTAACATTTTTATTTTATAAATTAATCTTTATACATGGGACATTTAAAAATAAAACTATATTGATTTATTTAACTTATATCAAAATTGTAGGCATTAGTAATTAGTAATTATGATCTTTTGGGGTTAGGAATTCCGAGAAACTGAACAATAAATTCGTTAATTTGCAATGAAAAAGTTTCGTAATGTCTTTTCTACTAACATAATTGAATTTATCATGAAATACGTTTTAACTCACTAGTGGGGTTTTATGATTAAAAGCTTATTTTTTAAGATATAAAGAAAAAAGTAGCTACCAAAAAAATAAGTTAGAAATAACTTACCTATGAAACGAAATTTCAGGTTCTTTCTTTCTGCTAGAACTCTTACACTGGTAAGCACAACAATTAACCATCTTAACAAAATCAAAAGTCCACTTTAAAATCACTTTAATCGGTCAATAATCGCAAAAAACTCTCTGGTGTTCCCTATAACGTTGTCCACCAAAAAATGGCGGCTGTTTTAAAATGGGTATTCAAACTGACTACACAGCTTGCATAGAAAGTTACGCGTCCCCTCTCTTTCCTAATCTAAGGTCTCAACGGTCAGTTTTAATTCTGTGGTTGGGAGTGGCTAATGAGACGGCGAGCGGAAATTACACGGAATTTATTATATGAAATCGAAACAGGTCGATAGGCATGTTACAACCCAACTAACTAAATCTTGGAATTTTATTGGATAAATACGATACCTAAGGTTGGCAGTTTAACCACATAAATTCGTATGATATCAGTGGACGACGACGCATGAGCTCAGGCGCGGGTAATGTAAACAAGAACAAGGAAAAAAACTAGATTGTAAATACGCAACCTTAGTAAACGTTCACATTGTTCGAGAGCGGGGTAATAATTATAATCAAATAAATATTAAATTTGCAATACATGGTATAAATAAACAAGTTATCATTCCGGACTGTTAAGCCAAGGCGTCACTACTCGAATATAATTTATCTATGCCGGAAACATACGAACTAAAAAAATAAAAATAAGACAGAATAGATCGCTAAACGTTAGTATACAAAAAAAACCCTTAAAAATTTAACGAAACTCGCGTGTATCCACTTGCACGGACATCCGGTGAAGTCTGTAATTTATAACAGAGGGACAACCATATTCCAGTACATCTAAACAACGCTGCAATGGACCAACTGCCAACGTCGACTAACGTAGGATCTGCATAATCCACCTTTACTGAGACTCAATCTCGCATTACTACGAACTTAACCTATTTTGAAGAAGTTAGATTGAAAAGGAAAAAAGAAATCCCCAAAAGGATATCAGGAATAAATCATAGCAATAACGATTACTAAAAAAACTATTTAATGTAATGTTACGAAATAGCACACTAGTGTAGTCCCTGAATCCGACTCTGTCTAACCCATGTATGATAGTTGAAATTTTGGCGGATGCGCAGGAATTTCTTAGAACTGTTTACGATTTTTTGTGACTATCTTATCTAAACATTGTTTTTGTGACCAGTCTTATCTTGAAAATTCCAGGGAGCCGATTGTTTTTGTGTAAGCCGCAAACTAGAATTATCTAGTAAAAAAGGCAGCAGGAGAAGTCAGTTTATAAAGTGATCTCGTGATATAAACAGCGAACAAGTAAATAGTCTAAGTAGTGAAGTGTTTATATAAATTAGTTTAAGTTAATATACTGTGTATATAATATAAATTAGTGAATACTGTAGTGCATAAATAAATTAAGTTAGTAGACATAACGTGTGTGTATAAATTTATCCCACCCGTAATAAAAACGTTTAAATAAATAAGAAAAACATAACATTGGTGTCAGGTGTGGGGTAATATAAATAAATAGCTACATCAAAATGGCCAAGAGACTAAGTGACCTAAAAGTGACAGACTTAAAGGCAGAATTGGAAGATCGTGAGTTGGAAACGTCCGGTAAGAAAAGTGAATTAGTAGAAAGACTTAAAGTGGCACGGGAAAATGACGGCTTGGATCCAGAAACATTTTTATTCAATGACGGAAGAGAAGATTTCTACTAATATGGACGAGAAGATTTTAACAATGAAGAACGATGTTTCTGCTATGGAAGAGAAGATTTCAACTAATGTGAAGAACGATATTTCTGCTAACATGGACAAACTTTCTGCCGATATCTTATTAATGAAAAATGACATTGCCGCTGACGTGGAAAATAAAATTTCATCTCTTAAATCGGATATTGAGGATAAAATCACAACGATGGATGAGAAAATGGAGAATAAAATGACAACGATGGACGCAAAAATCAAGGAGCTAGAGAGTAAGATAACAGATTTAAGAACACAAGACACGCCAGTAGTACAAAAGAAGATCGAGATCTGCAAGCCAGAAATACAACCCAAGACAGAAGATATTAGCAGTTTTGCCCGAGTCAAGGCTCCAACGTTCGACGGAAAGACACCGTGGACCAATTATGTGAAACAATTTGAAGCAGCCACTAGAGTGAATAACTGGTCCGATAGGGAGAAAGCGGTGAACTTAACTATCGCGCTTTGGGGAGATGCCTTAGACGTACTTCAGACGATACCTCTGGAAGAAACGGATAACTTTGAGCAGCTGAAGAAGAGGTTGGACATGCGATACGGTCACGAACATTTGTACCAATCCCAGCTGAAGAACAGAAGGCAGAAACGTGATGAATCCCTTCAATGGTATGAAGTTGATAATGCCCGACTAGTTCGATTTGCCTATCCATCAGTACCAGAGAACATGATGGAATGTCTGGGCATCCAGGCCTTTATTCCGAAAACAGTAGCCGACGCATTGACAGCTGCTCTTGAATATGAAGCAGCAACGAAGGCTTCGGGATATAACAAAATTAGGACCATCCAAGAAGAAAGTGACGAAGACAGATTTGACCAGTTTGTCAGTTTAATAAAAAGTATGATGGACAAGAAGCCGAGAAAGATCAGATGCTAGAATTGTGGCGAGCTAGGGAATGTACGTAGTTCGTGTAAACATCAGAGGACTCCTGCAAACAAGAACCCCAGTCACAGGAAAACTAGAAGGGGTCGGCTACGAGGGGGCAGCACCGACCCATGGTCGTTCCAAAGACCCTCTCATACTGATAGCTTCGCTCAAATGTCGCAACGACAGTGTATATGTAGATGGCGAAGTGAATAGCAAAAGATATACTCTGCTGGTAGACACTGGAGCAACTAGAATCATTATACGACCAGAAATAATAAACTCCAAGAAGAAGATTTTACCAACGATGTAGTGATCCCTAAAGGACAGCAATGGCAAAAGGACATTAACTTAGAAATAATATTTAAATTTAGGTTAATATTAATTATAGTATTTAGGGAGCATTGTTCGGCCACGGTCAATGTCAGTTATCAGTGGAAGCACGTTCGTGTTTATATACAAAAAACGGAAACATTTGTAAATAAGTGAAGTGTGTTGATAAACGAACAAGTAGTGTTTAGTAAACAAAGACAAAACAAAAACATTCTTAAAAACAGTTGCAGGTATAAGTAATATCGAAAAATTAAAATGATAATTTTTCTCTTCCAAGAGGGGATGATGTAGTGATCCCTAAAGGACAGCAATGGCAAAAGGACATTAACTTAGAAATAATATTTAAATTTAGGTTAATATTAATTATAGTATTTAGGGAGCATTGATCGGCCACGGTCAATGTCAGTTATCAGTGGAAGCACGTTCGTGTTTATATACAAACATGTACAACTTATAGACGGAGGTCAGGAATGTAGAAAATCATATCTATATTTCCTATAAATTAAGAGTTAACGAACCAGGATGGGAGAGTTGTTATTAATACTTTGAATAAGACGATTGGTTTTATATTTGTGTATTTTTAATGTATTAAACGTCATCCCAGTGATATTTACAGAAGTGATGTTGTTTATTTTATTCCCGCATACAGGTTGCTAGGTAAGTGGTTTCCTCCAAGATATAATGCCTTTATGGTAAGCGTCGAGTATACGAGAGACCCTTACTAAGTAACCACCACAACTAGACTGCGAATGCGCACCGCCAACGTTCACGGTGAGACTCAAATCCCAATGGGAATTGGTGCAGAAAAATTCACGCTTACGGTAATCGTTCATTGAAGAAGACGTGATTCTGTAAATGGACGTAATGAATGTACATGGTTTCCAATTAGACTTTAGAAACAGAACCATTAAAGTGGGTTCCGAGGAGGTATTCCTTCATCCATATGAAGGCAGCGCGGTGTTATCAGCTGTACAGGAAGATACCCTTCAACCTGCATGAAGCGAAACCATGATAGTAGCATGGCTACAGGGAATCATGGAGGAATGTACACCGGTTATGATGGAGCCAAGGAACCATGACGAAGAGTTTGGCAAAGGAGTACTAATTGGAAAAGGATTGGTTACGTCGGCGAAAGAGATCCCAGTACGTGTGATAAACGTGAATGATTACACAGTTACCATCAAGAAGGAAACCCAGATTGGATCCTGCGTACCAGTGACGTCTATAGTTCGTCAAACAACGACCACTGACAATTCTAATGCCAAATGCGAACAAATGTTATCAGTAGCTGGTCAATCCTTAAATCGAGCTGAAAAAAGAGAATGAGAGAATATATCTTGCAGTATCGAGATCTATTCGGACCAAAAGGAGGAAAGACTGGTAGAACATCAGCCGTCAAACACAAAATCGATCCTGGTAATACTAGGCAATCGGCTCGAAGACTTCCACGAGCGAATAGGAAGCTGAAAGAATAATTCGAGAGATGGCAGAAGAAAAAGTAATAGAACCATCTACTAGTCCATGGATCTCTCCAGTAGGGTTTGTCAAAATTAAGGATGGAACTACGAGATTCTGCGTGAATTGTCGCCAGCTAAACAACGTGACGAATAAAGTCAGCTATCCTCTGCCTCGAATTGACGATACGCTAGATACTTTGGCCGGCAGCAAACTGTTTTTCACTTTGGACCTGAAGTTTGGTTATTGGCAATTGGAAATGGACCCTGAAGATAAAGAGAAGGTTGCTTTTACCACCGGATCTGCATTGTGACAATTCAAAGTCATGCCCATACGGGCTCTGTAATGCATCCGCGACATTTTAAAGACTCGTGGAGAATGTCTTGAAAGGGTTGTCTTGGAAGACATGCCTGGTCTATTTGGATGACATCGTAGTACTGGGGAAGACATTTGACGAACTCCTGAAGAATTTGGAAGATGTATTCAAACGACTCCAAGCTGCCCAGCTCATGTTAAACTCGAAGAAATGTCAGCTGTTCCAAAACCAAGTCAACTATCTAAGTCATATAGTGAGCAATGAAGGAATGGCGGTGGATCCAGAGAAAATTGCTTCCATTGAGCAATGGCCGCAAACAACCGACAAACATCAAATTAGGAGTTTCCTTAGCCTCTAACTCGACTTACAGAAGAATCAAGAGCTTTCCAATGGGACGAAGACTGTCAAATGGCTTTCGAAACCTTGAAAAGGCATTTAACCACGGCGCCGATATTAGGATATCCATTACCAGAGGGATACTTGATTTTTGACACTGACGCTAGCAACGTAGGAATGAGAGGAGTGCTCTCACAGATCCAAGGAGGCCAAGAAAGTGTGCTGGGATGTTTCAGTAAAGTCCTCTCCAAACCAGAACAAAACTACTGTGTCACAAAAAGAGAACTTTTGGCGTGGAACACTTTTACCAGTATCTCTATGGTAGGAAGTTTTTAATCCGGACTGATCATGCAGCACTCAAGTGGTTGATGCAGTTCAAGAATCCCGAGGGCCAGATCGCTAGATGGATTGAACGACTTCAAGAGTAGGATTTCAACATCGAACATCGAGCTGGTGTGAGTCACCGCAATGCCCGACTCCCTGTCCAGACGGCCGTGCCCAACAGACTGCTCCCACTGCAATAAGGCGGAATCTAGGGAAGCTGCAATTTCAAGAACTACTGTAGTCAACGAGGAATGGTCACCCACCAGGATCAGAGAAGATCAGGAGAATGATCCTCACCTGAAGATGATCCGGCAATGGAAGGAAAAAATCTGCGACCTACATGGCAAGAAGTGTCAAGATTTTCACCGACACTCAAGGCATATTGGGCTCAGTGGCTCAGTGGCTCTCTTGTCCTGGAAGAAGGACTGTTGAAGAAAAGTGTCCTTGAAAACGATGATGGTTCCGACATGAGGAGACAGCTAGTTATCCCTAGAACGAGAGTAGCTGAGGTACTGAAGAAGTTACATGACAGTCCATTGGGAGTGAAGAAAACCCTTCAGCGAGTCCGTGAAAGGTTTTATTGGATGAACAGCTCCGACGATGTGAAGGACTGGTGTAAGAAATGTACGACTTGTGCTACGAGTAATGGACCACGTCGCAAGAGAAAGGCACCTATGAAACAGTATAATGTTGGAAGCCCTTTCGAAAGGATTGCTTTAGATATCGCTGGACCATTTCCGACGACAGAAAATGGTGGTAAATACATCCTGGTTGTAATGGATTATTTCACAAAGTGGGTGGAAATTTACGCGATCCCGAATCAAGAGGCCCCAACTGTCGCGGATGTATTGGTGAAAGAATTTATCAGCCGATATGGAGTGCCCTTGGAGTCCACAGTGACCAGGGAAGAAATTTCGAAAGCCATCTATCCCAGGAGATTTGCGACAAGCTGGGAATGAAGAAGACCAGGACAACAGCATTACATCCACAGTCAGATGGAATGGTCGAGAGAATGAACAGGACTATTGGAAAATACCTGTCCAAAGTAGTTTCCAGCCATCAGAGAGATTGGGACCAGTATATTTCCCCATTCGCATTGGCTTATCGATCTGCCGTCAATGAGTCCACTGGTGAAACACGTGCGAAAATCCTGTTTAGACATGAAATTAGGCTTCCTTGTGACCTGGAATTTGGCTGTCGGACTGGAGAAGATCTAGCAGGAGAAGACTACGTGATGCAATTGAGAAGAACCCGCCTTAACCGAAATTTCGTATTTGTGTTTACGGATTGTTTAATTATTTATGTCTTTAATTTCAAAAGTCAGAAATATTTGCTAATTGACTTAAACTCCAAGAAATAACTAGTTTTACTTCCGATGAAAACTCAAAATTCAATGAAAATACCAAATTTATGCATAAAGGATTCAATAATCGAATAATCCATTAACAGCAAAACGCAAACAAATTTCATTAATTAAAGTGATACATTCTCTATACAGAGACAAGTTGATGTCATTTATTACGTGGAACTAACAACGCCGCATAATTTGAAAGTTTAAATTGTCGGTTTTCCGAAATAAATCGTTATACAACCAGTTGATTTTAAATTGATACTACGGTTACAAAGTTTATACAAGTAGGGAAGCTGATTAGGAGGTAAATGTAAATCAATAAAAGATGTCGTTCTCATCTACTTCGGACATTGAACACATGTAACTAGTTACTATAATCAAGCAGTTTTTAGATCTACAATGTTTTTATCCTCAGTTTCTTTCCAATCGGGGCTTAAAATTGTTGATGATAAGATATACACGGCATTTTTCCGAATTCGGTAAAAAGCGGCAATATCAGGCACAATTTATGGTCAAGCCGTTTTAAATACGCCATCAGGCAGACAACGACTATTCACTACAAATTGTTGTCAGGTAGATGGCGTCCGTTATTGTTAATACACTTTTGAAGTTTCGTTCAACTCCTCTCAGCATATCGACGATTACTTGACGAATATTGTTTTTAAGGTAATCCAGGATCACATTCCGAAAGACAGAAGTGAGTACTATGTAACGCGAATAATCGCCAAGCTGTTGTAGATTTAATATTGACAAGCCTGTCGACGGAGAGAATTGAGAGAGCGCTGAGTGTGCGAGGTAAAAATTCAGTCCTCCATTTGCCGTCAACGTGTAAACACACACTTCCAACGTAAAAATTTTGCATGTGCTCTGGGAGCCATAACATATTTTGCGAAAAACCTGACAATTCCTACTCAGGGGAAGAAAAAACGGCTTAAACCAACAGCTGGCAGCTCTGACTCGTTAAGCTACTGGTCCAGAAAGGGCCGATGACTAAGGATACCAGTAGAGTTGGTGGAATTGAGTAATTCATGGTAAATTTCCGTAGACGGCGTTGGTTAGAAGGATTCAGTATCAAGGGAGGTTTTTTTATGTGGATATTAATTCACTGATTGGAGCTTAATGAGTCAGTGAGACCAGTTTCCAGGAGAGCTGGAATATTCTGGAGCGACGTCATTTGCTGTTCTGGGTCCGGAAAAGGATAAGTGAACAGTTTTCCTTTTTATTCTTCATTCATTTGTACACTCACTTTTATGCGTCACATTTCACAGTTTCTTTATGTAAAGTTTTATTTCTCTTTTTGCGGCAATTACTATAATTTCGTTTTACACTTCGTGTTTAAAATTGTAATCTTTTGCTTATAGTTTAAAATATTGGGCTGTTGGCTCTAAACACTAGGATACTACGGTACGTACCTGGGTACTGCGTTATTTAGTGGATTTTTTTCAAACTCTGACGATTTTATGTAAATAATTTTGCGCCGTACATAATTTCGACTAATATTTTCTTTTAGCAACGCTGAGCTCGTTTGCTATTTAAAATTTTATGCTTATGCATTTATTTATATTTATATTCATATTGGTATAAATTGCGGACGTGCAAACCCATGCAACTGTACATTGTTAATTTTTGGTATATATTATCATTGTATTTTTAGATATTGTACATGAACCATTTGGTCGTTTCTCTATAATTATAGAATTGAGTCATCGGTGTAGTTTGGAGCCCTCAGCTCTTCTGCACCCTGAGTTTGAAGCCTTCAGCTCTGCTCATAGATTATAGAACCTGCTCGTCAGTTATTTATTTAAGCTGTGATTTCGTTGTAACTGATAATTTTGCTTGCGAATTAGGATTTATGTAGATTACGGCCTTCAGCCAACTACATTCTGAGTCTACAGCCTTCAGCTGAGTTCAGACATTATTTGGGACATTGTTGTAGTAAAATTGTAATAAATATTTTGAAAAGAGACCTTTGGTCTATAGTGACTAATTAAAACTTCAATCAGGGGATACTTGCTGACTTTTATTTTCTTATGATAACTTACCTATCAGTTTAACCTTTGGAGTGTGTAGTGAGTGTTGTTAACCCACTTAGGAGTTGTGGGCTAATTAAAGAAGTCTTGGGTGCTTGCCAAAACTTCTCTGGCGCCCTTTTTGAAAACTTGATAATTTTTTGAAGAATCCACCCCTTCTTCGACTCGAAGCTAGTCGACTGGCGAGCACGGGTTGTACCACGTGAGACAACCCGCATATCTATAACGAGCACTGAGAGGGTTGGTAGGTTTTCTCGTTTTAAAAAAAATGTTAGGCATTTCTGGAAGCGATTCATATGAATTTTCTCGAACAACAAAATCACTTCAATTTAGCTCCTGAATACAGCTAATTTGTACGGATGAAATTTCAATGCTTCGTGGAGGATCCGCCTCGCAGAACAAGCAGAAAATCCAACAGTAGCAGTATCTTCTCGAGCAGGGAATCAAAAAAATACTACCTTATCAAGTCAATATTTTTCAGATTCACATCAACAACTTTCCTGACATTGTTTACCCATAAAAATAACTGCTAACTAAAAAAGTGGCATGAAATTTTATGTCCCATTCTTTTGACTGTACCTACCGAGCAAATTTCGCTCCTTGGCGCCAAATTCAAATAAGCAACTGTCAACAGCGCTAATTATAAGACTATTATATGTATTTAACATACAGCAAATAGCAGGTTTTTACTTTATCAAAATATGTATTCGCACGACTATTATAACAAAGAACTTCAGAAATATTTATTAGTTTCATGCAAACCAACAATTTTGACCAATATCGAATAATCATTAAAGGTGTGTTTATAAAATACAATACGACGGCGCGGCCGCATTTGTGCTAAAAAAATACGATTATGTGCACGCGAAAAAGTCGTTTTAATTTCTGCTATCAACGTGTTAATTATTGTTCCTGGACATAAGTGACTAGTTGGCGTATGGGGAATTTCATTATTTAGATCGTTGAGATTTCATAAAATCCCAAGAATGTCATTTAATTATGTATAAATATCGTTTCGTATTGCCCGTTTTATCAAAAGGGTTCTGAGTTATTAATAAACAAATATCTTATATCAAAACGGTAAAGTGGCAGTAGACTAATAAGAAATTGAAAAAATCCTTTATATAGAAGTAAAAATAACCGTTAGCTTTCTTTTATTAAAAACGTGTCTATTTAACAGTTTTTGATATATCAAACCTAGCAAGTACTCTGCACAAAACAAAGAAGCATAATTTAGAAAACCGATTGTGCCATAAAAAGTAAGGTACTGCTACATACCAAGGGCCGTAGCAATATAAATTTCTAATGAACACAAATTAATTAATGATAACTGGACTTTTAAGAAAGAAAACTATAACTTTTATTACGTTTCAGCTATGCATTTACTTATCCATTTATTTACTCTATTATCATTATTCTATTATTTTTTTTATTTATTTATTATTATTAACTTTATGGAGAGAGCCAACCTGTACCCAGTCAGAAACGACAAAATAATTACAATAATCTCACCTTAACCACAATCCGCTCTGCAGCAGAGCCTACTCGATGACGGGACGTCTTACAAAATTCTTCTAGGGTTTGGTACCCACAGGTCTACCGTATGACTTACCTCAAAGTGTACTAAATAATTTGATATTCTCTTACCCTAGATGTAAATAATGATAGTTTCAAAAAAATCAAAGACAAAGAGTTCAGGTGACCCACTGGCGTTTATTCTATGATAAAAATATTTAGTTTCAGATTCAATTTAAAATTACAATGGAGCACAACTGAGTACAGGTGTCCGAAAGAATAGTCAGCAAACAATAGGTTTCATTGAACCTTAATGAATTTCATTTAACCTTAATAAATTCCATATCAACAACTTTAAATAAGAACTCGAAGCAATTGCTTAAAGCGCACAAATATATTAAGTAAACCTTATTATAATTTAAAGTTGCCTCAATGGATTACAAAATTTTTGTTGTTGTGGTAAACTCCAAGATTAATTTATTTTATTTATTAACAAAGGATTGTTTTAATTATCAAATTCATTTTTGTTATCATTAAAAGTATTATTTTAAAAGAAGAAAAATGTAGATATAAAAATAAAAGTGACACTAATCAGATAAGACCAAAAAAAACTTTGTCTACCTGTACAAAAACGTGTTTTTACGAGGCTGGCAGCAATCAACTGGATACTATGGAAAATAACTTTCACCATGTGGCGACAAATACATCTGACTAAGAAAGTAGCCACTGCATTAAATAATATTTCTAGATCTCCGATCGCGAACACCATACCATCAAAGATATTTTTATACAGCTTACCCCGACTTCCTAATTTGTTTTAAAGTTGATTCCGGAGAACTATCTGAATATCTGGTTTTCCAATGGAAATGGGAAATTTCCAATTAAAACGTGCCAAAAAAATCTAAAATAAAACCATGAAAGATGTAGGTTCGCAAGAGAAATATTATCGAAAAGACTTACCTCGAAAAATCGAGATTTTTTTTAAAATGGCGTCTCTACCACTAAATCTCAAATCCTAATAATTAGACGTGATGAACGATTGAACAACTCCAATCCTCCAAACAACAGGTGTGCTTAAAATCCCGCTTAATACGGATCCTCCTTTAAACCTATCCACAGGCTATGGAGACAACTTGCTACCACAGGGACACAGCAAAAGCAACAACACTAATAATGGCGTCTACCTATTCTTCAACAACTGCTTCAAGAGGTTCTACCGGGCGGAATTATCATTACCAAAATTGCCACTTTAGAAATTCAAAATAATTTCAGAACTCAATAAACAATGTAGACGAAATACTACAGAGACGAACTCACCCATCTTCACTGCCAAACTTCCACAGAAAACACTTCTCAGCAAGTATCCAAGATAAAGAGACATGCCCACCGACTCTCAAACACATACCCCTCATTTTAGAAAATTAAAATCCTCTATCGTGCTATTCAGCATCCAGTTAAAACCCTAAATGATAATGATATTGATAGCCGAAAAGTTAAGTACAGAACTGACTATAAAATTTAACCATCAGGTTTGTCCAGCTAATCGCCAACAACTGATAAAGCGATTTGCAAATAAATATCCTAAAAGTAAGCAACCCAATATACATTAATTTTACAATTATTTGTGATATAAATCCAATTAAGTTAGATTTAAGAGAATTATTTAGTGAATTTTAATATGTGAATTTTGAATTTCAATTAATGATAAGAAAATGATTTAGTGAATGTTAATACCGTAAGAGTACTTCATACTTTATTTGAGTAATACTATTTATTAATTTTTCTTTTCCGCCCAACCCTATCTAAGATGCGATAAGTATTGGTTTACCCTAAAAAAGTTAGGGTTTTAGACTTTTTTGAGTTATTTTTCCGTTTTTCAGCGAGAAAAACAAGAAAAAACGGGTTTTTAGCACCATATAGCCTCCAGAGTGCATACAAGTCACCAATTTCATAACTGGGTATTCTTCAGGGCATGTCACATGTTAATTTTCAGCTCGCTAAAACCAGTACAACGGGTCCTATAAACCCAGACATACTACATTTTTGTTCATTGGATGCCGTTGTGGTCGAATTGGTACTTGGTACTCAAAATTTAAAGTAGAACGTGAAGGGTCGCGGTTCGCTCCCGCAGTGTGTCCAAAATGTTTTTTTCATAATTTTTGTCCAAAAAGTAGGTATTTAAAATAAGACAATTTTTTTAGGTTACAAATTTATTTATTTAATTAAATGCTCAAATTGTTTTCCGTTTCCCAAACGATCATAAAAGTTCAGCCGTACATTATTAATAACAGTTCTACTAATTTTCCGACATTCATTAATAATAATATTTTCCAATTCAACTTCTGACTCCGGTTCACATTCTGCTATCTTATTTTTTAAGAAACCCCATAAAAAGAAATGGGGGTGCTAAATCTGGTGATCTTGCCGGCCAATTTATTGTACCCCTTCGACCTATCCACGTATTTGGGAAAACATTGTTCAAGATTGTAAAATCTTGAAATTTATTTGTTAAGATACATTTAAAATATGTGAGATATTTGTATGCCTCCCTTTTTTTATTGTATATATTTAAGGCGTAAATTCATTTTAGTCAATAGCTTTGTAGAAATATGTTGCAGAATTGATAAGATCTTTCTATTGTAGTAAATTCAAAGGATATTTTAATTTTATTTTCAGAATGCTTTGTAAATATCACGTTTTCCAACAATGATTGTAAATTCTTTTGTATGGGCAGATGAATGACACCTTTTTGAAAGTCGACATTGTCCTATAGTTAAGAAGTGAGAAAAAAGCACGTTTCACCCTATTTGTATATTGGATTGTAAAAACCCCAAATTTAGTGTCAATTCTGCATGAATTTTATGGTAGAGGTTCGGAAGACATGAAAGACATTTTTGAATTACCTTTCTAAGTAAGAAGGTTACAATTGTTATTGTAGTATTCCATAGAAACTTAACTTACTATTGGCGGCACCCATAGTTAATTCTTGTCTAGGAACTCGACAAGTCAAATGATACTGGCCAATAGGAAATATTTATTTTCGTTTGGTCAACCCAATCCACGTGTAAACACGCCCCTCGCAGATTTCTATTTAACACGTCTCACAACGTGAAGAAAT
The DNA here is from genome assembly GCA_963921935.1 of Galeruca laticollis. Taxonomy (NCBI): domain Eukaryota; kingdom Metazoa; phylum Arthropoda; class Insecta; order Coleoptera; family Chrysomelidae; genus Galeruca; species Galeruca laticollis. Next base: position 146,522,200 of record OY998178.1, on the reverse strand, counting down.
CAGTTACACACTCATCGAGTCGAGCGCAACGCTCAAAAGCAAAGTTTTTTCATACTCATCGAATCGAGCGCAATGCTCAGCAACGAAGTTAATTTTTAACTCCTCGAAACGAGCGCAAGGCTCAACAACAAAAGTTAGTTTTTCACTCGTCAGTTCTACACTTCTAGACGCGAGTTTTGCATTCATCGACGCGAGTTTTACACACTCATCGAATCGAGCTCAACGCTCAATAACAAAGTTAGTTTAAAATTCATCAAATCGAACCATAAAGTGTCTTCCGATCTGAAACCACAGAAATTCAGCGTTCACAACTCAACTTTGTAACATTTTGTAAATTTGTACATAATAAATTATTAATTTCGACATTAACTTTGTCAAATTAAGATTATTTATTTAGTTGAATGTCCACGCCAGTTGACGAAGTTCAATTAGAAATATAATCAAAAACAATTATCAAGGTGTTCCCGTACTTCCCTACAGGAATGAGCCGGGAAACCTGCAATGTTGATACCATACTGAAACATTTTTAGGTGCGGCATTTGCAATTTGGGGTGCTATTTCATTTTGGAGAAGATTCAAATATTCATGGCCATTGAAGTTATTACTTAGGAAGAAAGGAACAATTATTTTATCACAAAATATGTCGGCCCATATGTTTACTTTTTTCTTGTATTGGGTATGAGACACATTTATTTTAGGCAGTGGCTGCGTGTCCGAGTTCAGACACTTAATTATTCTTACTAAATGTCCGACATCGGACATTTAATTTCAATTGCTATATGTCCGAGTATGAAATCCTACGAAAATGTGTTCGGACATGTAATTATTCTTACTAAATGTCCGACATCGGACATTTAATTTCAATTGCTATATGTCCGAGGTTGGAGCCAATGAACGTTAATCCTAAACATCCGATGTGGGATACTGATAAAGGTAGTTATACTGAATGTATAATCCGGTAGCCGAATTAATTGATAAGCAACACTTACGAGTCCTAATTTGTTTAGTTTGAAAATAAGTACTGTAGAAAAACAGAATAAACAACACAATATAAATATTTACTCATAATTACATTTTGGTATTGCTAATGAGTACCTAAATACTAATCTTAAGTAAGTTTCTAAGTTCGCTTAGTTTTAAACTTTTTTTTTTCGAAGACCAATGGCTGTTAATAAATGTCCTTTTGGACGCCCCCTTCCTCTTTTTAATCGAAGAGGCATTTTTATGTTTGCTACTCTTTCTCTATCATCTGAATTGCTTACAATTTTTAAGTCATTTAAATCAATATTTGTAAGATTTGTTTCTGGATGCTCTGTTGTAAGCTTTTTTTGTTTCTCCTTCGGTGTCGACGTTTTGAGGTAACAAAATGTTTTCGTAATTTCGAAGACTAAATTAAGAGTTTCATTTGTATTTAAATTATTATTATCTTCTTGATTTGTTTCACTTATTTCTTCTTCAACGACAATGTCTTGAGAGAGCAAATGATTATTATCTTCTTGATTTGTTTCACTGATTTCTTCTTCAACGACAATGCCTTGAGGGAGCAAATTGATTTCCTTATAGGAAGATATCGAAGCAATAACATTTTCAGACTGATCCATATTTAAAGAATTATCATACACTAAGTTTTCGACAAGAATAATCTTCTTACCCAATTTCCAATAATTTGTTAAATCTTTGAGAATTTTTAATTTATTTTCAAATTCTAGAGTTCCTTCTTCCGATGCTACTTGTGCTAACTCTTGTATTGTATTTAGCGCCAAATTATACTTTTGATTCTCACTCAAAGTCGCTTTTCTTTTAAAAGTTGTAACACTTTACAGAGATGCATCAATTTCAACATTATTGAAATTATTATCCCTGGGATTTTCTACTTTATCTTGGAATAGATTATGGTGTGCAACATAATATTCTTTAGTCCACCTTTCTCCACAAAGTGACCTTTCGAATAACTCTGTGTTTTCGAAACTTCTAAATGCTAGTACATGGCAGCAAGGCAATTTCATTTGTTTTATGAATTTACAGTCACAACGATTGTTTGTTGTTGTGTTAGTGCGACTTAGGGAGTCACACACACTCACTAGGCCAGCGGCAACTTTTTTGATAACTACTTTCTTAGATATATAATGCTGTGTTTTGATAAAATTGTATGCATAGGGTGTTAATAGTTCCTTATATTCTTTTAAATTATTTTCAAACGGCTTTAAGGTTGTTCCTTTTTGTAACATAGTAAACATTTCAAAATTGTGTTTTTCACGAAGACTATTAAGAATACAAAAAAAATGGTCGATGAATACTCCCAAAGAGGCATAACGTGGAATAACTGATTTCAGTTTCTGATTGATACATTCTAACCTGTTATTAGTAGTATTAGAAAATGAGCATTCAGCTTCACTTAGAGCTGGTACCCATTATTCTTTAATAGAAGTCCAATTTTTTTCCAAGTAGTCGACAACAGACCTAGGAACTTGATCTTTCATTTCTTCGAAAATTTTATTATATTCGTCTAAATTTTTACTATATAATAATTTTTGAACATAACTTAATGAAAGATTTCTTTCCATAGATGTTATTCCAAGTTTTGAGGTAATTTGCCTTTGAAACGTTTTTAAAACATGGAACTTGCATATAAGCAGTGTCGCTTCTGGAAAACATTCTTTCAGAACAAATCTTTCTTTTATGTCTTTATCGGTCATTATTGTTTTTATGTTTGACCATTGCTGGTTATTAGATTTGAATGTTTCACACATCCACTTTAGGCTGTTCGAGTCTTCATACATTAACAAAGTAATGCATATAATGTCACTACCTCCATTCGAATCTTCCACTAAGAAAATATACACTAGAGCTCTGATGTCCAGTAGTTTATAAGTGGCATCAATACACATAAACCCAGGATAAGTTGCCGCGAGCATTTTCATCTCTTTCGATTGAAATTGTAGTCCTCTAAATTCCCCGTCCTCCTCCAATACAAATGATTCACAATCTGAAAAATAATAATAGTATACATTATGTATATGACTTAAAGATTGTTTTTCAATTTACGTACTAGGTATTTGTATTCTTCAGCAGCTCGATGCAACTTGAAAGATCGGATGCCGCAGCTGCACCAGGTTTAATTATGGTTTGAATATTGTGAAGATCTTTTAAAGTAACTTTTTTATTACTGGTTGTCATAACATGAGATTGAATCAATTTTTTATTTGCTCTCATTTTAATCATATTTTTCCTAATACTTCCCCTTCTAATTTTCGTACTGGTGCATAGTACTGATACAATTCCTTTAAAATTACGAGTATATTACAATAAAATAAAATATCACAAAGAAATTATACTAACTATGATAACTGACTTGACTATACCTACAACTTACTTTGGAAACAGTGTGATTGTGTTTGTTATTTAACTGGGTGATTTTTAGCTTTTTCGTCTTACTCTGGAAATTAATTGTTATATATGCACCGCAGTTAGTAGTGCGATGAGATCTGCAATAAAGTTAGTAATGTTAAAAAATTAAATAATATGTGCTATATTTGCTGGTTTACCTAGTATTTGGTCTTTTGCCATTAGAATTGCTCCTAAATAACTTTCCTCCTTGCTTACAAGTGAATTTCAGATATGCGTAAATGCAGTTCTTGTCCTTTCGGTCTCCTTTTAGAATTTTATTATCACGTTTGTAAAATTTTACAAAGTTTTCTTTTTCATAAGCACTGAGGGCTTTCATGTAATCACTGTAGCTGTTAAAAGTTTTACCAATCTCCATTGTATTGGTTAACTGAACCACCCGCAGGCAGCGCTAAGTAAAAACCTAGGTTAAAACTCAAACAGACATAACCTCAAAAAACACATTTTCATAGGATTTCATACTCGGACATATAGCAGTTGAAATTAAATGTCCGATGTCGGACATTTAGTAAGAATAATTACATGTCCGAACACATTTTCGTAGGATTTCATACTCGGACATATAGCAATTGAAATTAAATGTCCGATGTCGGACATTTAGTAAGAATAAACAAGTGTCCGAACTCGGACACGCAGCCACTGCCTTTATTTTACATGGATTTACTGTATCCCAATACCTTTGATTTTGTTTGTTAGTTTTTCTCTTTAAAACAAAACTAGACTCGTCGGTAAAAAAGATGTATCTTAAAAAATTCCTATTTCGGTTGGCTTTGTCTATCATAATTTCACAGAAAAATTGTCTATTAAAATAGTCTTGCTAAAAAAATTCTTGTACATCATGGAGTTTGTAAGCTTTGAAGCCATTTTTTCTTAAAACACTGTGTACTTTAAAAATACTAACATTTAAATCTCGTGCCGCGCGTCTAATGGAGGTCCTAGGGTTTTCGACAAAAGCCAACAAAATGGACAGGTCAGTCTCCATTAATGTTGTTCGATTTCTTCGTCGGTGTTCCGGTTTTAGGCACAACGTTGTTTCAAATTGTTTAATAATATGATGTATCCTGCGATGCGGTACATCAGTCTGGCCATTGGACATATTAAATAAAAATTGTTTAATACCGCGACTACTGGAACCGCCATAATAGATACGAACAATTTGCACAGTTTCTTCACGAGTAAGCATTTTACAACGAGAAAAAAAATAAATAATAACTAATTAAAAACTACCAAAAATATAAACAATAAAATAAATTAAATAATGGGAAAACACGAACAATTTTAAATGAAATTATAACTATTATAATAAATTAAAAATGATTAAAAAATGAATCTAAACTTAAAACAACAAAAACAAAAATGTCGACAAACGAAACAAAACATTTCTCACAAGTACACTAAAATAACAAATCTAATCGCTTCAAAAATACTCATTCGCTCCAAAGATTACAAATTGTCAAGAATGAAAATGACATTTTTCTACGACCACATAGGAAAGTAACACATATCGCACTCTCTACTCCCATGGAAAATGATATTTATTCTCACGCGTGCGGAAAGTACTTTCCGCACTAGTGCGTAAAGTAACTTTCCGCACTGCTGTTAATAAGCCGTCAAATCCGTGAATCCTGTAAGATTTACAGATGTAATTATTAATTGCTCTTCCTTATTGATATTATTTACATGAAAACTGGACTAAAAACTAATTATAATAAAGAAAAGAAAAAAAATTGTTGACGCCTAGAATCGAAACCACAACCTTCCGGTCATCATACCAGATACTCTTCCAACAAAATTTAGCTATTTTTAAAGTTCAATTAATTAAGGGATAGCAACGAAATCCTAAAACTGTTAATTTATTATTGTAACAACAACCAATTCACTTTTAATTTTTATGGTTCCAAATAATTCAATTTGCTCTCCAGTTGTATCTAATAAGTACTTACTTATTGTCATTTTTTCAAATAAACAATAATTATCGTTATTTCACTATAAAAGTTAATGTAAATTCATTTTCACTTTTTATAGAAACAATATTCAAACATATTCTGTCACAAATAAAACGTAAGATTAGTCGGGCAACTCAATATACACGATCTGATATTTACATATTGTTTAATAAAATGTGTAGTCGTAGGAAAAATATTGTACATTACTTATGCGAAAGTGACTTTTCCTACGACCACATAGGAAAGTGATATATATCGCACTGTCTAGTTCTATAGAATGTGGCCTTTATTCATACGCGTACGAAAAAAAAACTTATCCATACTTGTACGGATAAAAAAGCTGTCAAATTGAATGTTGAAATGCTAGTCTATTTACCCCGCAAATTTATGTATATGTCAAATGCGTATTTCCTAAGTTGATTTGTCCATATAATATAATTTATTTATTTCATTTAAAATTAAAAACAAAAACCCGGGCCCTTACTGTTACTCTAAGATACTTATAGCGCTAAGAAAATATACACAACAGTTTATTTATTCTTAAAAATAAAGTGTGTTTACATCGACATTTCTTGGACTTTCATGTTATTAAAACAAAAAATATCCGTTTTCAATTATTTTGAGCATAGTTTGAATAATGAGTCCTTAACACAGCTAGTTAATACTTTCAATCCCCTACAGGTAGGCAACATGATAAACGCGTGCTAATAATTTTTTTTAAAAAGTAGGCGTCGAACAGTGATTATATTAAAATTATCTGTTGATTATCTTCGTACAGCTGTACAATATTTGATAGAAACTTAAAAAATATATGGATACGGACGACAGTAATAGCGATAGTGAATGCGTGGTCGTAGGAAAAATAGTGTACATAACTTGTACGAAAGTGATTTTTCACACTCGTGGGATTATCTCACTCGACTTACGCATCGTGAGACAATACTTCCCACTCGTGTGAAAAATGTCACTTTCCGCACTCGTTACGTAATATACTATATTTGGAAGGCATTTTTGAAACAAATAACTTTGCTTTATTTTAAAATTAATGTTTTTTAGAGTAAAAAGAGAACTAAAAACAAAAAAAAATTCACAGCGTGGAATTGAACCGTCATCCTCCACATTCAATTTTCAAATTTCGCGTACCAAAAACAACTCGGCCACATCAGTACCGGTCCACTGTATTCCAAAGTTTTAGAAAAACGGCGTACGACTTTTAAAAACATAATTATGCATTTTCTTATTAAACCAGACCGAATTTAAGAGAATTAAAAGTGCATTAGAATTTATTTTTTAACGACCTTCTCAAATCTGTTATTATTTTTCATGAACGCTATTTGGTGAAAAAGTTGGTCGCGTTTGACAGTTTTGTACAGGAAACCCTATGTCGCATTTTATAAATAACACAGTGTATATGAATTTTGGTTATTTTGACAAATTTCACTATTAAATCGAATATATTCTTATTTCCTGTATCTAACAGAGATGTGATACAAGCTGGTAGTTGTATATTATATTGATGTAGAAAAGGTCTGATACCTGTTTGTTATTTTTACAACCAAAAAACAAATGATAACTACAATAGAGTGATCTCACCACACCAATTTTATGAAGATGAGCCGGGAATCGGCCATGGCTCAATTTTAATCGGGATATAATGCAAGTGTAAGCTTTGCTGACATAAGGGAAAGAGTAATGTGAGATATTATTAGGTGACGACTGATGTATTTTAAAGTATTGATTCTGATGCCGCTTTGGTATAGACCGTTTTTCATTCATTCCGAAGGAGTTACTTACATTCGTTATTAACATCGTGCAATGGTACTAAAGGTACATTGTCAATTCTGCAAGCTTTTTTAGCTTCGTTATCTACCCTTTCATTGCCTATGACGCCAACATGTGCTTTTGTCCAAAATAAAATATATTTTCACATTTTTGGTATAGAGATGAAAAAGTAGTGTTTTTATAGTGAAAATTATTTCATTTTTATATTATATTGTTGGTGAGCTATTCAAAGCCTCTAGAACAGACTTGGAGTCACTAATTAAGACTGCACCTGGCACTGACCCCTCCAGGCACCAAATATAATTGACTTAATTTATATGAATAGAAAACTTAATTTATATGAATAGAAAAAAGAAGAAGATATATTACAAATATTAAAGCTTAGATATTATTAGCCCTATAAGTATATCCTGGATATCTTTTTCCAAAGGCACTCCATATCGGCCATATTCTTTCACCAGTACATCTGCGACAGTTGTGGCCTCTTGACTCCACCCACTTTGTGAAATAATACATTACTACCAAGATGTATTTAACACCATTTTCTGTCGGGGGAAATGGCACAGCGATGTCTAAGGCAATCCTTTCGAAAGGGCTTCCAACATTATATTGTTTCATAGGTGCCTTTCTCTTGCGATGTGGTCCATTACTCGTAGCACAAGTCGTACAGTTCTTACACCAGTCCTTCACACCGTCGGAGCTATTCATCCAATAAATCCTTCCTCGGACTCGCTGAAGGGTTTTCTTCACTCCCAGATGACCTCCCGATGGACTGTCGTGTAACTTGTTCAGTGCCTCAGCTACTCTTGTTCTCGGGATAACTAGCTGTATTCTCCTCTCGGAACCATCATCGTTTTCAATTACTATTTTCAACAGGCCTTCTTCTAGGACAAGGGGGACCCACTGAGCCCAATATGCCTTGAGTGTTGGTGAAAATCTTGAAACTTCTTGCCAGGTAGGTCGCTGATTTTCTTTCTTCCATTGCCGAATCATCTTCAGGTGAGGATCATTCTCCTGATCTTCTCTGATCCTGGTGTGTGACCATTCTTCGTTGACTACTGTAGTTCTTGAAACTGCAGCTTCCCTAGATTCCGCCTTGTTGCAGTGGAAACAGTCTGTTGGGCACGGCCGTCTGGACAGGTAGTCGGCATTTCGGTGACTCACACCAGCTCGATGTACGATGTTGAAATCCTACTCTTGAAGTCGATCAATCCATCTAGCGATCTGGCCCTCGGGATTCTTGAACTGCATCAACCACTTGGGTGCTGCATGATCAGTCCGGATTAAAAACTTCCTACCATAGAGATACTGGTAAAAGTGTTCCACGGACTTCACTACCGCCAAAAGTTCTCTTTTTGTGACGCAGTAGTTTCTTTCTGGTTTGGAGAGAACTATACTGAAATATCCCAGCACTCTTTTTATTGCCCTCCTTGGATCTGTGACAGCACTCCTCCAATTCCTACGTCGCTTGCGTCAGTGTCAAGAATAAAGTCTCCCTCTGGTATTGGATATCCTAATATCGGCGCCGTGGTTAAATGCCTCTTCAAGGTTTCAAAAGTCGTTTGACAGTCTTCGTTCCATTGGAAAGCTCTTGTTTCTTCTGTGAGTCGAGTTAGGGGCTTGGCAATATCTCCAAACTTCCGTATATCGGTTGATTGTGGCCATTGCTGAATGGAAGCAATTTTCTCTGGATCCACCGCCACTCCTTCATTGCTCACTATATGACCTAGATAGTTGACTCGGCTTTGGAACAGCTGACATTTCTTCGGGTTTAACATGAGCTGGGCAGCTTGGAGTAGTTTGAATACACCTTGCAAATTCTTCAGGTGTTCGTCAGATGTCTTCCCCAGTACTACGATGTCCTCCAAATAGACCAGGCTTGTCTTCCAAGACAACCCTCACAAGACATTCTACATGAGTCTTTCAAATGTCGCGGGCGCATTACAGAGCCCGAATGGCATGACGTTGAATTGTCATAATCCAGATCCGGTGGTAAAAGCAGTCTTCTCTTTGTCTTCTGGGTCCATTTCCACTTGCCAATATTCAGTCATAAAATTGGTCACTTGTATATACTCCCGAGGCTGTATCGTGCTAACAAACTGAAATATCTCCAAAAATGACAAAAATGTCGTATTTAAAGTACTATAGCCCCTGTTGTAGTGGCTCTGGTGAGCTTAAAAACAATAGGGTTCATATTTGAGACGCTCTAAATAATATTCAATCATAAAATTGATGACTTGTTGTACTCCGGAGGCTGTATCGTACTAACAAGACATGTAACGAAAAGTTGCCGACGACGACGACGACGACATACACACAGGATTTTTCCTAAAAACCGTTTTTTGGTGTTGTTCTTGATGAAATACGTAAAAATAACTAAAAACAGTTTTCAAAATTCCAATTTCTTTTGGGGTAAACCAATACTTTTCTCGCATATTAAATAAGTTGGGCGGAAAAGTAATATCTGACTGTTCATCTAAAAATTGATTGTGACAACTATACACAAAATGGCGTTTCCACATCTACCGACAATGACACGACTTCAGCACGGCACAGACATCGATACGGTACCGGTATGGTAGTTACACATTCGCCGACAGATCGTGAGTTGCCGGCATAATATCATACAATAATAGCTATTTGTGTAACTAGTGCAAAAAGTGCATATTTGTTGCACGATGGATGAAGTTTGCAGCTTTAGACGAAGTCGAGAGCTGCAACCATGCTGAGTGCAACAAATATGCTTTTTGCACATGTTAGTCACAACATTTTTTCTACGATCGAAATAAATATGTTTTTAAATCAAATTTTATTAGACTATTTTACAACAGGTAGCGATTATTAGTGATGGAAAAACTTCATTTCCACTGATTTTTTGAGTTTTTATTTTATTTTTGCTTGTGGATGTCTCATCGTAAAAGTCCGTCCTCGATGCCCAGCCAATCATCTTAGAAGTCCATCTTCGATGTCCAGCCAAGCATCTTAGAAGTCCATCCTCCAACTCTTTTTCGGATTGTGAAGCTTCTGGTACTGGTACTTGGTTCACCTTCTAGAATTTGAGCAGCTATTTCTGTTTTCTTAGATATTCACTCCTCAATGTAATCCAATTCATTGATAATTCGAAGTGTTTTTGCACTAGTGCAACAAAGTAAGTTACTTTTTGCACTAGTGCATAAAAGTTAAACTTTTGGCACAGTATGTAGTTTAAAAAATAGTCACTTTTTGCACGATCGTAGAAAAATTATATTTGCTTTACTTGTTACAAGGCACAAAAAAAGGAAATGGTAACTATTTTTTGATGAATTTATAACGGAAATGATATTTTTAATAGGATTTCACGTTCGGTCAGCTTCAATTGGAATATTCATTAAACCGTAATGGAAATAAATTAAAGTCCAATGATAAAGAGATCTCAAAAATGTTACATAATGCTTAAATTCTATTCTAGTGCTTTATATAGTCTTGGGAGACGAAAGGGTATACGGAATTAATATTCATGGAGTTGATTCTACTAGTCGATTCACACATTCCTGGTTGGGCTTGCAGTCATAACAAGGATTGCATAAGCCATATACTTCAATTTCGACCTTCTTTAACCTCGTTAGTACAGCAGGTATTATGCTTTTTCGTTTAGAGTCTCTAATTTGAACGCGCTTGACACCTTCGTACACTCCATGATAATAATAATAAGATCGGTTTTAAAACGCCCGGCGACGTTGTCCTATACCTAACTTCCACTCGTTTCTATTGTTTCATTGGCCCTCTCTTAGGTCTTTAGCACTCATAGCTTTAGTTACTCCTTCTTTCCATGATTTCCTAGGTATTCCTCTCTTCCTACGGTTTGGTGGCACCCACTGCATTGCCAGCTTTGGCAGTCCATTTTCGTTCATTCGCTGTATATGTCCGTACCATATAAGTTGTTTTTTTCTCAATATCTGTTGTTAATGAGCCGTCCACTCCCATACGTTGTCTGACGTCATCGTTTCGGATTTTGTCTCTTCTGGATATTCTAAGATATCGTCTGAACACATCCATCTCGGTCGCCTCAAGTTTCCTTCTATTGTTTTCTGTAATTCTCCATGTCTCTGCGCCATAGGTTTGATTACTTTTGGTTTCGTATTTCCGTTGTTTTCCAATATCAGAACTCCACCATATCCCATTTAAGCAACCTATTCATCTGGCTTGTGCTATTCGTTTTTTGATTTATCTGTCGTATTTTCCTGTTGTATCAAATTCAACTCCTAAGTATGTGTATTCGTTACATGGTCCTATATCTTCCGTTTCTAGTTTAATATTTCCTGGTTCAGCTCCTACTGGAAGGTATTTTGTTTCCTGAGTATTCATTTCCAGACCCCATTTCCTATACTCTTCATTTAGTTTTCTCGTCAAATATTCAAGATCTTCTTTGTCATTCGCTATGATGACCTGGTCATCGGCAAACTGTAGAGTGTATAAACACTTTTCTCCAAGATCGATACCCATTCCCCTGCATTTTTTCTTCCATTGATTTAACGCTCTTGCTATATAGATTTTAAAAAGTGTGGGCTAGATACAACATCCTTGGCACAGACCTTTATTTACCGGAAATTTCCTTGATATATTATTACCAATTTTTATTCTTGATGTTGATCCATCATAAAGATTCTTAAGTGCTTTTATAAGGGTGTGACTGATGTTGGTTTCTTGTGTAGCGTCTTCCAAAGCATTTTTACGGGAACTGTATCATACGCCTTCCGCAGATCCACGAACAAAAGGTGAGTTTCCATATTAGTACTTGATCTTTTTTCAATAATTTGTTTCAAGCAAAAGACGTTATCTGTACAAAATCTTCCCTCTCGAAAGCCTGATTGCTCTTCCTCTTCCTGTTCTCTATATTCAAGTTCAATTAGGTCTCGCAGCCATAAAGCCGACTAAGAGTACTTGTCACTGATATGCCTCTATAGTTCGAGGAGTCTAGTTTGTTACCGTTTTTATGGATTGAAGTTATAAGGGCCACCTTCCATTCTTCCGGTACTGGAGTGCCGTTTAGATACTGGTTTATACACCAGGTAAGTATATCGAAAAGTTTATCTGACCTGTTCTTAATCAACTCTACAGGAATGCTCTCCAGACCCGCAGCACGTCCATTTTTGAGTCGTTTTACTGTTTCTCCAATTGTGTTCCCTGTGACGTTGATTGTTTCACACTCAATTAATATTTCTGCCGGTGAGGTTGCAAGGTATTCATCTCTATCTTCTGTCAGCAATTGTTCATAGTGATCGATCCACTTTTTTGTTGGTATAAGTTGAAGTTTCGCACAGTTCTTTTCATTCGATCTAATATTTTTTATTAACTTCCATGATTCAGAGCATTTTTTACCACCGAGATGCATATTAATTTCCTGACATTTTTTTCCCATATTTCTCTCTTTGCATTAGCTACAGTTCGTCTTGTAATTCTTTTTATTTCTAGATATCGATCTCTATCTTCTTGTGAGTGAATGGTAGTCCATTTTTGATACCATTGTTTTTTCTGGGTAGTTAGCTCTTCTATATCTTTGTTCCACCATATTTTCTTCCGCGGCTTCTTTGATACTATTCACAACGTTCTGATATACTTCTTCCACAGACTTCTGGTTTAACTCTGACACATCAAAGAGTTTATCATTTAACCTGTTGCAATACAGTTGTTGTGTGCTTTTATCAATAAGGCTATTCAAATTGTACTGCTTCTCCCTTATCTTTTCCGATGCCTCAGCTGATTTGTTTGTTACGTTGCTTTTCAGTGCAGGTCCATAGGGGAACAGTATTTTTGATTTGGCCATGTAATGATCCGATCCACAAGTTATTCCTCTAAATGCTCTTACATCGTTTGCTTGCATTGTACTCTTTTGTTTTACAATTACATAATCAATAATAGATCTCAAGTTGCTCGTGTGTTGTACCCATGTGTATGTATGAATATCCTTGTGTTTATAGAATCCATGATGCTTAAAAGTTTACGACCAATCTTTAGGCTGTGCCTACCCCCATCCGCTTCCGACAAATCGTCGCTTAAGGGTGCTAAATTTAAATAATCAAGCTGGTCTGCCTCAACCAGTATTTTACGAAGGTACTTTTTTCCTTCATCCTTACTTTTACCATTCGAGTATACATTGACAGAGATCTGATAATAAATAATCATTTTTTTTAAGTCTTTCGAGATATAATTTGATGAATTTATAAGGAAAATTAAATTTTTAATAGGATTTCACGTTCGGTCAACTTCAATCGGAATATTCACTGAACCGTAATGGAAATAAATTAAAGTCCAATGATAAAGAGATCCCAGAAATGTTACATAATGCCGAAATTCCATTATAGTGCTTTATCTAGTCTTGGGAGATGAAAGGGCATTCGGAATTAATATTCATGGAGTTGATTCTACTAGTCGAATATGAGCCGGACTTGTAGATAAACTGAAATGATATGTAATTCAATGTTAGTAGATCAATAAGAACTTTGAAACTTCTATTTATTTAATAATAAATATTTTACAAAACGACATTTTGAAGAAAAAAATCATATTCCTGTCTCATTAAACGTGAGGGGGGTCGATCCATATAGAAGCAAGACAATTATTTCGCGATTGCAATTACAAGGTGAAACACATAACTTACAGATACATTTTATCTCATCAATGTAAAGAATCGTATATAAAATGGACAAATTGTAGGCGAACTTTTAAATCTTGAAGTAATAAAATCTGACCGAGAGTCTAATGACATAGTTGGATATAGTTTTTGATTTCTGTCTGTTGTTGGTTATAACAACTGATCCAAATATATGGGGGGGGGGGGGGGGGCAAGTGAGTATTAGGGGACAAGTGCGTCTTTTTCAATAATTCGTACTAGTGGCAACATGGGCGAAAACAATCAAGACAGTTCAGTTCCAGTCCGGCAGCCGCATCGTGTCTGTGAAATAGTCGCCGAAAAATATTAAAAAGAAGGTAAATATAATTTTTTTTTGTTTTCATCATAATGCAATGTAATATTTACGATGTGTTTCGGGATTTTGCACGATTTAATCGCATTATGCAGATATTCTATGATAAACACCATATAACCTAACATTTTAGCAATACCGCGTGATACCTAGACTGTTACCAAATTTACTTGTATTCTTTTAAATTATATTTAAAGATTTTGAGGTCAGGCTGGGGCAAGTGAGTCTTAGCTATGACTCACTTGCCCCATGTTTGTGCAAACAGTATCTACGATAATTAACTATAAATTTTTGAATACGTCAGTATTTATCATAAAAATATCGTGCTAGGAGCTCTGGTGTTCTAAGTAAACTCACCGAGAGTATTTTTTTGCAGTTGAGTATGGTTCGCAACTATGTCCGTAAGACCCAAAGATGATCGTACTCAGAGGATGCCATACAGCGTGCTTTATATTCTATTCAGAAGAAAGAAATGTCCATCAAGAAAGCTAATGTGGTTTTCAAAGTTCCAAGAACTAGCGTACATTCACGGCTGAAGCATCAGGTGCTCAACCCAATAACAAACTTAGGTAGGTTCAAGCCCGTCTTTACTGATGCAAGGGAAAATGATTTACCTGACCATGTAATACATATGGAAAAGCTTTTTTATGGTCTCTCAATAAGCGACTTCCGACGAATTGCATTTCAATTCGCTGAAATTAACCAATTGAATCATCCTTTTTTAAAGAACGGAAAGTAGCCGGAAAAGACTGGTTAATATCATTTTTAAAACGCCATGGTAACCTATCTATAAGAAGACCTGAAGCAACCAGCATGGCAAGAGTGACAGGATTTTCAAAATACAGAGTAGCAGAGTTTTTTTTTCAAATTTAAAAGAGGTTTTGAAAAAGTCCGAATTTCTCCCGAATCGTATTTTTAATTGCAATGAGACAGGTATTACATGCGTCCAAAAACCGTGAAAAATATTAACCGAAAAAGGAAAAAAGCAAGTAGGAAGGTTAACTTCATTGGAAAGAGGAAAAAACACAACTCTACTCGCATGCGTCAGTGCCACAGGCACATTTATACCACCATTTATGGTCTTTCCTCGTGTGAGACTGAATTCAACTCTGTTAAGAAATGCGTTTCAGGGAACAGTAGGATTTCCTGCTCCATCAGGATGGATGGACGCTGACTTGTTCCTTAAATTTTTTAAGCTTTTCATAGACTATACAAAAACAACTAAAGAATCTCCGAGTCTACTGATATTGGACGGTCATGCAAGTCACAAGTCCATTGAAGCAATAAAACTGGCTAGAGATTCTGGAGTTGCTCTGCTGGCTTTACCACCACATACTTCAAACAGGCTACAGCCTCTCGACGTAAGTGTATTCGGACCATTTAAAACTTATTTCGCGCAAAAGAAATGGATAATTCGCTCACGAATAATCCTGGTTCTAGAATAACCGAATATTATTGTCCTATTATTAAAAGTGTCCTTATCAAAGAATTTACCCCTAAAAATATCATCAACGGTTTTGAGAAAACAGGAATCTATCCATATGATCCAGACGTGTTTCAAGAGAGCGACTTTTTACCATAGACGAAAATTCTTCTTGCGAAAACTCGTCAAATCAACCTAATCCGTAGTTACCTGTAGAGAAAAAACCTGATTTAAAGTTTCCTGAAGACGAAATCGATAGCGAACCTAAGATATGACCACCTTCTTTAGAGCCTACAGAACAACCGTCATGCAATGCTGCTTCTGTTCTCAATTCAGGTAAGTTCAATCTCAAAACTCTTTCAAAATACGTACCTAAAAGTATCTCTTAAATATTTTAGAGCTTGATCAGCAGTAGTGCAGTTACGTCCCAATTTCGAAATTCAGTCCAATCCCAAAACCATCTCAGGAGAAAAAAAAATACCAGAAAGGTGTCCAGAAACATCGAAGGATCCAAAATAAAGATTCTTAAAAAAACATACAAAATGCACCAGAAGGGCCAGCAATGATATCAGAAGAAGAGAAAGCCACACTATGCGTGTTTTGTCACGAAACGTATGGTGACACTTTTCACGACGAATGGATCAGTTGCATAAAATGTAATTCCTGGATGCACGAGTAGTGTTCAGATAACGAACCAGGTGCCAATAGTTATGTTTGTGACAACTGCCGTTAATAAATTGCATAAGGACTCACTTGCCCCGTATTAGTGACTCAGTTACCCCATTCTCTGGAGCAAGAGAGTCATTTATTTTTTAAATTCAAAGAATCTTTTTTTATAAAGACGTGATATTTTGTTTGGTTTTCAGTGATAAGTTGATTCTTAAAGCATTGAAGATTTTTTTCCATCCAAAACGCGTTGTTTAATTTATAGAAATAAAAAAGTTATATGTCGGCAAACCTTAAGGTGTCTCACTTGCCCAACCCTCCCCTACTGTGACCAAGCGGAAAGCTTGAAATTTGGGAAAAAAGTGCTTTGAAAAATCTTTGGAATAGCGAAAACAACAGATGGAGAATGGAAAAGAGTACAAATAATGAGAAAATGAGTTCGTTTGAAAGATCTGATATAACAAGAAAAATCCGAGCACAAAGAGCCAGATGATTGGACCACATAATCCGAATGCCAGAATAAATACAGTAGAATCGCTGAGTCTTTTCCACACGTCACTGATACGACATCAACCATATGCATCTTAATCAAAACAATACGACATACGCTTGTATTGAGTTTCGCTCTTTTTCTGTTATTAGAAGAAGACAGTACCAACATAGTATGTGTTGAATAATATCGTCAACTAAGTCACGTGATGAAAAAGCTTCACCGTTTCTACTGTATGTACCAGGAAGGTCCTGTTCACTGCAGAAAGCATTCAAAGGAAACGAGAATAGATCGATGTAAAATGGTTTAAAAGTACTAAAGGTGAAGGATTGGAAGAATTGTGCTACAAATCCAATAGAAAAAACAACAATAGTAGAGAAAATAGAAGCCAAGGGCATGCAAGTCCTGTAGAGGTGCATGGTACATACATAAACTGATAAAAAGTGAAGCAAGTCTCCATAAAATAACGGATAATCAATACACTTTTTTGTACGACCATACAATTTCCCATAATTTACCATACTGTTACGAACTCGCGCACTGGTGTCCGACTTTGGCAAACGCGCACCGATTTCTTATAATAATAATAATAATGAAATTAACTGTCTAACGTGAATTTCGTTCACCACTCGTAATATTTCTCGTCGATGAAAGAGTAACGTAAATTTCGTTTACCCCTCGTACCATCGAATAATACTTCCGGTCGATGGCTGTCGAGTTTTAAGTTTTCGGAAGAGTTCATTTCATTTGGATATTTAAGCCAATGCACGCTGAGGTTCGTCCCCTGAATTCCTCTGCTTTCTTTGAGTTCGTCATGTTATCGTATCGAAGTGCATTTAAATTATATCTTTGTAAAATATTTAATTCTTGTTTAACTTTAATTTCCTTCAGAATCTAATTTTTTTGAATGCCAATTTACTTTCAGTTCTAGTTTTAAATTCATAAATTAAGTTGTAAAATTTAATAACATTTTTATTTTCAATTTTTCATCCAACATATAATTGTTATTTAATAAACTACTTGTAAATGTTGAATAACGTTGTTCATATTTTTTTATATAACCTTCCAACTTCTTGTTTTGTTGACTGGGATTAGTCGATGTTAGGTAACTTATAGACTAGTAGGACTCAGGGTGGCGCCCACTTATCTTTCCGTCTCGTTACATAAAAATAAGTATGATTACCCGAGAACCGGTAAGACCTACTCCTTGGGTCTCTACTAGTATATAACCCACGCCTGAGTAGCTCTTCGACGAAGTGGCCGTTGCATGTCTCGACCCTTACTTCGTGGAATCTACTCATATTAGTGTTTTAAATGAAACTCACTTTTAAGTGATTACGAACAAAGGTCTATCATACATAAGAATACTCATTGTCCACAATTATATGGAACCGTTAAATTACATAAAATAAAGAAACCAATTAGACCTGTAGTTTCTTATGTTAATGCTCCTAATAATATATTGGCAAAGAGGCTCAACGATATACTTAATAGTTACGGATATGAATCTCAGTACTCAATTAGAAATTCAATAGAACTAATCAAAAAGTTGAAAGCAATCAACTTGCAAGATAACTATAAACTTATTTCGTTCGATGTGACTAATATGTTCACTAAAATTCCTCCTAAACAATGTCTAATACTTGTAAGAAAATTACTAGAAGATAAAAATATTAATCCAGGAAAAATATCAGATATACTTAACTTATTTGATGTATGCATTAATCAAAATTATTTCACTTTTGACAATAAGATATATATTCAAAATGAAGGTTTACCAATGGGAAGCCCTATATCATCTATTTTGGCAAACATTTTTATGGACAATTTAGAAAGAAAGATCTTTGAAAGTAATATTTCGAAATTTTTTTATTTTAGTATAGATAAATATGTAGATGACATATTAGCTTGTTTTATGGGTACTGAACGACAATTAGATGTATTTTTTAACCACATCAATACTTTACACCCAAAAATTAAATTTACATTAGAAATTGAAGAAAATAGCTCAATCAATTTTCCTGATTTAAAAATTCAAAGAGTTAATAATGTACTTGATTATTAAATTTACCGAAAACCAACACAGACTGATGTGACAATTCCATTTAATTCCAATCACCCCCATGTCCCATAAACTAGCGGCATATAATTCAATGATACATAGAGCTTTTTCAGTTCCTATGAACAAATGTAATTTTGATAGAGAGATTAATACAATCAAACAAATAGCAACATCCAACGGTTATCCATTAGATATGATAAATAAGCTAATTAATAAAAAAGAGGAAAAAGTGGCATTACAACTAATATTTCCTAAACAAACTGATGAAATAAAAACTTATAAAACCATCACATATGCAGGAAATATTTCTAATAATATTTCAAAGATAATATCTTCAGCAACGAATACAACAATTTCTTTTAAAACAGAAAGTAACGTTAGTACAAAATTGTTAAGTGTAATAGTATATTACGTAACGTGTGTTGTAAGAAACATTTTACGCACGAAGTTACCACGAAGCCGCGTAGCGGCGAGTGCGTAATTCCGTGAGTGCGTAAAATGCGTTACAACACGAGTTACGTACTATACTCTACCTACGACCCACTTTTACTTGTGTTTATAATCTTATTAAGGTATTTAAAGTACAAGTAAAAACGTACATCCTCGATGCCAGTCAAGTTTTATAAAAGTCGCTCCTCGATGCCCAGCCAAGCATCTTAGAGGTTCACCCTCGATGCCCAGCCAAGTTTCGTAAAAGTCCGTCCTAATTAGTATTTATTTTTATTAAACATGTATGTAGAATTACCGGAATTGCATAAAATAGCGTACACACCTCTCGACTAAAGTGACATTAATCCCTTAGGTGGATTACTTCCCTTAGGAATCTAACACCACCCGCGGGATTAAATGGGCCACTTTAGTCGCTTGGTTTATAATATACTATTGTTTACTAATATGAGATACATTCACACAGCTAAAATATGCGGATTGAATGAAACTGAACCAATTATCATATAATTCCAAATAACTCTTAGTATTAAATGCAATCTCATATCTAATAAATGTTATCTACCATTTATATTATAGAATAAAATTCAACGTCAAATATCTAAGTAATACATTTTGAATATAATGGCTACGTCTATTGACAGTTGCTAAGTGGTTGCTATGGAAACCGTGCGATTTACTTTACAGCCGTGCGTTTTGTTTTACCGTGCGTAATAGACGTCTTACATTGATTGCCGACTGTGTGTTTTTGACTACTTACAGGGGTGGTCGTAGGTAGAAACAAAAATACCACCATTAAAGAAGTCAGGTATATATAAACTCAAATGTCCAGAATGTAATGCTGTCTATTTGGGTCAGACCCTTAGGAATTTTGAAATCCGATACAGTGAACACTTACGAGCATACAGATTAAAACAACCAGATAAATCCCACTACGCAAAACATCTACTTGACACCAATCATTCATTGACACCTAACACAAAACTAGAAGTGCTGCATATTTGTGAAAAGAAACAAGAACTGGATTTTCTTGAAGAATTGGAAATTAGAAGACATTTGAGAAACCCACAATATGAAGTTGTCAATGAACAGTTAAATCTAGGGAGTTCTCCACTAATAAACTGTCTTCTTAAGTGATAATTGTAAAGATCAGCAGATATAGTTTTTCTGGTTTTCTATATCATTGCACAGTTATACTGACCTTAATTGGAAAAATTATATCCAGGATATCACTATAGGGCTAATAATATCGAAGCATCAATATTTGTAATATCACATCTTCTTCTTTTCTCTATTAACATATATTAAGTCAATCACAAGTTAGGTCACTTCTTGGTCTAACCAAAAATAACTACTAAACATCAGGTAGGCACCAAATGAAATGTAACTTCTGTCATTCTGACGATGATATTGATTTATCAAAACAATTGTCAATTTTTTAGAATTTTCAACAATTTTTATTATATTGTGGTATTAACTAGAAACCGTGAGTTTCATTTAAAACACTAATATCAGTAGATTCCACGAAGTAAGGGTCGAGACAGTTAATTTCATTAGAATAAACTATAATTAAAAAAAGTTAAAAACCACTTTATAAAAAAGAATTAACTGATATCTAGCAAACTTCAAATACATTTACAATGTTCAAGAAATAAACTACGCAATAAATGAAAATCTATTAATTACTAAATAAACTCGTAACATATTTCTTAGAACTTTTTTATAGAAATTTCCAAGAAGGTCGATTGTTTGTTGGGAGCCGCAATCGAGAAAGTTTCCGGAATAGATGGCACTAGACGAACGTTTAATATATAAGAGACTACCTACCAGGGGAAGTGGCAGTTTACAATTTAATGTAGTGAATTGACGTGAACATAGAGATGAGTGAAGTGTTTATATAAATTAGTGTTAGTAAATATACAATGTACATAAATTAAGTATAAGTGTAAGTGAGTTAGGTTAGGTTATAAATAAATTACGTAATTTGTTATACCGTGTGTATAATTTTATCCCACTCGTTGTGTATTTGAATAAATAAGAATAGTGTATTCTATAACAAGGGTGGAATAAGCAAAATTCTACACGAACAGAAAGCTTTGTTCGAGTGTAGAATTTTGAATTCCACCCGTGTTTCAGACTATACTTTTTCTACGACTATCAAATAAAAAACAAACGAACAAATATAACTTTATTAATAATTAAAAATTGAAAATATCTGCGTTATATACAAGATGCGGCATTAGTGCGAGGAAGTCCAATTACTCACTTGTCATGTGAGATACGAAAAAACTTTATTTAGATAAAAGTTAAGCCGTACATAGGATCATATTTTGAAAATATTTTCAAATATACAGGGCCACCCATATTGGCAGAATGAACCTAACTTATCTTTTTTTAAATGGAACACCATGTATATTTCCACATTTTTTATTCCCCTCGATTTTTTTGTTTGTGCGATATGAGGTATTGTAATGTTATACGTGGTAATTTAAAAGATATAAGCATTTTTTTAGTAATTTCCTAGTAACATCAACACACCCTGTACCATTGTATAGATTTGATATCAAGAAATCTATTTACGTTCAAACGATTTTTGATATAGTTTACTATTGTCCAAAATTATTAACATAGCGCGATAATCGTTCTTTATATACAGGATTGATCATAAATCGGAATGATCATTTACTGGGTTTTCATAAATGGAACATCCTGTATTTTAGTATCGCAATGAACTAGTATTGTATGGCACTAATTATTTCTTAAGCATTCCCTATACCTAATTGCCCTAATTTGTGAGTTATTGATGATACTTTCAGCCAAACATTATTTGAAACAAATATTAGGTGAAATTGTATTAGTTTGACGGTGGAAATATTTAACAAAAATAATTTTCCAAAAAAAAATCACAAAATAATTAAGCTAATAATGTATTTACCTTTGTAGCGAGGTATTTATCATCAGGTGCATTGTTTATAAAATAGTTAACATCTCCAGTTAATCTTTTTGATTTTTTCGCTCGATTGTCTTTTTAAAAATGCCTGTAACCTGGCATATTTTGACAAATCGTCTTTATGTTTTATGTTAATAGTGGTTCTTAGCATTGAGTATATTTTCCAAAGAGTAGATGGTTTATTTGACTTTGCTAATTCTGCAAAGTATACAAGAAATACATTCTCTGAAAATGATTGGGATTTTTTTAATCTACGCCATTGGATAAACAGGTCATATTGTTGAAGATAAATATGCTTAGATTTTTCAGGCAACAGATTGCTTGCTGTCGCCTCTGCTAACTCCCTAATTTCTGGAGGAGTTGGGGCAAAACTACCACTGCTGTCAGTATCAGACACTAAAAAGGAATGAGGCCATGTAATAGCTATGATTTAAATAAAATTATATTAATTTACTTAGTTTTTATGAAGTAATATGAATTTAAAATTTAAAAAACTAGACAATTTTGACAGTTGACAATTGTTGCTAATAGATAGTGTATTTTCTTCTTTTTTTATTAGAAAGTGTCATAAAGTACACTTATTCTGCACTTCTGGCTCTAACAATTAATATTCAACGACCATATTAGTCATTTTACGTTGAGTTTAGAGGATTTTTTATGCATTCTGGTATTTCTGAACTACTTCTACTCTGTGCAGTGCAGCAGGTGTGCCTATTTTCTCTTTCTGTCAAATGAACCGTGATATTTAGAGGGCACCACAAGTATTCATTCCATAACAAGGTCGAGAATGAATATTCTTGCACTAGTGCTATTCCATAATCAAAAAGTACATAGGAATATAGAAATTCTACAATAGTCGTAGAAAAAAACATTATAATACTTACTTTTACAACAATGTGTAATATTTACTGGTTGCCTAGCAAAAACGCGTCGGTAATTAATACTTACTGTTCTGGTTTAGACAGAACTGAACGGTGAGTAAATTATATTATTTGTTGTGAAAAATACCCAATAAATAATAACAACGATGCTATTTATTCATATTAAAATGAAACCCATAATTATTATAATTATTAATACTAATATGCCTCTTCAATGTGTGAATTAATTTCGTTTTGTGCTTCACTAATGTGCATAATAACAGATTTGACAAATATTTTGACGTTTAAAACATTAATTAGTGTATCCATGCTAACGATAAAACCTACTTAGTTTGGTGGATATAACAAACACGAGACAAAAATAATCATATTTCCGAGTAATTTTCTTTGTTAACACCAATGTATTATAGCGTCGTCGTACAAAAAATAGTATAAGGATATCGAAAACTAACGAGCTTTCCAACCTCCTCCAATATTGGCCACTTCGCATCGCTCTAACCCCAAAGATTGTCGACGACCGGTAAACTCCCCTCATTGTTCTTGATACTTTTTAATTTATGAATGCATTGCATTGTCTAGAAAGAAATAAACTGATCGAAATGAAATAATCGTGACTTTTCTATGTAGATTCGAATGTTATTTCGTATTTTTGATTATTTATATTTTTTTCAAAAACTGTCGAGATAACCCCATCAAACTAGAATTAAAGAAACAATTGGAAAAAATTGAGATTTTAAAAAACTGCCGGAAATTGAAGGGAACAAACATCAGAATTGCACACGATCTTACACAAAAACAAATAATAGAAAATAAAGTACTGCGCACTCATTTGAGGACAACGAATCATATACAGTAGAACATTTGAAACAAATATCTGCTGAGGTAGATAAAGTGCAATCAAACAGTGCCCCAGCTACACCCAATATAAGAAACATCTACCAAGACCTGGAATCACCTGAAGCAGAAGGGGAAAGCTCAGTAGAAAATCAAGTAATTAATCCAGTATCTGAATCTCCCGCACGAAGAACTAGCGATATACAGAAGCAGACAGAAGGAAGCACTTTCAAAGATAAGAAAACGACTATAGTTCCTGTATCAGTTTCCAAATCCAAAGTCAGATTGTGATCTGGAAGAAGCTGAATCCTTAATAAGAAATCATATATGTTAGTTTATAAGTCATTTCGTAAATCATCTATATATGTGTATATATATAGAAGATGTAGGAATATCGCGTGATATGTTAACAACAACAATAAAGAGATTCTTGGGTAATTCACGCAAAAAGAAAAAGGGCTACTGAAACAGAGTGGTAACCGCAGACATGCATGTTTCTAGCTCATTTGCCTTCTTCAGCACGGTATAACCAAATAAGGATGTGAAATTTGGGAGCAAAGATGTTAATCAAGACATGGGAAAACACAAAACAACGGATTTCAGCAGGGAAACTAAACGCTCATTTGTGCTTTCAATTGGAAGATCCCGAGTTTTCAGGACAACAACCAAGATCGACACGGAGGCGCATATAGCCCCCCGCCTGAACCTTCCGACCCATAGTAAATAACAAAGAAGATGTAGGAATATCGCGTGATATGTTAACAACAACAATAAAGAGATTCTTGGGTAATTCACTCAAAAAGAAAAAGGGCTACTGAAACAGAGTGGTAACCGCAGACATGCATGTTTCTAGCTCATTTGCCTTCTTCAGCACGGTATAACCAAATAAGGATGTGAAATTTGGGAGCTAAGATGTTAATCGAGACATGGGAAAACACAAAACAACGGATTTCAGCAGGGAAACCAAACGCTCATTTGTGCCTTCAATTGGAAGATCCCGAGTTTTCAGGACAACAACCAAGATCTTATTTTCTTATTTAGAAAAAGAAAAAAAGAAAAGCTTTTGAAATTTTATTTCTTATAAAAGAAGTTGGCGAAGAACCATTAATTATATAAAAATTGAAAATTTTCATACTGCCAATTAACCAATAAAAATATAAATACCTTTCAGAGTTTAGCTCCGCAACATAACTTAAAGAAGATATACGATTACATTGCTACACTATATGTTTTACACCAACTATACAAAAAGTAGGGATGGTATTGTGGATACATGGTCTTGGTAATTTTGGAACTGACGAACCATGATAATCCAAAAACATTAATTTAATTACGTAAAATGTTATTTTGTTACTAAGAGTCTTGAAAAACACATAAAAAACGAAAGAACTAATTTTTTTCTCGATACTGCTAATGGCGCTCGAATAAACAAACTACGATCACGTTTGACGTTATTTATTACAAATACTACAGCAATTCGAAATTATCATTGGGGACACTTTGACGATATTTGCATCTATATGGAAATTAAACAAGGACAGAACGAATACATAGGTTACCCTAGACACATGAAACAGATACTGAATTTTTGAGCAATGTTGCCACTTTTAGTTACAACCATGGATATCTCTATAGTTACAAGAAATACTTGTTTAAAATTTATATAAGAATATGCCTATATTAAATAAAATTTAAGTATTATTAATTATTTTTATAAGCAGCGACTTCAATAACTATTTTTATTTGCCTAACTTTTTAACAAATTTTCAATTACATTTCTAATTTAATTTTTCCTGCAACTAAAGAGAATTTGTAAATATGGCAAAGCGGTGGAAGTGTCCGCAGGTGATTCGATATTTGGGGCATCAAAAAATCAAAACAAACATATCTATTTTATGTGTTAATCTGAGATTCAGTTAATCTTGGTTGGTAATGTAGTCTATCCATGAGATTCTCAAAAGCCTATGTAAGGTCTACATTTCAAAGGCTTCGATTCTGTTCATTGATCTGATTGTAAGGGACCAGCGCCGAATTGGTGATATATAACATTTTACCTCTCGAAGCTGGAAGTTTAGTGGTGTGTTTGGTTTTAGAATTTTATAAAATTGTTCCTGATCATCGCAATATGTATTTTAATTCCGTCATCACAGCGCCATCTTGCAGTTAATGTTAAGCCTAAGTATTTGAATATGTCTACTCGCGCAATCAATTGGTTGTGTATGATGAGATGTTCGTTGGCATGGTGTTGTCTGCTTATAATGATTAATTTTGTTTGTGATCTTTAGGCCATACTCTTTTCCGATTTTGTATATTTTGTTCTCCAAAAATTTGGGATCTTGACTGTTGTTATTGCGGTGGCATCAGTGTATCTCGAGTTATTTATTCCAAGCCTCCTATCGATCATGAACCAGATATACGATTCTTAATAATTATCATACTACACATCGAAGAGAACAATCTTATAGCAGACCAGTTTGGGCTCCGTCAATAAAACAGCACCATATAAGTCCACGCCGAAGATATAAAATAGGAGGAATATCTGTAAATAACTGTATATTGAACTAAAATTTTAATTCTCAAATTAATCCAATTCTATACTTATTATTAGTCCAATAATTTGTTATATCGATTTTAATTTTATTCTATTGTAAAACTATTAGATAAGAAACTTTGAAGTGTGCAAGTGTAGTGCGCTAGGTAATTTAGCCAAAATAGAAAATTAAAAGTTTCATCTAGGATGAATATAAAAAAACATGTTGATGGTTGCTAAGCGGGAATCGACAGAGGTTGTTGATTTTTTTGATTGAAAAGAAGGAAAGAAAATTGGTAGATATTTCGAAAGAGATTTTTTAAAACAGAAAAATTCAGTAGAATCAAATAAGATTATAATAAGAAACTAAAGAAAGAAGATTGATTTTGAACTATAAGCAAAGCTTTAGAAGAAATCATTCTTAAATATGAATAAAAGCAATTATAACTTGAGAGTATAATGACAATGGTGGAGAATATAAATTAAACAGAGAAGAGAAAAAGTATTTGATTATAATACAAGTAAAAATAATAAAACATTACTTACTGGAAATACAGAAAAGCAGTCTTCAGTATCCAGAAAGAACATAGAACTGAATTTTGGTTCAGTTCATTATTACGTAATTAAATAAAGAAATATCGACGAAAAATCCAGTGCATAATTACAAACTGTAAGGTAAATTTATAAAAACTAAACTTATAGCATTTCCATATTTTTCACAAACGAACTGTCAAATTTATAAACATAACCTTTTTATCTGATCGGACTAGTGTCAATTCAAATGATAATTTGTTGATATATTTCACATAAAATTCAACGACCAGATAAAAAGTTACTTAACAAATTTTAGATAAGAATCTTTTAACAAATTTTACTGAATAGATTTATAACTAAAATAAACAAAAAAAGGAAAGAACTTTTCGATAATTTCAATAATATAATTTCGCATAACATCTAAATATTATTCAGTAGGACAGTTAAATCCATTGGCCAAGGTAATTATTATAGTACAGAGACATATTGTGTGCTCTTTAGATCTATTTAAAAAATTATTGGAAAATAATAAGTATTAGTTAATGTAAATATTTCTTTTTCTTATTAGTTATATGATATCTCAATTATTTTGAAGTCTAAATTTAAATATAAACGTATGCTCACTCACGATAATTACCTACAAATAATTTCAGTTTCATCTTGAGGACTGAAGTTAGCTGGCATTTTACGTTTTTAAACTAAACAGATATTCATCTATTACTTCATTAATTTCATCTGGCGCTCAATAACTAAATTATAATAATATAAACGTAATAAATAATTAAAATTATAAATAAATAAATAAAATATAATAATTGACGAACCAACGTGTGGCAAATAAAATTGAATAACCATAATATCCATACATTGATAAATAATAATACATAACAATATATAGGTAGATTTCGAATTGAGAAGATCCATTCAATTTAATTTGTAAATAAATTATTCTATTCAATAAAATTGAACTAACCAAACAGCCCTTTATGTTAGGTCCGTCAAGCTGCCCCCCCCCCGGTTAGATTTTTTTTACCAAAATGCTAGCACACTTAAAGGGCACCTAGCACAACAATTTTTATAGCTAGCACACCAACACTTCACAATAAAAATGCATTTGAATTCGGGTGGGGCCAGGTTAACGCGAGCCCCCCCCCGGTTGGAATTTTTTCGCCAAAATGCTAGCACAGATAAAGGACACCTAGCACAACCTAGCACACCATTTTTTATAGCTAGCACACCAACTGCTTACAATAAAAGCTTATGAATTCGGGTGGGGTCAGGTTAACGCTAGCCCCCTCCGGTAGGAATTTTTTCGTCAAAATGCTAGCACAAATGAAAGACACCTAGCTCAATCTAGCATACCATTTTTTATAGCTAGCCCACCAACTACACTTTTGATTCTGGGGAGTGGGACGGAGGTCAGTGAAATAATGCTATACTTACTCGATGAATAAATGAATAGGTTGAATATATATGTAAATCGGCTGGTTTAATTGATTCTCACTGTAGTTACGAAAAAAAATTCCACTCATATGGTAAAAATTCCAAATGAAGCAGGATCTTCTCGGAGATAACTTTCCGGCAGGGCCGATAATTTCCCTTTTAAGTCCGTATCTAAGTAACGTCTAAGTAACAATAGTTGTTATTATCATAATTTTAATTTAAAATATCATAAAAATGTCACGGTTTGAAAACGATTCTTCAAGTTTAATCCAAAAATAAGTGTCTGAAAATGAACCAAAAAGGGTAATTAAATACCATGTAATGTTGTTTAAATGAAATTGACTGTCTCGACCCTTACTTCGTGGAATATGCTCATATTAGTGTTTTTAAATGAAACTCAAGGTCTCTAGTTAATTCCACAATATAATACAAGTTATTGAAAATTCTAAAAAATTGACAATTGTTTCGATAAATCAATACCATCGTCAGAATGACAGAAGTTACATTTCATTTTATGCCTACCTGATGTTTAGTAGTTATTTTTGGCTAGACCAAGAAGTAACCTAACTTGTGATTGGCTTAATATATGTTTATAGAAAAAAGAAGAAGATGTGATATTACAAATATTGAAGCTTAGATATTATTAGCCCTATGGTGATATCCTGGATATCATTTTTCCAATTAAGATCAGTATAACTGTGCAATGATATAGAAAACCAGGAAAACTATATCTGCTGATCTTTACAATTATCACTTAAGAAGACAGTTTATTAGTGGAGAATTCCCTAGATTTAACTGTTCCATTGACAACTTCATATTGTGGGTTTCTTAAATGTCTTCTAATTTCCAGTTCTTCAAGGAAATCCAGTTCTTGTTTCTTCTCACAAATATGCAGTACTTCTAGTTCTGTGTTAGGTGTCAATGAATGATTGGTGTCAAGTAGATGTTTTGCGTAGTGGGATGTATCTGGTTGTTTTAATCTGTATGCTCGTAAGTGCTCACTGTATCGTATTTCAAAATTCCTAAGGGTCTGACCCAAATAGACAGCATTACATTCTGGACATTTGAGTTTATATATACCTGACTTCTTTAATAGTGGTATTTTTGTTTTTACATTTAACAATTTTGTACTAATAATATAAATTTCGCATTAATACAGTCTAATCGAGGAATATTCTATCGAATTACACTCGTGAAAATAGTTAGATCATTAGTTTTACTTATATTGTCCATGTTGCTTGTAATATTATTAGAAAGAATACATATTATTACAACCATCAGCCCCTCGGAGAAACCCTTTCTTAACCCAAACATCTGAATCGGCCGGTTTGGTAGTACCTACAAGAATTTTATTTACTCTTAAGACCCATAAAAACGGCATTATAAAAATGATTCAAATTTTAATGATAGACTTGGTTTAACGACCCTTAATCTTATAGAATCTGTTCAGATATTATCTGGGATTGTATTATAGAAATATGTCCTACACTTTATTTGGGCTTTTATTGGACTGCTGGTTTCATAGTTGTCTTAAGTATCTTCCATCAGTTCTAGCTTGGTCTTCAAGTGCTAAATGAGAAATCTCTTCGACGTCTACATAGGAAAGGTATACAGCCCTGACTCACTCCTTTTGTAACTGGTCTTCCATTTGTCTTATTCATTTTGACGTCTGCTTTTTGATTCCAGTACTCAAACATAAAACTTTTTGCAAAATTCAAAAACCAAATTTAATATTTGAAAGCTGCAATATTTGTATGAATTATCATATTTTGACCAACGGATTTTTTCAACCATCTACGAGTATTTTTTTTTTCAAAATGTTTATATAGGAGACACAACATTTTAATATGCTACATAATTTTACTACCAAGATTAAGTGAATAAAAAGTTTTCAAATACGTGTTCTTGTACATCTTTTACCATTCTGAACCGAAGATCCAAAAATAAAAATAACTATTACAAAGTACACCGAATTAGAAACCACAAAAAAATGTGATGTAAATATTTTTTATAACCTCAAAAAAATTCATAAATGTTACGATTGTGCGCTGATGCATATCGAAGCCCCAAAATTTGTCTAAATTTTGTTTTACATTTGAAAAGGACACTAAATAAGGAACTTATTAAGAACAAATTGTTATATAAATGTTTTTTATAACGTCAAAAAAATTCATAATTATTACTTTTGCGCGCTGACGCACATCGTTCTGTAATGTTTTTCTTATTTATTTAAACGTTTTTATTGCGGGTGGGATAAATTTATACACACGCGTTTTGTCTACTAACTTAATTTATTTATTTACTACACTATTCACTAATTTATATTATATACACAGTATATGCACTGAAACTAATTTATATAAACACTTCACTAATTTATATTCACTTATTTACTGTTTATCTCACGATGTCACTTTATCAACTAAACTAACTCTCGCTCGTCGGTGCTTTATATATTAGTGTCTTTTTTATTAGATAATTCTAGATTGCAACTTACACAAAAAACAATTGGCTTTCTGGTATTTTCTAGATAAGACTGGTCACTTCAGAACAACGACAAGATTTGTTCACTCTCCCGGAAGATTATTCACTGGCATACAACATTCCCGCCCGTATCAAGAACGCACGAGGGTTGGTAACCGTCTTTCGAAAAAAGTTCGGGTAATTAGAAAAACTTGCAGATCAGATTCCAGCCCCTGGCAAGACACTGAAACTGAAACATAATTCGCGGTCCGTCTTCTACGTGGTAACTAAAAATGAATTTCAAGATCGATCTACCTACCGCGATGTGTGGGAAGAACTTCGAAACCTCCGAGACCATGTGTTAGAATCCAACGTGAAGAAACTGGCTATGCCTAAGATAGCGAGTAACCAGTTGGATTGGCGAGTCATCAGGAACATGGTAGAGGTTATCTTCCAAGATACCGGTGTCCAGATATTAATTTGCAGCTACAACCCCCGTTATCAGTATCCGATGAAGACGGTGCCCTGTTATTTCCATAAGATCGGAAAGTATAGAAATGGGGCCAGTCGCCGATTCAAACATCCAGTCTCGGCTACACAAAAGTATGAAAGTTAAAATTATGCCGGGCGCGCAGGGATTTCTTAGAACTGTTTACGATTGTGACTATCTTATCTAGACATTGTTTTGTGACCAGTCTTATCTAGAAAATGACAGAAAGCCAATTGTTTTTTGTGTAAGCCGCAATCTAGAATTATCTAGTAATAAAGGCACTAATATATAAACGACCGACGAGCGAGAGTTAGTTTAGTTGATAAAGTGACATCTTGAGATAAACAGTAAATAAGTGAATATAAATTAGTGAAGTGTTTATATAAATTAGTTTCAGTGCATATACTGTGTATATAAAATAAATTAGTGAATAGTGTAGTGAATAAATAAATTAAGTTTGTAGACATAACGTGTGTGTATAAATTTATCACACCCGTAATAAACACGTTTAAATAAATAAGAAAAACATTACATTCTCTGGTTCCCGAGGGGGAACGTTGGGGCCTTGACTCGGGTAAAACTACCAATGTCTTCTAACTTAGGGTGTGTTTCTGGCTTGCAAGGTTTTGTTTGTTCGGTCTTCTTTTCTTCCGCAGGCGTGTCTTGAGCTCTTATATCTGTCATCTTTTTTTCTAACTCCTTGATTTTCTCGTCCATCGTTGTCATCTTAACCTCAATCTTCTCGTCCATCGTTGTAATCTTATTCTCGATTTTCTCGTCCATCGTTGACATTTTATTCTCGATTTCAGATCTTAGAGACGAAATTTCATTTTCAACGTCAGCGGCAATGTCGTTTTTCATTAATAATATATCGGCAGATATATCGTTCTTCAAAGCAGAAATCTTGTCGTCAATATTAGCAGAAATGCCGTTCTTCGTAGCAGAAATATCGTTTTTCACATTCGTTGAAATTTTCTCTTCCATGACAGAAATATTGTTCTTCATAGCAGAAATCTTCTCGTCCATGTTAGCAGAAATGTCGTTCTTCATAGCAGAAATCTTCTCGTCCATGTTCTCTTCCATGGCAGAAATCTTCTCGTCCATGTTAGCAGAAATTGACGAGATTAAGGTGGAAGCCTCGTCATTAATTAAAACTGTTTCTGGATCATAGCCGTCATTTTCCAGTGCCACTTTATGTCTTTCTACTAATTCACTTTTCTTACCGGACGTTTCCAACTCACGATCTTCCAATTCTGATCTTAACTCAGTCACTTTCAAGTCACATAGTCTTTTGGCCATTTTTACGTAGCAATTAATTTATATTATCCCACTTCTGACACCAATGTAATGTTTTTCTTATTTATTTAAACGTTTTTATTACGGGAGGGATAAATTTATAGACACACGTTATGTCTACTAACTTAATTTATTTATTCACTACACTATTCACTAATTTATATTATATACACAGTATATGCACTGAAACTAATTCATATAAACACTTCACTAACTTATATTTACCTATTTACTGATTATCTCACGATGTCAAATTATAAACTAACTAACTCTCCCTGGTCGGTCCTTTATCTATTAGTGTATTTTTTACTAGATTATTCTAGATTGCGGCTTACACAAAAAACAATTGGCTTTCTGGAATTTTCTAGATAAGACTGGTCACAAAAACAATGTCTAGATAAGATACTCACAATCGTAAACAGTTCTAAGGAATCCCTGCGCATTCGCCATAATTTTAACTTTCATACATGGCTTAGACAGAGTCCGATTCAGGGTATACACTAGTATGCTATTTCGTAACAGTTCGTTTTGAACTCGAAGCCCCAAAATTAGTTTAAATTTTCTTTAGCTGTTGCAACGGACACTAAATAAGAAAGCTAATAACAAAAAATTGTGATATTAGTGAGGATTTTCGACGATATAAAAAATACTTATATCACAATTCTTTGTTAATAGCTTCCTCATTTAGTATCCTTTGCAACTGTTAAAGAAAGTTTAATCACATTTTGGGGGTTCCAGTTAAAAACGAATGATGTACGTCAGCGCACAATCGTAATCTATGAATTTTTTTTGACGTTATAAAAAATACTTACATCACAATTTCTTGTTAATTGGTTTCTAAGTAGGGGTACTTTGTAATAGTTAAACACATTTTTTTTAGTTTTTGGGTCTTCGGTTCAGAATTGTGAAATATGTACAAGAACACGTATTTGAAAACTTTTTATTGACTTAATCTTTAAAAAAATAAAATGTCAACATTTTTTTGCAAAAGTTTATTTGTAAAAAAAGATTCGTGGATGGTTAAAAAAATCCGTGGAACTTCACACGGATTATATTTTGAAGGCTAGAATCTATATTTCAGAAGTTTTACATTCTTACCGAATCATCCTGTACACATTATTTGAAGCCATTTGAAAAGTCCATAAAAAGAAGATTAAAAATATTATTCGGTTGGTTAAATTTTGAATATTTCTGACTTGTCGCGAACTTTTAAACTCCTCTCAACTAGGCTAAAATGTTCGTCAAACTACTCGAAACGATAATGACCTAACCACGAATATTAATCCTTATGGAGTTTCTAACTTGTTTCAGAACTTTGTCTTGATAGTACAAACAGGGTTGGATTTACAGTATCTTTCAAATAGAATTTGTCAGTGTTACAGACGTCGAAGGTTATAAAGACGTAATTTAATTTTCTACATTAAGAAGGTTATTAACTTTCTTAGAAATTAGGTTTCAGAGTATGAGGTTTCCCAACTCAGTTATCATTTTTATCAGACCAAATTCGACCATTTTGACGATTAGTTTAAAGTATTAATATGCACTCATAGACAAAACAAATTCTATTTGTATCATAGTATGTTTTTCCACAAAATCAAAGATTATATCCAGTTTAGTATCAATATACAGTGTTAGGAAAATTATGAGGGCGCATATGTTTTATCATCAATATGTTAGAAAGAGACAAAATACATATAAATTCAGTGTATCATTCTTTTTCGCTAACAGGATATCATAAAGTGGAAAACGGTAGAAATATACTCCCACCACGTGTAAAGGTATGTCTGGTAGGCTCCGTTTTCGAGAGACGTGCAAATACAGACGTGTAATGTGGACAGTTTAGTTTATTAATTTAGAAATAATAAGATTGTACTAAACTGATAGCTTAATGCAATGAACAATAAAAAAAATCAACATTACTTTCGTTTATTCCATTCATGATTAATTTACAAATAAATAATTCAGTAGTAATAATCTAATTCACTATATTAGTTCGGTTAGTATTGGAATAAATAACATAACGTGCGAAATAAAATTTGTATTAATAATAATATGTGTTTCCAAATATCTCAATTCTCATTTTTCGCTAACAGGATCTCATAAGTGGAAAACCCACAACGCCGGCCTCTTACTCTTTGTAGCTTCTAACAGTATTGCCAAAGTAAATTTTTAAGGGCACGCGTGGATTGAAAATGAAGAGAGGGGACAGATAAAAGTAGAAGAATTAGAGCTCTAAGCGAAATCGTTTTATCAGGAGCGTAGGAAACAGAGGCGGTTTACATTGTGATATTTTTAAAACGAGAAGCAGTTGAACAAATATTAGCATACGACTTATCTCTCATTTTATGATATCCTGTTAAAGAAAATGGTGATACACTGAATACGCTTATTTTATTACAACATATTGTCGCTTTTGGACTCTGTATTGTTGCCATAGATTATTCCTTATGATGTTAATGAAAATTATTATGCTTGTATTCTTTAATTGTACCCTCAATATCGACGAATGTAATTTTTTTAGCTATCTTCCAGTGATTTTTTAGTGGTACTTATTTCAAATACCTATTAGGTAGGTTTTAATTTATTGTTCAAATCATATTAGCGTGTACTACCCGAACTGATATAGTGAATTAGTTTATTACTACTGAATCATTTCTTTGTAAATTAATCATGAAGGGATAAACGAAAGTAATGTTGATTTTTTTATTGTTCATTGTATTAAGCTATCAGTATAGTACAATCTTATTATTTCTCAATTAATAAACTAAACTGTTCACATTACACATCTGTATTTCTAACATTAACTTCTTTCATTGCGATCTTTAACATAACGAGTTGTTTATACAACATTTTGCTGTGGTAAAGTGACTAGTAATAGCCTGAATGCATTTCTTGTTTATTGATTGATTTATTGCTCGTTTTCCACTTTATGATATTCTGTTAGCGAAAAAGAATAATACACTGAGATTATATGTATTTTGTCTCTTTCTAACACATTGACGGTAAACGTATGTTCCCTCGTAATGTTCCTAACACTGTATATTGGCAAGCAGTTATGCTCCTTGGAGACAACCACCTATATTAACCTGATTAGCACTTTTACCAAGAGATGGCGTAAAAAGTTGAATGGAACAAAATATTAAAGCTAGTTCAAATAACAAATGATGATAATCAAGAATGAAATAACTCTATTATAATTGCGTAAAATAATGGTATAACAGAGCAGTTTATTATTCGCAGTCCTATCAGAGAATGTTCACCTCATCGACCCCGAAAAACATCCCGTCCTTCAGTGGAGGTATAAAAATGTTACCGCACCCTTCAGATAACTAAACCCAAAAATTTGGTGTGAAACGTGGTGTTTTTCTTGACCGACCGTACAGGGTGATTACAGTCGGCTAACCTGACGGTCTCTCACGTCCTCGTGAGTTATGGCCCATTTTGTAACATACAAATAAAAAAAACATTATTATTGATTCGTAATCAACCATTAATCAAATTATTCGCTATCAGAACTATTCTCCTTATCTGATGAAACTCTGGTAACAAATAATTTCATCCGTTCAGAAGGGCATATCCCTGTATATGCCTTCCTTGATCTTTTCGATCCTGACAGTTCCTCAACCACGTAACGGTCTTTATCGAGAACTTTCCTAACTGCAAAGGGTCATACTTTGGTTCAAGTTTTCTACTTTGACCTTCATTACTACCCTTTGGCCTGCGGACAAGTTCGCGTTGTCCGGCCTTAAACATTTTGGCTTATCATGCTTTTTATCGTACAGTTCTTTCTGGTTTTGTTGTCACGACACTATTCCTTGAGGGAATTCAACTCTCAGTTTTTCCAAATTTGAACGTTCGTCCTTACACACTTCAATCGATAAAAAGTCATCGTTAATACCTCGATGTCGATATCCTAAAAACACATCATTAGGACATCCAGCCTAAAGTGACCGTGTTGTTGTTACAGGCTTCGATTAAGGCCATGTGACATTCTAGTACTAGGCCTGATGTAATACGTGGTCTGTTCAGGGCTAGTAGTGTTTGTCTACTGTCCGTAAGGATGTATATATTATTACCTGTGGTTTTCCTTTTGGTAATCTCTTTAGCAGCGATGCAGATAGCAGTGAGCTCTGTTTGAGCAACACCTGCATTGCAGCCCATTGCTCATTTTATGTTTAGATTCAGGGATCTGGAAAAATACCACATCCTGAGCCAACATTGGATTTAGACCCATCTGTGAAGATGCGGATTGCGCCTTCTTCCAATAGGTCTTGTGAGTTGTTTTTAAAGATTACCTTGTAGGGCCTGTTGAAGGCATATCGCGGTGGAATCGAGTCCATATTGGCTTGCAGCAGTGGGATCTCCCTGAGGGCCTCATGCCACAAGTTACGTCTCAGTTTACCGGATCCTACATCAGGTTGTATACCAGTAGAGCGCCGACGTGCCATGGTCATCAAAACAACCTCCTTGATGTATATGTCAAGAGGAGTGAGACCGAGGATTACCTCCATAGCTCTTGTTGGTGTGGTTCTCATGCCTCCTGTTGTGTTGAGGCATGCTGTTCTTTGGATTTGGTCCAGTTTACGGACGACTGTCAGCTGGTTTGCCTTAGCTCCCCAGGCAATCGCACCGTACGTTAGCATAGGTCTGATGATGGCAGTGTAGATCCAGGCAGCAACCTTAGGTGACATTCCCCAGGTGCGGCCGATGGTTCTACGACACTGCTCATAAGAAATATATGCTTTTTAAACTCTGTTTTCTAAGTGGGAGTTCCACGTTAACTTATTGTCAAAGGTGACCCCTAAATATTTCACCTCTGAAGAGAAATTAACTTTGGTATCTAGGAGCTTTGGGGCTTGATGTTTTGCAAGCTTCCTTTTTTTCGTGAAGAGAACCATCTCAGTCTTTTTTGGATTTATTGACAGCGAATGGTCTCTGCACCATTGTTCTATGATATTGAGGGCCTCCTGCATTAAAGCGCAGAGTGTCTCCTCGAATCTTCCTGTTAGCAGAATCACTAGGTCATCTGCGTATGCTATTGTGTAGAAGTTGTTATCATTGAGGTGGCTGACCAAGGAGTCTAAGACCATGTTCCATAGTAGTGGTGAGAGCACCCCTCCCTGTGGACAACCTTTTACAACCAAGCCTCTGATGGTTACATCATCTACACTGATTTTGATTGCTCTTTTTGAGAGCATGTTATATATCCAGCCATTTATGCTTTGGGGGATATTCTTATTGGAAAGTGCATTTGTTATTTTAGGAAAAGTGGTTCTATCAAATGCGCCTTCTATGTCTATGAATACACCCAGGGTGGACTCCTTATTTTCCAACGATTTCTCGATGCGGCCCGCCACGAGATGAAGAGCCGAATCCGTGGATCTCCCTGGAGTGTATGCATGTTGATTTGGATGCAGTGGATTTCGTGTGACCACCACGTCTCTTATGTATCGTTCGCACAGCCTCTCTAAAATCTTCATTGAAAACGATGTGAGGCTAATGGGTCGATATGCTTTTGGGATGGAATAGTCCATTCTTCCTGGTTTTGGTATGAACACGACTTTGACTTCTCTCCAACCTTTTGGAATATACCTCAGTGCCAGTGAGGATCTGAGGATTCCTACCAGGTGCGGCATTAGGTCATCCAGGCCCCACTGAAGTAGGGCTGGATAAATGCCGTCCGTTCCCGGGGATTTAAAGGGGGAGAAGTCTAAGATGGCCCACCTCAGTCTGTCCGCGTCGACGATCTGTCGTGATATACGCCAGTCATTGTCCGTCGGGTAGTGATTCTCCTCATCCTCCCAGGCCGCCGTATTTGTGGTTCTGGAGTCAGGGAAGTGAGTTGACATCAATAATTGAAGACTTTCCTTTAGGTTGGCAGTTTTAGTGCCATCCTCTCTGGTTAGTATACCGATATGACGGTGGGGATCTTTTGAGAGGGAGTCTAGCTGCTTGGGGGAAATCCTCGATTTCCTCGCAGTAGATTCTCCATGCCTCTCTTTGCTTTTGTCTGATGACTTTTTTATACTCTTTGAGGTGAGACTTGTATGAGTTCCAATCCTCTTTGAGTCTTGCTCTTTTAGCCTTATTGAAAGATTTCCTCGCCGTCCCCCTGAGCTGGTCAATCTCATGGCACCACCACGAAGTGGAGGCTCCATCGAGATCGATCCGCCTGAGTGGGCAAGACATCTTGTAGGCATTAATAATGGAGTTTTGAATTGTTTCACAATAACTTTCCAAATCTCCTTTATTGTTGGGCAACACATCCTCGACTCCTCGCAGATCCCCTTTCAAACAGTGGACATATTTTGTCCTATCCGTTTTCCTGGGGTCGCGAGTCATTGTGGAGGTTGTGAGCGCAAGTTTTATTTCGAATTTTATCCAGCGGTGGTCCGACATTGAAATATCGTCGGATACATGCCAGCCGGAGATTTTATTCGAAGTATTAATACTAGATATGGTAATATCTATTCGCGTTTGACTACGAGAGTTAATAAAAGTTGGTTCAGTACCTCTATTTAGAATACAAAGATTCTTGTTAGTTATATAATCATAAAAAGACTTACCTCTAGTGTTAATATCTTTGCTGCCCCAGATTACGTGGTGAGAGTTTGAATCGCAGCCTATTACCAGTTCAAGCTTCTGGGTGAGACAGTGTTCCACAAGGTCCTCCAGCTCCTTAGTTGGTGGTGGTTTAGCTGCGTCTGAGGGGAGGTATGCGGATGCTAGTATTAACACTTTCTTTTGACCTTTCTGTGCATATTCAACCTTCACTACCGTTAAGTCGGAGGACGAAAAATGCGTCAGTGGGTAGGTCTTAAAATTTCTAGGGACGTATATGGCCGTCCTAGGTTGCTGATTGCTTGGAAAGCTGAAAATTAAACCTTTTGGATTATTTAGACCCATGATTTTGGTTTGTATTATCCAGGGTTCTTGGATAAGTGCTATTGTGTCCTGCATCACATCCAGGTGGCGGCAAAGTGTTGCCGAAGCCACCTTTTTGTGTTGAAGGTTGCACTGTATGAATCTTACCTTTTCATTGTCCATCTCGGCTTGATGGTGGTGAGATGGGTATTTCTTTTAGGCCATCTCCATTTCCTCACTTGGAGGTGTGTTGACGTTGCCTGTGTCCTGGCTTAGAGCTGTTAGTTCTGCCAGGAGAGTGTCGGTCGCCATATTGGAGGATGGTTCGACAGTCTCCGCAGAAGCAACAGCTTCTTGGAGTTCCTCGGGTGGGAGAGGGGGGTCCGTGCTCGATCCCTTCCGTTCCGGGTCCAGTTTCTTGGTCTTAACAATCAATGAGGTGAGCGCGTAGCTCATCCTCATTGATCGTTTTTTTAGGGCACCCATTTCCTCGTCTCTTACACCAAAGACGAATAGGTGTCCTTTGGGGTTGACCTTTGCCTCGTGGTGGAAGGAAAACCATGCATCCACCCGAAGGTCTGGGTTTTGTTTGTCCAGCCGGCGCAGCACATCCTCTTTGTCACCCAGGTCAGCGTGAGCTTCGCTGGGGACCCAGAGGGTGGCTTTTGTCAGCTGGGGGAGGTTGTCGACGTGCACCACGTCGAGCTTAACCTCCTTCCACGGTTTCAGTTTTGAAACTGTATTCCTTAGCCACTCTAGCGTTTCGTCATTATCGCAGGTGACTCTGATTATTTCACCAGAGTGCGACCATGACCTGAAAGTAGGTGGCTTTTTCAGACTGCTGGAGGCGGACATAAGGGTTATGTCCAAAGCCTCCATTAGTTGTTTTTTGATGAGGTCTCCATTATCGGTAATTATTTTACCGTATGGATCGGCCTTATCTATAATGGCTACCCGTAAGTGGCTGGTAGCTGCTTCGCTGTAGCTTTTGTTTATGGTTTTAGCGTCCATCCGCGTCCTCTTTCCTCTTGAGGAGTTTTCCTCTGAGGTATTAGAGCGGATGCGCTTCTTTACTTGGGGGGCGACGCGTTCCGGGCCTCTTTTGGAGGAGGAACTGCCTTCGCCACCCTTAAGTTTTTGGCCGCTGGTGCCAGGTTTAGAAAGGGAGGGGCGAGTGGCGCTAGTGGTGTCTGTAGAGACGCCAGCTTGCTGCCTCGCTTTCCTCCTTCTTTTTGCCTCAGCACCGTAGATTCTTTTTTCTCGACGGTGCTTTGGTATTGGAGGTGAGCGTTCTCGCTCATCCTCCGGTTTTTGTTTTTTTTTCTTGTTTTTGGTCCATTTTGGTCCCACGAGTAGCTGGGGAAATGTTCGTCATCCCTGGCAGAGCCCCGCATATCAGGGAAAGGCTGTTTTGCAAGGGGGTGTCGCCTGGTACCCCCAGGGGGACGTTCGTGGTCGCATTCCCTGCGGCCATTCAGCCATCGGCACGTTCCTCACACCTTAGCTTGTGTTGTTGGAGTGTCATTTGGTTGGTCAACACTGCTGTCACTGATGATCAACAGTGCTAACGTATCCAGCGGTGCCACGAGGAGGCAGACACTCGATGGTTGCATTTCTCCATTGGGCTGCAGAAAGCTACCTACAAGCAGACAAGCAAAGCGCATGCAAGCAAATAAGCAAACCAACTACAAAGCAACGGCCAACTTACAACCAACCCCGCCCAGATACGAAGAAACTCAGGTATTATCCAGAAATCCAGCACCAGAATCCCTGACAAAAAAGAAACTGTCATATTCCCCAACAGCCAACCAAAAATACTTCATCCACCAGTAGAAGTTCATGGACAAAATACTTCCCAATCCCAAGAATCAAGACCTCAGAACCGTCTACGTCACAAGAGAAACCAGTATTCCCAGAAAATGTTTATAGAACTAAATCAGAAAGATTGGTGAAACCTATAGATAGCCTTGATCTATCAAAAATATATATTTTAACTTTAACAAAGTATAGTGGATGGAACGTGGGCTTTACACCAGGCTTTAAACGCGCCTTAAGCGTCAATGTTAAAAAACAAGTTTTGTTATATGTCAAGTAATGATGTCGTGTCATTAAAAAACACTGCTATGAGTTAATTGATATGTAGAAAGAAATGAAAAGCATCAGTATAATCTTTTATTACCAAACAATACATTACTCAACAAAACTCTCCTCTTTGCCATGTTCGCCTCAAATATTTTAAGAGCGGAAACAAGAAAAACTAAGTTATAGAAATTGACATATTGTTAGTCATACCAACGAAGACATTTCATGCACGAAACTATGAAATATATTATCTGGTCTGTGCTTAATCGATGGTCAAATTACAAATTGCTAGTTCACGACTCATAGTTACCATAAAACAATCAAATAATATAATTCAGTGACAACATTCTATTTCAACTCCTGGCAGGTTATAGCAAATAACCTGATATCAGCTGTCATTATAATAAACAAACAAAAGAAACCATCAATTCCATAATCCAAGCTAATTAAAATGAATTTTAAAATGTACAAGTCAGAAGGAAATGTAAAAATGTAACTTATTAGATATTACTGATGATAAACAAATTTTTCTTATCTATTTTAGACTGATTCAAGAAAAATATTCATAAATTGTAATCTAAAAAGTAAAATTAAGGAAGACATTAAAGAAGTATCCGTAATTTGGGTTTCCATTCTAAAGTTAAATGTTTTGTTGTAAATACATTAACGAAAAGGATGAATAAAGTTTGTGAACGAGCTTTTGTTAAATTATTTCAACTGTCAAATCATTAGAAATAATTAAGTAGATTTCTAACTGCTTTAAAATATTTTGTCCTCAAAATATTTTTTTCAGCAAAGGAAACAAACAATATTTACCACAATTACAAATATTTTTTTTATCAATGAAAATAAACTTGCATAAAGGATTAACTAATTGTAATAAACACGAAATATGGCAACAGCAGAAAAGAATTTAAACAAACAATTTACACAACCGACAAGGTCGATGAAAAAACACACGATGGTTTGTTTATCAAAAATATAGACAAATCTTGCAACTTAGTATAAAGAAATTAATTGAAAATTAACCTTCAATTATGAAAATAAACCTTCAATTACGAAAATAAAAAAAAATATGAAACAAGGGCAACACGAAGGAAATTAAATAACATATCCCAAATCTTCTGAAATAAATAGCAGGCAGTGAGGAGGTAACCCTCATAGAGTGATCAGGTACCGTATGGCCTGACCCTCCCCCATCTTCGACGGCCCGTACGTAAACAAGTGATATTGTGTTGTTGTGTTTTGTGATGATAAAACGTAAGTTTTTCTCTGTCAATATATATTTTATTTTAACAAATATCGTATCGACATTTATTTGATTTGTCTGGGTGTCCAAAGATACATTTCCTGGTCATATTAAGTGCACTATTGACATTTGAGCTCCTCACCTAACATATTTAGGAAATAGTACGATTTGCAATCGATTTAATAATCCAGGGAAACCCTAAATTTTAGTCACGGGAATTTAAATATTATACAGGGATAAGCTCCGCCAGTAGTATTGTCGGGTGGATTGAGTAGCTCGATGATACTGCTGCCGGTCCCAAGCCCGGATAAACGAGGAGGGTTGTAGCAGCAGGCTAGCTCCCTGCTATACGTAAAAATCCAACTTGCTAAAAAGCCTAAACATCGCCTCGGAAGCACGGACGGATATACTGGTAAACGACAAAAGCAACGACAACGGTTAATGAAAATGGGAACATGGAATATACAGGGAGTAAAACACAAAGTCAACATCATTGTATCAGAAATAGAAAAACTTGAAATGGATGTGGTGACCCTTACCGAAACAAAGAAAAAAGGCACTGGTACGGAACGAATTGGTAAATATCTCCATATATATAGCGGGGTACCAAAGGAAGAGCGAGCAAAAAGAGGAGTGTCCATCTTAATAAAGGCAACATTAAAAAACAAAATTACAAATTACGAAATTCTCAAGAAAATATCTTAACAGTGAATATCAAACTCCACCAACATAATGTCACGTTAATAGCAGTATATGGCCCTTCAGACGATGAATCAATCGCTAATAAAGAATCCTTCTTTGAGATCCTCAATGAAGTTGTTAATAAGATTGGGAACTCTAGAGAGATCGTGATGATGGGTGACTTCAACAGCCGAACAGGAAAAATGACCAACAGTAATATTGTAGGCCCATTTGGAGAGGAGCAAATGAATGATAATGGCAACAGACTCATACAATTATGTGAAACCAACAACTTAACAATCACGAATGGCTTCTTCAATCATAAAGATATACATAGATACACCTGGACACAACCAACACGTAATCTGAAATCAGTAATAGATTACTTCATCCTTAGACAAAAATCAAGCATATAGATAAATGATGTCAGAGTACTAAGAGGAGCTTTT
Source organism: Galeruca laticollis (assembly GCA_963921935.1). Taxonomy (NCBI): domain Eukaryota; kingdom Metazoa; phylum Arthropoda; class Insecta; order Coleoptera; family Chrysomelidae; genus Galeruca; species Galeruca laticollis. The sequence continues at coordinate 146,478,271 of OY998178.1, read as the reverse complement.
GGTGGTGGATCAGATCATTTTCTGGTACGAGCCAAAATATTCTTTTCGCTAAAATATAAAGTACAAAATAAAGACAACCAAACGATTGACTTACAAGAAGTGCCACATACAAAATATAATCTTGATAGCCTGATACATGACAGTACAATACAATTATATCAACAAAGACTAGACAATAAGCTGATACCAAATTTTCAAGACCTCACATTTCAAGAAACCTATAATAACATCATCTCAAGTATACACGAAGCGGCTAAAGAATCATTAGGAACACATAAGCAATATATAAGTGATAATTTGTGGTGGAATGAAGATATAGAAGTTTTAGTAAAACAAAAGAAAGACTTATACCTAAAATGGTTAAACACAAAAAATCCAAATGATCTCGAACACTACAAAATAATTAAACGTGAAACAAGAAAATTGATTCAGAAAGAAAAAAATGAACTTTGGGATAAGAAATGTCACGATATCAATACCTACATTGGAGGACGGAAAAACACAGAAGCTTGGAGATTCATAAATTCAGTTCGAACATCACATAAGGAAAGATCACACATACAGATAATAGAAACAAAAAAATGGATAGACTACTATAAATAATTACTTACTGAAGACAGACAAGAATATTTGAATGAATCAATTACGGAAGAAATAGATATACAAGGCGAAAACGTTGAAATCACTGGGGATATAATCAAAAACGCAATAAAAGGTTTGAAAAATGTAAAAGCTTGTGGCCCTGAGGGTGTGTGCGCTGAACTTCTGAAGAATGAAACAGATACATTGTTCGGGGGTCTAGCGTACATATTCAAATTGTGCATTAATGGACATCCCGTTCCAGAAGAATGGAAAACTGCATATATAACACCAATCTATAAAAAAGGCGATAGAAAACGATGTGAAAATTACAGAGGAATATCCGTAACAAGTGCAGTCAGTAGACTGTGTGGACGAGTACTGAGAGATCTTATAGAGGATGAAATTAAAGGTCAAGAAGAAGAAGAACAAAGCGGATTTCGTGCTGGAAGAACATGTAACGATAATATATTTTGTCTCAAACAAATTATTGAAAAGAAGACGGCAACTAACAGAGAAATACATATAACATTTGTAGACTTACACAAAGCATACGACACAATACCAACGGTGAAACTCTGGGAAGTTCTAAAAGACACCAACATCAATCACACTCTTATTACAGCTCTACAAAATCTTTATAATGGAGCAAACTCAAGAGTAAAAATAGGAAAATATATCACTGATGAATTTACAGTGAATAAAGGTTTGAGACAGGGATGTTGTATATCGCCAACATTGTTCAAAATCTATGTGGCAGCAGCTTTAAAACAATGGAAAAGGAAAATTCATGGAATGGGAATAGAACTCGATAACACAACACTTTATACTTTGCAGTTTGCCGATGATCAAGCAATTATATCAAATGATAAGGAAGATATGGAGTACATGATGCGCAAGTTGATTGAGGAGTACGAAATCTGGGGTCTAAGGGTCAACATTCAAAAGACCAAATATCTTTGTATCGGTGGAGAACCTAGTGATCTAACATTAAATAATGATCGAACAATAACACACTGTCAGGACTATAACTATCTGGGAGTGACATTTGACTCAACTGGGACAGGTAACAAAGAAATAGAAAGTAGAATAACAACAGCGAAAAAAGCGATATCTTGTCTCAATGGCATTCTGTGGAATAAAAATATTACAAAGAACAGAAAATTCAATATATATGAAAAGCAGCCTATTGTATGGATCTGAAAACTGGAGACTAACAGAGAAATATAAAAAAGATTAGAAGCTGTTGAAATGGATGCGATGAGAAGATCACTCAGTTTTTCAAGAAGAGATAGAATCAGGAATGACACCATTAAAGAAATAATGGGGATTGAAGGTACCATTATAGACGACATAGAGAAAAAACAACTTACATGGTATGGGCACATACAACGTATGTCAGAAACAAGACTCCCTAAACAAGTAATGAACTGGCAACCGATAGATCGTCGGAAAAGAGGAAGACCGAAAACCTACTTGGAAACAGGGCGTGGTTAAAGCCATGAGTGCTAGAAACCTGCAAGAAGTGGACTGGGACATGAAAAGATGGAGGCAAGGCGTCGGATAACGTCGAAAGACGTTCTAAACCGGCCTATATATATATATATATATATATATATATATATATATATATATATATATATATATATTATAATATATATGTTCTACTGTTTTTATAATTATGTATTATATGATTTTATTTGAAATTTGATTATTAGATGCTGTTGTTACAATCGTGGTAGTAACTACACTAATGTGAAAACACCTTTATCACTGAATATAACCTATTTGAAATTTTGACAGGAATTGTCAAATTATTATGCCCGGCTCAGATGAATATGAAATTTTATATTCTGAAAGATAAATTACTACAAAATCGACTTACTCGCTCTTACCTCAGGGAGGGTTCAAAGATTAAAAAAAATTAATAATTTAAATTTTAAATTTATAAATTTCCAAAGAATATTCCAAAATTGTCAATTATACTATTGCAAATCTATAGTGACTGCTTGTTCAATATATTCTAAGACCATTAAATTATCTAATGACATCTACAATTTTTCTGTCACTGAAAATTAACTAAATGTCACTGATTATATCAAAAGTTTTATAGGATCCAAAATTTTTCAAATTCAATGAAATAGGAGTTGAATTAATACCAAAGTGAGTTGGAATCAAAAATTATATATTATATACCATCAGATAACAAGTGAAAATGAATTATTATTCCCAAAATATAATAAAGAACAATAATCGTACTTCCTACGAACCTTAAAATTAAAAAAAACAACCTATATACTAGAAGAACAACCTAATTAACTACTTATTCTAAACGTTCAAATCGTCGAAAATTACACTTGACGTGTATAAATGTCAAATAACTATATGCGATAAAATTGTCTATTCAAAAAATTTTATTTCTCTTCAGGTGAAATTTTATATATCTTTAACGTTAATTTTGTCAGTATTCAAAAATGTGATATCGATGCATCTATCTTAATTTTATTTAAAGGCCTGTTAATTCTTGAAAAATAATTTATAAAATCTGGACTGGACTCACCAACTAGGTATCAGGATCACTCGTTCTGATTCTAAGCACGTCTTTTAGAATCGCCGGAACCACTTTTCTAAATTTATAATTTAGAACCCGGAAAAATCACTAACACTATTTCAATATAATTATTTAAGGAATTATACACGCACTGATCTTATCATGCTAATTATTATAATCTGATGCTATTTTAATGTATCAATTACTATTTTATATTATTCAGCAAATTTGAGAGAACTCATATTAGATGTTCTCTCGAGAGGGGTTCAAAATCAACTAACTAAACTTTTTCCATAAAATAATTATCTTCTCCTTTGGTTACCAAAGAATTCCTTTTTTTTAAAAAAAAATACAAATTTATGTTTTCATATAACAAAGAGAGATTTTCATTCTTTAATTCTAATTGTAATTTTGCTACCAGCGACATCTGTATTCTTTTTTTAAAATCTTTATAAAATCTATGTATCATTAAGTATCTTCTGCATTATTGTCATTCGAAATTGTAATGTCAAATTTTATTTGCATATTGAATCTTTTAAATTATTTATAATACATTGTATATCACTAGTATTACATCCAAATATGTACATTTTTCTTTATTTCAATGTTTTCTTTAGAATTTAGATAGAGTATATGTATTAAATATATATATATATATATATATATATATATATATATTATAAGAAATATCTTATTTATATCATAACCAGGTCAGATTACCTTCAGATTTCGAAAGACTCTGCACTAATCCTGATAGTTACTTTTTTATATTATACAGGGATATTCATACGACAGATATCTCTCATTTATGTCATAGTCAGGAAAGACTTCTTTCAGTTTTATGGAAGACATTTTTCCCGAGTCATATTAATTGTAATCATACCTCATATAGGAATAGTCATACGCCAGACATCTTTTACTTTCGTCATAATAAGGAGAAACTACTTCCAGATTATGAAAGTCGTCTTTTCCCTAGTTAATTTCTAGTGTATTGTACCGGGACAGTCTCCCCCGATTTACTTTTATTTTGTCCCAACCAGATCTGAATTACTGTACTTAATTATTTTGTGTTTTTAATATATATGTACATATTATCCACCCAGTCTGTTTCCTTTATCAACAACCCCTACCCTCGGACCAGCAGGATTAAACGGGTTGACGCGATTGGCCTTAAAACTCAGGCTTGGCACATTGTATAAGCCCAAGAGGCCCCACGGAGACCTTGTCCGCTCGCGCCAGGAAATCACCTCCACCGAGGTCACCCACAGGGGGATTCCTGGTTCTAAATTGTGCCATAAGGCACTGGTAACAGCACGCTGCAAAATTCAAGGAAATAGGAATCCAAAGATTGTCATACACTGATAACGGAGGGCTGTGAACTCACGACCACAGCGGTTATTACAGTGGTGACCAAATATTCATTACACTGGATTACATATAAAGGATAAAATTACCGATCATTACACTGGTGACAGAATAAATAGACAATTTATTACAGTGGGGAAAATTCACATTATTACACTGGTGACAGCGGCCACTGGATTATTACAACGGATTCAACCGATTTATTACATAATAATTTGATTCACATTCACAAAAAGAATAGTGCTTAAGCTTGTTTTGTTGAGAATGTATTTACGTGTACCAAACGTACTATAAGGAGACACTATCGGGGAGTCACAATCGAGAAATTAGTCAAAATAAGTAAAAGTCAAAATATGTATGTATGTCTTCCAATAAAACTCAAAAAGAATCATTTGCTCACGATTGGATTCGCTTGTACTGACTGTTTTTGATTATATTTCAAGTTGAACTTCGTCGACTGGCGTAGAAATTCAACTAGATACATAAAATCTTAATTTGACAAAATTAATGTCGAAATTAATAATTTATTATGTACAAATTTACAAGAATGGTACAAAGTTATGAATGTTGAACTTCGGTGGTTTCAGATCGGAAGACACTTATGTTTAGATTTGATGAATATTCACTTGGCTCGTATAGAAACTAAGTAACGATGTGTTAGACTTAGTATCTCTGATTGTTTGACTTTCAGTGAAGTTACTACGACGACTCGATGAACTCGATTGAGTGTTGAACTGAGTTATGAACTAACTTGAGTATTGAACTGATTTCGTTATTGAGTGTTGAACTCGCTTCGATGAGTATTAAAAACTAACTTCGTTATTGAGTGCTGAACTAGCTTCGATGAGTATACAAACTGATTTCTTCACGTTGTAAGACGTGTTCAATAGAAATCTGCAAGGGGCGTGTTTACACGTGAATTGGGTTGACCAAAAGGAAATAAACATTTCCTATTGGCCAGTATCATTTGACTCGTCGGGAACATCGACAAGATTCAACAATGGACGCCTCCAATAGATATTTCAATTTCTATTGAATACTCCAATAGCAAGTCCGTTCTATTATAACCTTTTTACTCAGAAAGGTTATTCAAACGTTTCTTACAAGCTTCCGACCATCGACCATAAAAATTCACGCACAAAGTGACAATAAGTTACAATTATAGTTTTGCTTTGGGGTTTTTACAATACAATAGATAATAGTGTGAAACGTGACATTTTCCTAAATTTTTAACTATAGGATTTCAAACACAATGCGACAATATGTCTCTCACGACTTTCAAAATGTGTTATTTCAATGCTTCAACAAAATTATTTACAATTATTATTGCAAAACGTGATATTTTAAAGGAATTTAACAAAAGCTACGAATAAAGTGTAACTACCCTTTGAATTTACAACAATACAAAAGATCTTATCAATTCTTTAACACAGTTTTACAGCGCTAGTAACTGAAATGAATTTACGCCTTAAATATATACAATGACGAAAAGAAGAAGGATACAAATATCTTACATATTTTTAAAAGCATCGTAAACAATATAATTCAAGATTTTCTAATCTTGAACACTGACAATATGCAGAATCCACTTCTATCAAATTTTACTAAATCTTTACAAACAAATTGGTTGCCCCTATTTTCATTTTTAAAATTTACATTTATTTCACATTTTGGAAAGCAAAAAAAGTGTGTTTATTGCCCCCAAATGAAAGTATTTTTATCAACAAAAATACACGATACTAATTTATAAACTGTAGTTTAACTAACCTAACATAAAATGATTTAAGAACCCCTAATAACAAAAAATCTAAATTGTCATTTGCGTTTTATTTACTAAATTTAAAGTTCCAAATTCTAACTAAATCCTAACTTAATTAAGTTCTAACAATATTATAATCTTCACAAATCGTCCACTTCATAATATAGATAAATATTTCTGATGCTTTCATCCCACTGAGACATCAGAATTTGAACCAAAATATGGCTTTAAATCAGAAATATGCCAATTACCTGCATCAGATCCATTACAATTTTCTAAGGCACAAACTAATTTAGATATTCTTTGTCTCAGTATACAAAACAAATTCAGGAGCAAGCAGAAAATTTCTTGTCGGTTCGGCCTATTTTATTTTCATTACTTATTTTTTAAAAAGAGCTTCCCACATTTTGTTCCAAACACTTCTCATCTTTATCTAAATGTTCAAAATCTTTCATTCCCTCTGATATTTTCTTTAAATTTACTTCAGAAACTGTACATAAAGATTCAGTAGATATTTAACTGCTACAACCTTTAATTCAAATTTCTCCTCTAAACTATACGATTCACAGAATAGGTACTTAGTTAACAATCCTACACATATTGTTTCCCTTTTTCTAGATCTAACGACAATACCATTATTCTACATGGTTTTGTTAATATAATTAAATATTACGGCAAATCTAATTATCCATAGGAACAATGCAGCTCTGTTTAGTATTGGTTTATTTTTTATTTCCAAATTAGTTATAAATAGTTTATAAAGGGATTTCAAATTTAAACGAATTTTTTTGAAAATCTAGAGTTTCCGAAAACAGTTTTTTTAATGTTTAACGTTTACAAATCTTCCAATTAACGTAATTACGTTGTATCCGCAATTAAATAGCTTACTTTGAAACAATTTTTAAGCTCATCCCTTTGTTCCGAAAAGAGCATTAGGAATTAGCAACTAATTAAACAAGACTAAAACTACGGAAACGACGGATGTTTGCCGCCTTCGGGGATTGGGAACAGCAGGGCTTGTGGTAAAATAAGGTGTGAATACCAAAGTGACTAAAGTTAAATTGAATACAATTTGTGTCAAAATGGTAAATCATAAATTAAACCACATACTGAGAGCGTTTATTGAACTCAATAACCCAATCATTTATTCACAACATCGTACCCTTTGAGATATTAGATCCTATTCATCTCTTATAAAGTAAAAGTTAAATATTCATAATTGCGTGGCCAGATTACAAACTCAACACTGGAGGATCTAGTAATGTGTGTGTAAAATTTGACCGCTGTCGTCGAGAGGAAGTGCTCTGTCTGCTAACCAAGACGATGTAACTATTTCTTATCAACCTTATCAATACAACTAGATTTTTCAAAAAAAAATTGGTTGTTATCTTCTTGAACTTGAGTTACAAAAGCGAACGGTAGCTTTTCATCTTAGAGCATTGATGGGAGTGAATCAGGAATACATCACATAACCCGTGGCGCCATGCAAAAATTTGTCTTATATAATAAAAAATTAAAAAAATAAGTAATTTGAAGATTATAGATTTTACCAAATTGCAAAACATAAAAAATCTAAAGTAAGAGGCGAGGCCAAACAATAAAAAGTTTATTTTTAAAAAAGACAAAGATCATCCTTTCATACAGATTTGAATATAGTAATTTTTATGGCAATGGGAATAATACTCAATACGTTCTTGATAAAATATTCAAATAAGAAATTGAAGTCACTTGATTCTTAATTGGTAAGTTATTCAAGACCTTAGATATGTTCATAAAAAATAAATACAGTGACCTTTCGTCACTATAGTACTATAGTTTACCTTTTAAAAAAATTATAAATTTACATATTGTATTGTGTGAACGTAACTTATTTCTGTAGGGATTTTAATTAATGTCCGTTACTAAAAATTAAAAAAATATCACAATAAATTTCTCCGGAATTTCACAATTAACAATTGGAGTATTGAAATTAAAATTAAAGAAAGATCTGGCCTGATTGTCTCTATAAGTAGGTCCCCCGACGCTCTGGAAAACTCTTTTCTCTTTTCTCAAAGCTTTCTCGGTCTCGCGAATAGCTTCGCGTGCCCTGCAGAGATAAATCGGCGACCACCCCGAATAAATTTCTTTTTCGGACTTGGGCGTGGAGTGTAGATTAATATTCAGCTCAAGTTCCCAAAACAACACATAAAATCGTATCTTGCCCAACAAAGGTTAACTTAAGGTAGCTTAAAACCCTAAAAAGAAGACTCTTTTTAATAAACAAAAAACATTACTGATTTGGAGAAGACAAAAAAAAGGATGGATAAATCTACTTTGAAAAGTGAAATCTTAAGGAGGCCGTTTACCTCATTAGAAGGGTTTTCCACACAAATCACTCATTGGGAATGTCAAGGGTTTTTAATCGACCACCAAAAAAATGTCACCAGGTACAGGTAAAGCCTCTCGTTTCTTCGATTCTACTCTGGCCACTCCAAAAATATCCTATCCAAAGAAATTAAAAATCACTGTGTCTCACTCCCACCAACTAACATATACCCTGTCCTTAACCAGTACTATTGGTGGCCTAACTACTAGGTACCAATAATTCAAACTAATAAGATTTGCCAAAAGACGTATCCCAAAACCAAAACGTTACCACGATCCGAGTTCAAACACGTGTCCGGACAACATCGAAATTAAAAATTCGGCGCGCCACCTGTCGGAAGGCAATGGCAATCCACCGACAATATTCTGCCTATTACAGCCTTTCAACATAGACGTTCTGATCCGTCGATAAATGTAGGTCCCTTCTATCTGTAGGAACTGGAGAGCACAACAAAGGTAGATCTGAGAGGTCGTCTACGTCCGGTCACGGACATGGCACAAGAAGAAGCTCCAAAATATATCTACCAAATCGGAAGTTTCTATGAAGTTGGAATTGGAATTGGATTGTGTTTAGAGATGAATCTCGATTTTAATATGGATTTTGTTTATGGTTCCACGATGAACGTAGAATAATCCGACTAAAACATGGGAAACGGCGGAAACTTCAATTTTGTTCCTCGCTTACCCGAAGAGTTATGGTGTGGGATGCCATAACGTATTCCTAGATGGCAATATGAATGCACAAAGTTACATTCAGAACATCTTGGAACCTATTACATTTCCCTATCTACAGGAGCTAGGAAAACCCGTTTTTGAACACGATAATGTTAGGCTACATACTGTTGGAATCGTCGTCGTGACGCTGAAATCTCTTGTCTTTCGTAACCTGCTCGGTCACCAGATCTTTTGACCACAGCTCACATGTGGAATAACATAGGTAAAAAGTTAGGTTAGTTATCTGTTCCTCCGATAGTTCTACAGCGCCTCAAGAGAAAATGCCTGGGACACTCTACCTCAGCAAGATATCAATCCCTAACTCGCAGTATGCCTCGTAGAGCAGAGGAGTGCATTAATTTACAAGGTGCTCCAACGCATTATTTAATTTCTAGGTTATGGTTGTTTCAAAAATTATGAATCTACTCAATTAATGTAGTATATGTACCCAGTATGTAAGCCAAAATTTATTAAAATATATTGATGTTTAGTAGGTGCTGCATTCTCATATATTTTGCTTAGCATGTTGACATCAGATTTATTAATATATAGGCATTCCGTATTTATTTCTTTTCCAAATTTGTGCAATTCGTAGAACTATACACACACTATCTAATCTCCAGCAGCGCGTCTAAACATTAAACTGAGAAAATACAAGTGTACATTGGAAAGGGACATTCTGACCCAATTGTTGGTTCCCGTATTTCTTCTAACTATCCTTCGGTCGTCCACGATATGATAAATTATTGAAACGGCCGGAGAGGATCCTTTGAAAAAGTTTCATGTTTTTTTTTCTTGTTACAGGAATTTCTGCTGGCGATCGATGTCACGTCGAGCGGCACGCCGGAGGAAAAACTAAAGTGGGCCTTCCGTATGTACGATGTCGACGGTAACGGCGTCATAGACATTCAGGAGATGACAAAAATTGTCCAGGTGAGTCATTACCATTAACTTTTTTACCGTAAAACACACCAAATCCACAAGGTTACGTATTAAAGAACGTTTTATCATTTAGACGTTTGAAACTATTCGATTTGCTTTTTTGTGGTTATATTGGTAGTGAAACAACTTCACTTTATCTTAATTTAATGTAAAACTCGCAAATAGAAACTTTTAGGAACTGAACAATTAATAGCGTTATTTGTATTATAAGTGCCATATCGTCGGCCTAATGTGAAAAGTTCATAAGTCCAAAAACTATAATTTTACAGGAGAGAGGTATAACTGATTTACTGCATGAAAATATAAGATTCGTTGTAGATTTTTTAGGCATGTCACTTAATTATATGGGAGAACTTCTTGATATTGTTTTTTTATGAATGTTATGATTCTAAGAATGAGAAATGAAGTTATAAATTCGTTTTCAATTTCAAAATATTTAGGAGTTATGCAAAATTCCTATATAAAAAAGTATACTACTACAATGATTAAAGGTTTATTTTTGAAATATTTAACAAACATGAAAAAAAGTATCATTCATGTTTCAAATTATCATAAAAATTGTGATAATCCTTTACCACAGTTTTATTCAAGAACATAAGGTGTTCAAACTTTCCTTTTTTGATTTTCAATTGATCCCGATATAAAATCGGTAATGATTCGTCTGAAATATACTGAGGGTTCTTTTTCATACTGTTTGGTAGAATTCTGAATTTTTCGGAATTATTCGTTTTGTATTCAATTGTACCATTAGAATTATTTTTCAAGGCTCTCAGATCAGCTATAGTGGGATCATCAGTTTTAAATCCTGGTCGGATCGACTTCATTATATTCAATTTTGAATAGTCTTTAAAATATTCATGATTTAAATAGCGTACTTCATAGGGCTTCGGAGTTTTTCGTGCTGATTTACATATATCTACGTAATCAGAACGTACATTAATTGTTCTTCCTTTCAATCTCCGCTTTATGGATGCGTGCATAAAGTCACACTCCATCTGAGTATGGCCCTTTTCCAAATATTTTTGTATGATACAAACTCCCTTCTCAACTGCTAGATTCAACAAACCGTTAGCCAGAATGGAATTACGATTTTGAGCACTACATCCATCACTATACGAGTATAATACTTGTTGTGTAGGTTCCAGATTGCAAATGACTTCATTATTGACAAATTTACAAATTATAGATGTGAAACAGTTAGCAGTAAGCTCCCCTTGACCCTCATGCCAGATAAAACAATTTCCATATTTTGTCTGTAAATTAAAAATAGTGAAATTGTGCACAATCAGCTTAGTTCGGTAATACAGAGCTGACACATTTGATTTTGGACATAAAAGTACGGATTGAAGATCCATTGTGAACGCTATATTGTTCGAACTTTTGTCTTGTATCTTCATCACGCGCCTCATCTTTCTTTGCAATGTGGTCTGTATATAAATCATATTCTATATTACTTTTCCATCCAACCTATCTAATATGCGAGAAAAGTATTGGTTTGCCAAAAAAAAATGGAATTTTGAAAAAAAAATTGAGTTATTTTTACGATTTCCATCACAACACGAAAAAATGGTTTTTAGAAAAAAAATACTGTTTGTATGTCGTTGTCGTCGGCCACTTTTCGTTACATGTCTTGTTAGCACGATACAGCCTCCGGAGTACAACAAGTTACCAATTTTATGATTCAATATTGTGAAGGACATGTCACAGATGAACCCTATTGATTTTCAGCTCACCAGAGCCAGTACAACAGGTGCTATAGTACTTTATGTACGACATTTTTGGAGAAATTTCACGATACAGCCTCCGGAGTATATACAAGTGATCAATTTTATGATTGGATATTATTCAGAGCGTCCCAAAGATGAACCCTATCAATGTTCAGTTCACTAAAGCCAGTAGAACGGGTGCTGTGGTACTTGAAGTACCAAATTTTTGTCATTTTTGGATAATTTTCAGTTTGTTAGCACGATACAGCCTCCCGAATGTATACAAGTGACCAATTTTATTTTTGAATATTGCTCAAGGTGTCTCACAGATATACCCTATTGATTTTCAGCTGACGATAGCGAGTACAGCGGGTCCTATAAATCCAGATATACTAAGTTTTTGATTATTTTTGGAGAAATTTCGGTTTGCTAGCACGATACATCCCCCGAATTGTTTACAAGTGACAATTTTATTGTTCAGAGCCACAGATGCGGAAAAGTTAGTTTTAATCTTTAAAAACGTTTATTTTTATTCCACGCAAACATAACATTCATCTTTTTGGGTGAGAAGAGTGCTAGGTTTAAATCTTCAAACATGTTTGAAAAAGTAGCAATACTTAGTGCTTCACTTTCATGGTTTTTACACCAATCTTCTTTGTAAAGTGAAAAAAGCTCAGCTTTTGATTTAAATCGCGGTTCCAGATCATTTTTATCGTTGATTTTCTACAATAATGAGATTCAAGCTTGGGCAAACTATCAAAGAAACTTTTCAATTCTACTTTTTGACTCTCAAACCTGGAACATCTTCTGGCCATAATATTTTCTTCTTCAACAATATCGCCACCATCTTTTCGTATAGGGCTAGATTTTATCTTTTTTTATCCATTCTGAGATGGTTCTGATAGAAACTCCCAAGGTATTAGAGAACATCATTTTGCATACTCTTATTTGTTCACTTTTTAGGTAAAGGAAATATTGATAGGAAGCTGTTCGCTTACTATTTTCTGTATTAGTCCTATGCCTTGCTCGTTTAACTTTGTTCTTGAGAACTCTTGCAGGAACATATAATTTTTTTCCGGCCAAAATCTTTTAAAAATATCTTTTCTATTGTCTTCTGTTAATTTGTAACATCGAATTTTTGTTTCTTCCTTTTTAGTTTTTTTTAGTACAGTTACAATTTTTTTCAATTTTTGTCAATGATAAATTGATTGCTCTTCCTGTCTAAGTATTCCAAACCCTTTTCCCTATTTTTTTAATGGTATTATATTTCCACTTTGCAGGAATACTTCATTTATAGATTCTTCTTTAGTACCTTCATTTCTTAAAACTTCCTCTTCTAATCTCTCAGACGTTCCTTGTTCTGCTTCAATTATTGGTTCTTCATTACTTTCTGAGCCTTCTTCTTCGTCGGCTTTCTCTTTTGGACCTCCCTCATCAATGGTACTTATAGCAGGTACAGTTTCTTCATTCGAAATATCTGGTATTTCCTTCAGCTCATCCCTACTCGAAACTTTTTCATAAACTTCAGTTATTTTCTCGCACTCATTCAACATGTTGTCCTCTTTATCTACATTAAAAATGATAATTTCTACGTCGTTTCTTTCCAGGTGAAAGAGCTCTTTTGTTAGTTGAACTTCTTCTATCAAGTTATTAAAATATGATTCAAAGATTTCTGTTGAATCATGATTCATTATTGGTGTTAAACTTTTTAAATTTATTCCAGCGTTGTCGTCACAGTTTTCTTTTGGACCAAATTTATCTGGTTCAGTTTTATTTTTTTCTCCTATAATATTAATTACCATCTTGAAACCTCTAGAATTACAGTCCATTACTGCAAATAATAATTTTCGATTATAATATGTGCGTATTGGTATTTTTTTATAAATTATGCATATGTACTATATAAAATATCTAATGTGAAATATGCATAACTCCTCTCGAAATAATACTGAAACTTATAGTTAGTAATTTTCAAACTAGCATAATATTTTATGTTCTTATTACAATGTTTTATACCAAGTATATACTTACTTTCCTAGTATTTCAAGCACACCTTTATCAAAATTATTATAAAAACAGTTTAAAGATACAAGCGGCGTCATTAAACTATGAGAACTAATAGGACTTGGGCAACTTTCATACTATTTTCATAGGTACTGGAATTGTTCAGACATCTATTATGAATTTACGTAATTTTGTATTTTTCACGGGTAGATTCGATAAAATCCTATAAGATGTAGCTAAAATCGCAATATTGACAAAAATGTACTTATGCACTTTTCACATTAGGCCGACGATATGCAGTATTTTATAAAACGCGTCCATAACCAGACAAGTGCAATAAAATACTGCTGTGACACGTACATAATATACATGATTTTATCATTAATTAAGTTATAAACCAATAAGACTGCCAGATTTTCCTTTAGATACCACGTATTACAGCGGTTATTATTATGTAACCATGGTGAAAAAATATTCGTACTTTGGTATATTTGAATATTTTTATTGACCTAATCCTAAGAAAAGAGGGAATATATATATATATATATATATATATATAACTTAAGTTTTAATTAACTGAAACCGTGTTTTTAAAACTAACTTTATTTCTAACACAAACTAATACAACAATTTCAAATACAAGACTGACTTTTTTATTATAAACATGAATTTAAATAACCTCGTAACAAACACAAACTAAGCAATTCTACAATAATATAAATACTTGATCAGCACAATATACTGTCCACCTAAGGGCAATGGCGTAGGTGACATATATATATATATATATATATATATATATATAATAAGCAACGAATAGATTAGTGGGTATTGCACGCAAATAGAAGAAGGGGCTACTGAAAAAGAAAAGTTATATGTTATATGCACCTCCGTGTCTATGTTGGTTGTTGTCTCGAATATTCGAGATCTTCTAATATTACTGACACAAATGTTGTGTTTGACTATCCTGCTGAATTCTGTTATATTTTCTCATGTTTCATTCAACACCTTTGCTCTCATGTTTCACATCTTTTCTTGGTTGTACCGTACCGATGACGGCTAATGAGCTAGAAACATGCATGTCTGCGGTTACCACTCTTTTCAGTAGCCCCTTCTTCTATTTGCGTGCAATACCCACTAATCTATTCGTTGCTTATTGTTCATATGTCACGCACTATTCGTACATCTTGTTATTATTTCATTAATCTGGGTCGGAAGTTTCAGACGGGAGTGTTATATGCACCTCCGTGTCTATGTTGGTTGTTGTCTCGAATATTCGAGATCTTCTAATATTACTGACACAAATGTTGTGTTTGACTATCCTGCTGAATTCTGTTATATTTTCTCATGTTTCATTCAACACCTTTGCTCTCATGTTTCACATCTTTTCTTGGTTGTACCGTACCGATGACGGCTAATGAGCTAGAAACATGCATGTCTGCGGTTACCACTCTTTTCAGTAGCCCCTTCTTCTATTTGCGTGCAATACCCACTAATCTATTCGTTGCTTATTGTTCATATGTCACGCACTATTCGTACATCTTGTTATTATTTCATTAATCTGGGTCGGAAGTTTCAGACGGGAGTGTTATATGCACCTCCGTGTCTATGTTGGTTGTTGTCTCGAATATTCGAGATCTTCTAATATTACTGACACAAATGTTGTGTTTGACTATCCTGCTGAATTCTGTTATATTTTCTCATGTTTTATTCAACACCTTTGCTCTCATGTTTCACATCTTTTCTTGGTTGTACCGTACCGATGACGGCTAATGAGCTAGAAACATGCATGTCTGCGGTTACCACTCTTTTCAGTAGCCCCTTCTTCTATTTGCGTGCAATACCCACTAATCTATTCGTTGCTTATTGTTCATATGTCACGCACTATTCGTACATCTTGTTATTATTTCATTAATCTGGGTCGGAAGTTTCAGACGGGAGTGTTATATGCACCTCCGTGTCTATGTTGGTTGTTGTCTCGAATATTCGAGATCTTCTAATATTACTGACACAAATGTTGTGTTTGACTATCCTGCTGAATTCTGTTATATTTTCTCATGTTTCATTCAACACCTTTGCTCTCATGTTTCACATCTTTTCTTGGTTGTACCGTACCGATGACGGCTAATGAGCTAGAAACATGCATGTCTGCGGTTACCACTCTTTTCAGTAGCCCCTTCTTCTATTTGCGTGCAATACCCACTAATCTATTCGTTGCTTATTGTTCATATGTCACGCACTATTCGTACATCTTATATATATATATATATATATATATATATAATTCTAAATTAATTATTTGCCAACTAAATAATCAGGATTATTTTTTGTGGGTTTGTGGCAATGATACCAAGTGTACTCTTTTAAATATTTATTCTACGAGCTTTCGAATACAATCGTATTCATTTTCAAGTACTAAAAATTATAAAATATGGTCAAAAATTAAAATAAAGGGTATATAAAAAAAAATACTTACATTATTTAACGAGATTGCAGGTAAAGTTGTAAAATATATGTATAATAAATCATTTCAAATAGTATCCAAAAATTATTATAAAATTTCAAAAAACAATATACTCGTATGTATTAAATAATGTTACCAAGTCAATATGAATTTTTTTTGATTTGTATTACTTTGATGTTAAAAATAATTTTATTATAGGTTACTTATATGATTTCTACTCAAATTTTTAAATGTTGCTTTTCAAATTCTAATAAATATGCGTATATTACACTAAGATTATTCAGGTCTGTTTTTTTATTTATACAATCAACATCTTGATTGATGTAAGCTGTTTCTAAAAATAGACGTTTTTTATAATTCCTTTCTGTAGTTAACACCTTAGCGGATTGATAATTCATGCTATGGCCTTCATAAAACACATGTTCAGCAAGTGCACATCTGTCAGGATACAACTTGCTGTCACTCCTGTGAGAGGTAATTCGGTTGGAAAGTGACCTCTTAGATTGACCATAGTACTTTTTATTACAAGTATCACAAGGAATCTCATAAACTATATTAGCCAGTTTATTGGTAGGAGTTTTATCTTTTATTTTACTGAAAATTGACCTAATAGTAAGATGTTGCTTGTTACCAACTTTTATATTATGATTTTTGAATATTGCAGAAATTTTTGGTGTAACTGATTTAATATATATATATATATATATATATATATATATATATATATATATATATATATATATATATATATATATATTCTAACCTATTATATGAAGTGGAATCTTGGACGCTGCTGAAAGCCTGTTCAATGCGGCGTTTGGAAGCATTTGAAATATGAGGCGAGCGAGAAATGCTCAGAATATCATGAGTGGAACATATTTCCAATGAGACGTTCCCAGGAAGGATGAATGAAGACAGGAAAATTCCCGGAATTGTCAAAAAACGAAAGACAAGCTACCTGGGACATTTATACAGAGGTACAAGGTACGAATTCCTAAAAGTGGTAATGGAAGGCAAGATTGAGGGTAGATGAGGACCAGGTAGGAGACAGTGTTCATGGCTAAGGAATGTGAGAGATTGGACTGGATTAGACTCACAGTCATTACTTCGAATTACTCAAGGCTTAGAACGATTTGCTGAAGTTTTTGCCAACGTTCTGTAAGTGGGCGGCACCTTAAGAAGATGATCACAAGATTAGACAACAACAGATTGGAAGTACTTTTTGTTTTTCGATTAATCACGATTTTGTTTCAGGGAGTGTAGATATGTAAGAGTGTGATGACAAGCTTAATCGTATATTACGGAGCGAGTGGAGAATGAGTTATGTCATAAAGAGACAGTCTTGATCTAGTATGACACGTTCAATCTTTATCCCTGATAATGTAGAGCCACGAACTGCTCGATTGGTTTTTGAGTATCTTTAAATCGCGCGATTTGTTTGGCCTACTCGCTATCCAAGATGCGGGAATAATTTTGGTTTACCCCAAAAAAGTAAAAAAAAACACGAAAAAAAAATTTATAGGGAAAAATCCTGTGTGAATTCCGTCGTTGTCGTCGACCACTCATCTCTTATTATCACGATAGAGCCTCCGGAGTGTACAAATGAACAATTTAAGATTAAATATTGTTCAGAGCGGCTCACAGATCAACTCTATTGATTTTTAGAGCTCACCAGATCCATTTGTCACTATAAGAGCTTTACCCGGCCTTGGGACTCTGCTCAGGTGGTGAATTTGGCTTCAGTTACACTATTTTTTATTACTTCGACTGGGATGAGGCGAAACAATAATACAAATTTCGAGACAAATGGATTTATTTAACAAAAAAATAAATTCACATAAACCGTATATTCACAATACAATAAGAATAAAAATCAGTATTACAATAAAAATGTCCACCTCAAGATTTTATATCTACCGAAAATAAGTTAGGGACTTGGAGAGACTCGGGACGTACAGCTCTCAGCGGTATCGACCGGTTCTTGAGCCGTTGGTGGTCTGGACTCTGGACTGGCGACGGCGACTACTGGGTTTAATCGGCCTGGTTGATGTCCACTTACGGGTACGGTACGGTGCGGTATGGTACGGGCTGCAGAGCTGTAATTTGAAAATTGAAAAGGAGGAGTAAAATGTACAGATTAGTAGCTTATACTCCAATGCATATAAAAATTGAATTCATTTATAAAATAAAACCACAGAAATCTGTTCATTCTTATCCGCCCTGATCCCAAAATAATCAGAAAATGCAAATTTAAATCAGAGAGAAATAACCAGAAAGAATCTCTTATAAATTTGATTCATAAAATAAATTTGGACGCCACCAATTTTTAAGAAAAGATAATAACGGTGAAAAAAACTGGAAACACCATGAAAAAATAACGTTTTAAAAAATCGAAATGTTTTTAACCAAATAGAAAAATCTGAATAGAATGATTTGTAAGCACACAACTACAATTTGAAAAGATATAGAGAAACTTACCAGCAAGAAAAATTAACACCTCACACAAAATATTATTTGGAAATTGAATATTTATTTGCTTCTCAGCGAAGAATGGTAAAGAGACCGAGTCGACTCGAATCATCGTTTAAATACATATTTTTACGTGTGTAAAAACGGTCATTTGACGCGTTCTTAACATTTGAAATACAATTATTTTGAATTAGAGGTGGGAGTACATGAAGAATAAGTAACGCTCCTAAATAACTAATGAAAATGGAAACATGTCACAACGACATGTTGCACCCCCTCTCCTCGGAGAAAAAAATAAATTCGAAGAATTACTTTTTTTGTAAACCTAAACAGTCTACAAAGAAAAGTAACCAAAACAACAGATTGAAGTAACCAAACAAGAAATGAAAAGAAGATAAGAACATAGAGAAGGAAATAAGAAGAAGAAAGGAACTTAACAAAAGTAAATATATAATAGGTGCTTATACCTATTATCAATAATAATAATTGCACATTAAATGCAATTATACTCAAAAAAAATGTAAACAAAATGCAGTAAGCAATTATAATAGGAGCTCATTCCTATTAGCAAAAAAATTTATCAAAAATTAAACGATATCCGTTATTGGTACCGTAATGAGATTCTAAAATAACCAAAAAAATTAAATTAGAGGGGTTGCCTCTACCAAACTATGAGACGCTAAACACCCAAAAAAAATTAGAGGGGTAACCTCTAATAAAATATGAAATGCTAACATCTCAAAGATATGATAAGAGAATAACTATATTCCTCATTTACAAAATAATCATCACTAAACGTAATATAGGGTGGTTAAGATCTCAGGCACACTAAACTCAAAAGAAAAATACTATAACAACCAAAAAGAAGGAAAAAAGTATTAGAAGAGCAAGACCAACTCCGAGACATAGATGGATGAGAGCATCGACCGTGCAGGAAAAATATCGCGAGTGATGTTAATCGCGTCGTGGTTTTTTATTCCCCACAATCAACTTCGCATCCCTACAACTACGGAAGTATAGACGTGGTCGACCAACAACTACATTCCTTGCAAGAGGAAACGAAAGAATTAACAAAATCAAAACAGGGAAAAAAACAAAAAAGAGAAAATTTAATAAAAAACGAAGAAATTTTTGAGCAAGCTCGGGTAATAAATCTGCCCAGCGTTATGTAGAAACGCCACAACTAAAATGGAAATTTTCGAAGGAAATTCCAAAGAGAAAAAGAAATGACTGGATCTCTAGATCTATAATACCGTGATGCAATGCCCATATGACACATCCTTCCAGTGCGATAACATGACAAGTCACCAAACCACCCTTTCGGAAAAACGGCGTCCTGTAGGTACGATACGTTATGGAATGCTGACACACCTCTGAAATTCAGCTTTCCACTTAAAGCCGTCACAAGACTAGCATCACGCCTGTCACATAACTAGTCCTTAACAAAACAAATAAAATCACGGAAGTATTTTTTAACAGGAAAGCGAAAACCTCCAAAAATCTACTAAGAAAATTTTTTTTAACGTGACCAAAAATGAGTGTGTGTATTTAATAGTATATTATACACCAAGGTGATGAAGACTGTTATTATTGACCGAGCACCAAGATTATTTCGCGAGGGGCTTTGCCCATCCCCATTGTGTATATACAATTTTTTCCACTACTAGCTAAATTTAAGACAAAAATTAAAAAAATTTCTTGTATAAATCGAGTAGCACAGGAACGTAAATTCGCCTTTCCACTAATAAAATAATAATAATAATAATAATAATAATACAGATTGACATTTCCACTAGTAACACTTATTTGTAAACAACAGGTGCGTTCATAAAACATAACTTATAACTGAACCGTTGATGAGCGCTCACTGAGCAACAGATAATAATGGTTGACGTGTGTCTGCTGAACGATCATTTTTTTGGAAAACATTAATATTGAAATTATGGCTAGATACAATCTAATTCTTGCATTATTAGATGATGGTAATATAATTGATACAAACAGAAATATTATAACCCATACAATAGAAAATTTGCAGAAACTATTACAACATCATTATAATATAAGAAGACGTGATAGTTGTGAAAAAAACAGGAATTATTATGAAGAAACAATTCCAGCGTATAATGTTATGTATCAAAGTGCGTTCACAGAACATTCACGCAACGGTTGTGTTTTCTGAACGCACCCAACGTTTGTAATTATTGCCATGTTCTAGTTACGGAATGTCATCAGTCATTATTGGTTGAGCGCGAATTATAAACTGATTGTATTTTTATTCAAATAATTTTATTGTGTTAGGTAATTTCAAAAAGCAAATACGTTAAAGATAATCTCCTGGACACACAATATTATGTTGCACAAGTTTTTGTTAAACTACTATCCCTGGATTTTAAAAACATTTGAATTTGTCCATTATTGACCTAGGTTAACAATAAAAAAAATTGTTAACCACTAATAGAGAAATTCAACTTCTCAGTTGCCTAGAAGACGCAATAATTGTCAACTTCATAGCTAGTATTGGGAAAAATACATTACGTAACTATACGGAAAAATGAATAGAAAAAAACAACAAGGCTTGGCCTTTCCCCCTTTCCTACACTCGGAAAGTTTGGACAGAAGAAACCCACCAAGACAGAACCAATTGCTAAAAGTTTAGCGATAACACATGGATATTCAAAAAAACCAAAATAGGGAGTTATATAGAACTTAATATTATAAATCGGAAACACATTCGCTATGAAAGTACGAAATTATAAACTATGGTATTGCAAACCACATAGAAAGATGTCTAAAAAAATAGTTTTTTTTACGACCATAAAGGAAAATGTACATTTCAAGTGCGTGTTCGATTAAGAAACCTACCACGTTGTAGTACAGATTTTCATTTCCCACGGGCTAGCTGTATCGAAATGTTTCATTTCCCACGACTTTCATGAGCTACTAGACTGTCATTATATTATAATATATGATCGAGTCATGTTTGTTAAGGTCTATCTAATAATTTAACATTTCACATCAGTGTTTACAAAATTCATTTATAATTAGTATATTATACACCAAGCGACTAAAGTGACCCATTTAATCCACCTAAGGGATTACTGTCACTTTAGTCGAGAGGTGTATACAATACTTTTTGCCATTCTGGTAATTCTACATACATTTTTAATAAAAATAAATACTACTTAGGATGGACTTTTACGAAACTTGGCTGGGCATCGAGGACGGACTTCTAAAATGCATCGCAGATGTACGTTTTTATTTGTACTTTTAATCCCTTGGGGTTTTAACTGTCACTTCATATCCTTGGGTCTAAAAGTGACACTTTAGATTCTAACATGTGAGAGTAAAGTGACCACTCTAGTCTCGGAATTGCAAAAATATAATTGAAAATGGGTAGCGATAGTGAGGATGATTTGATATTTGACATGCTGATCCCGATATGTAAACTAGCCATGGGTTTAGAAGGACATCGCTCACTATCCTGGTAGATGCAGGAGGTGATATTACTTCTTTAAAGAGACACGATCGTTGATAACTTTTTTCGCAGGTGAATTATAACGATTTTTTCTGCATACAGTATTTTTATTTCCGAGTTATGAAAATTTGAAAATTTTGAACGTTATTTGTTTCACGACGTAGGTAGGTACATACACAAAAAGAAAAAAACATATGGTTTGTTCAGCGTTAAGAACCCGACTTAATAATTTCAGAGAAAAAATTATCTAAACCATGCAACAATGACGACAGTAAAGTTAATAATAAAAATTGTTATGAAAAATATTATAGATTTGTTTATGACTCAGATGGTCGTAGAAAAAGTACAGTGTACAATTTGCATGAAATGACCCATTTCCAACTCGTAGGTATACGATTTTATATACCTACTCGTGGGAAATGTATGTCATTTCATGCTCATTGTACAATATACTATTGTCAGCAACGGAAAGAGACAACAAAAGTATGCCGCAAAAAATACTATCAGTACACCAAAATAATCCATAAATTGTCGTGTAACAAAAAGAACGTGTTTTACACAACATAATAGCAAGTATCCAAAATAATGTACTCTAGATACAACATCAAGAGATCATAAGGCATACGAAAAATAAAGATATTAGTGCTTTTGCACAACGGTAAAGATAAACACAAAAGATAGTGTATGTATTATGACATATACGATAGTAGAAAAGCAAATTCTACTAAATAAAGACACAAAATGCATTTGTGACCTAACACAATTGTTGACAACAAAAAGTACAAAATATTGAAGATATATTCTGATATGAAATCAAAATTAAGATAAAAAGAATAATCCAAAAAGAAACTTAATATAGAAATACGGGATAAATTACCAAAACTAATCAGAATCACTATCAGATTTGATTCGCAAATTATAATTATACCTAGATAAATTCGTATCAATAGAATGTCGATCAGAAAACTCATCATCAGGAAGATTTTCCTCTACGTCAATGAATTGATTTTTTAAATATGTAACATGCCAGTTACCTAAATCATTACCGGGAAGGTCTTAAATTATACACTAATTTAGAGATCACTTTGATGACAATACAAGGAGCAAATTTAGCTGCAAAATTGTTAGATTTTGATGAAAGAACATAATTCTTTTTCCATAACCTGTCACCAACATGAAATTGCAAATCTCTCTTTCGTAAATTGTAATGTTTCGCATTTTTCTCATATGTGTTTTTGAACTTTTTACGAACGTCAACAAAAAGTTTAGGAAGTGTTTGAACATAATTATTTAATTGTAATTTTTCACCAGTATTAATAATGTTATTCGGGTTTTCAGAAATTGCCCGTAATAATCTCCACTTAACGGAACGTTTCGAGCAAAATTGAGAAAAGCTGAGAAATAACCAGTAACGTCATGTCTCGCGGTTCTAATTGGTTGTGCAACCTTATGTAACGAGTATCCCAGTTATTATGAGACGAATTTTTATTAATATAACACCTTAGAGCTGTAACAATTTGTACACAGTTTTGTTGCCATGCGCTGTCTTGGTACAGCAAATGAACAATTATTTTCACCTATCTTTCTACCAAAGTCGAATTGAGGCTATTGCTTATCCCGGACACATTTTTTCTTGAGTTATTTTGTTCGTGGATAATAAAGACTTTCAGTTGCCAGCTCTCTCTGGTTCAAAATTAAAAGTGGAGAACATAATATTTCATAAAAATTAGCGGTTATCTATGCAGACACATCTAAATTTCTGATATAATTACTCCAGAAATGGATTACATCATTTTTGTGTTTCAAAAGGAACTTAAATATACAAAATTACAGAAAAGGAATTTTTCTGGATTTACCATCCGTTTAACAATTTTTTCTATTAAAATTTCGTTCTATTCTATTGACTTTAGTAAATGAAACTAGTACTACCTATATACTTACGAACAGTGTTATATGCCAGTGTAATTAGGTAATCAATCAATCATTTTGTCCTGAACAAGGAAAGTGAATAATATTTTTTGCATACGTAGCTGGAATCATTAATCAATTCGTGAAAGCCTGTAACGTTTCGCTTGTGTCAAATTGAGTGCATTGCAGAATTTATACTGCATTCAATTAAAGCAAAATTTATATAAAATAGCAACAAATTCTTTTTTTAATGGAGTGCGGTGTATTCTCTCTATTCCGAGAATAGTTCTTTGCTTTGATTCTGACGGAAAATCAAAATATTCGTCTTTTCAAACTCACATTATATACCAAGAGCTTTGTAATAAGTGAGTCAGAAATAAAAACAATAAAATCTCTAAAAACAGGCGAGAATGTTCTATGGATCTCATGGAATTATTTGATGAAATTAATTCCTGAAAATGTGAATATTGAGAAATAATATATTGTAGTAAATAAAAGCCAACTCTGGTTGCATTTCTAGAAATAGCCGATCAGCGGGGACAAAATTTTTGAGAAAAGATGTCCAAGAAATGTCTACTACATTTTACCTTTCCTCCCTACCTATCTAATATGCGAGAAAAGTATTGGTTTACCCCAAAAAAAAGTTGGAATTCTGAAAAAATTTTACGTTTTCCAAGAACAACACGAAAAAACGGTTTTTAGAAAAAAAATCCTGTGTGTATGTCATCGTCGTCGGCCACTTTTCGTTACATGTCTTGTTAGCACGATACAGCCTCTGGAGTGCAACAAGATACCAGTTTTATGATTGAATATTGTTCAGGACATGTCACAGATGATCCCTATTGATTTTCAGCTCACCTGAGCCAGTACAGCGGGTGGTATAGTACTTGAAGTACGAAATTTTTGTCATTTCTGGAGAAATTTCAGTTTGTTAGCACGATACAGCCTCCGGAGTGCGAAAAAGTCACCAATTTTATGGTTGAATATTATTCAGGACGTCTCACAGATGAACTCTATTGATTTTCAGCTCACCAGAGCCAGTACAACAGGTGCTATAATACTTTAAGTACGACATTTTTGTCGTTTTTGGAGAATTTTCAGTTTGTTAGCACGATACAGTCTCCGGAGTATATACAAGTGACCGATTTTATGATTGGATATCATTTAGGGTATCTCCAAGATGAACCCTATTGATATTCAGCACACTAAAGCCAGTACATCGGGTGCTATGGTACTTGTAGTACCAAACTTTTGGAGAATTTTCAGATTGTTAGCACGATACAGCCAGTGTGTACAAGTGGCCAATTTTATAATTGGATATTTTTTTCAAGGTGTCTGACAGATGTACCCTATTTATTTTCAGGTGACTAGACCGAGTACAACGGGTCCTATAAATCCAGATATACTACATTTTTGGTCATTTTTTGGAGAAATTTTGGTTATCTCACAGATGCGGAAATAGTATATTAAGTACCAAGTGTCAAAAAGGTTACTTTAGTCACGAGTTTTACTAGGCACGAGTGGAGAGAAGCGGAACGAGTTCCTTGTGAAACGAGTGACTAAAGGCGTTTTTAACACGAGGTCCTTACTATACTTTTTCTTCGCCCGCGGGAAGGAAAACATTATATTATATTTGAATTATATTCATTACTTGACGGACGATGACTGACAGCTGACTGATAAATCAAATGACGCAGAATAACAAAATTATCAAGGAGCATGAAATTTAACATACAAAAGATACGCTCGATTTGACGTTTAAAAAACAAAAGATAAACGAGATGTGACTTTTCGCATTTTAAACACTAGTGTTTAAAGAGTCGTTTTGTGCATGTCAAACCCGTGTTCAAAGTGCGGTTTTAGTAGCGGAAGTAGAAAAAGTTAGTTTTAATAATTAAAACTGTTTAATTTCGTTGAGAAACACGATCTAGAACAATTACTGGTATTATATATAAGCGCTACAGCCGAGATCAATGAGTCACTGCAGTACGGGTCGTCGCATCGATAAAATCAGTATTGTAAAGAATGTAGATAGTTCTTATAAGTGTATAGTAAAATTGAGTTCATACAGACGCGAATCGCGATTTGTGAATTCGCAGAAAAATAATTCGCCAGTTCGGGCTATCTCATATAGTTGCGATATGTACTTTTATTTTGATTGCATTATTTACAAACAAAGAATAATGCAACCTACCTCACTGCTTTCCATGTCAGAAACTGAATAATAATAAAAATGATAGTGGACAGAAAAACAAAAAATCCAAAAAGTACTAGAACACTAAAACCAAATTCAATGTTCCAAAACAACTTTACTCAACTAAAATTTTAAGTCGTAAAAACTGACTATCTTGTCAACCTTCAAGTAATTTTTGCTAGTCGTTGTTACGTCTTAAAGACGTGGTTAACACGTAACTACTACCAAAATGAGGAACACATTGATCTTTGTGAAGCTGCCAAAATCATTTCGGCAGAATCATATTAAACCTATTACGATTTTTAGTACCCATTTTGTACTAATTTATACCACAAAAAATAATTTTGTACCTTTGCCCATTAAAGCAAAAAACATTGCGCTGCTAGCTTCATGTTAACCTAGAAAGCCCAAATTAAAGATAATTTGAATAAAATGAAAATTAATACAGAAAATTGAAGAACTGAATTTGTACACAAAAAAAATTAACGTCAACCCCCTCAAACAACCCCTGTTGTGATAAATTGAATAGCAATCCCATACTTCTCCAATCTTTTCAATATTTCTTGAAAAACGAAATATTAAAGTCGATTATATTAGTATTAAATTTGTACTAATTTGTACCACGAAGAATATTCCAAAATTGGAAGTCGACTTTTTTATTTCTTTTTTCAAGAAATTTTGAGGACAATAGGCTTGCTATTCAATTTATCAAAGCAGGGGTTGTTTAAGTGGGTTGACTTTAATATTTTGGAATATTTTTCATAGTACCAATTAGTAAACATCTAGTTTTAATAGAATCGACTATAATATTTCGTTTTTCAAGAAATATTGAAAAGATCGGAAAAATATGTGCTCGCTATTCAATTTATCGCAACAGGGGTTGTTTGAGGGGGTTGACGTTCATATTTTTTGTGGTACAAATTCAGTTTTAATGAAGTCGACTTTTATATTTCGTTTTTCAAGTAATTTTGATAAGATCTGAGGATAATGGGCTTGCTATTCAATTTATCAAAGCAGGGGTTGTTTAAGTGGGTTGACTTTAATATTTGTCATGGTACAAATTAGTACACATTTAGTACTAATAGAATCTAGTTTAATATTTCGTTTTTCAAGAAATATTGAAAAGATCGGTGAAGTATGGGCTTGCTATTCCATTTATCGCAACAGGGGTTTTGAGGGGGTTGACGTTAATATTTTTTGTGGTACAAATTCAGTTTTAATGGAGTCGACTTTTATATTTCTTTTTTCAAGGAATTTTGATAACATCTGAGGATAATGGGCCTGTTATTCAATTTATCAAAGGAGGGGTTGTTTAAGTGGGTTTGACTTTAATATTTTGGAATATTTTTCATGGTACAAATTAGTACACATTTAGTACTAATAGAATGAACTTTAATATTTAATTTTTCAGAGAATATTGGAAAGATCGGCGAAGAATGGGCTTGCTATTCAATTTATCGATCAGGAGTTGACGTTCATATTGTCTGTGCTACAAATTCAGTTCTTCAATTTCCTGTATTAATTTTCATTTTATTCAAATTATTTTTAATTTGGGCTTTCTAGGTTAACATGAAGCTAGCAGCGTCATGTTTTTTTCTTTAATGGGTAAAGGTACAAAATTATTTTTTGTGGTACAAATTAGTACAAAATGAGTACTAAAAGTCGTAATAGGTTTAATATGATTCTGCCGAAATGGATCTGCCAGCTTCACAGACGTACACATTTGTGGTAACCACAACGTCATAAAAACGTTGCAGTGACAGACACAAATACGTAAAAATGCCGTTGCAACGACGTCATAATAATGTAATAATGTAGTAATTTTCATAACACATTTTCTGTCCTCCTCAGCAATACGTGAAACACAATTTCGTCTCTTTATCTTTTATAGTTTAGATCTAAACATCTAAAGTATGATGACATGCTCTACATAACCACAATAATATAATATTGGTAAATAATACAACGTAAAACACGCTCAATTGAGGTCTCATTTCAAAATCATAAACCGGACATAAGTAAAGTGGGCTAGGCGGGTTCTAGGCCATTCCTTATGTAAAATAACATGGGAAATCGCCAAGGTCCATCGTGGTAATTTTTGGCTCAATTCTGTCTGCGCATGCACCAACCAGAGGCGGCCGTCAGCCATCTTGTGCCTTGTGCCATGTATGCTGACGACATCACCCCTACCCAGTTAGTTGATAATGTGTATAATGGTCGCAGTAGTGTACCTAAGCGGGTTTCAACTCACTACTTCGAAAAAGGTCCGCTAGGCGACGGTGGCGCTGGTGTCGGTGGCGCTGCGTTGGCGCTGTCGGCGGTGTCGTCCATTTTTAATCCAGTCGGCCATTTTTTATTATCCAGTAGATTTCGCTAGATGGCGCGCTTCAATTTTGCAGATTTCTTTTTTAGATGTGTGTCGTCCATTTTTTATCCGGTAAGTTTGTGCATGACGTAAAAATTTTTGCCCCGAGTGAGATTCGAGCCCACGACCTCATCTTTCCCAGCCTACACCGCTACATGTCTGCCATGAGGGTTCCAATATATTTTAGTTTTGAAAGTGATCAGTATAAGTATTTTGAAATCTCACGAGGCGTGATTTCACGATGCGATGTAATTTTCTTCAATGCGCCGATTTTAATGCATGAATATGTTCCACATTTTGAAAAAAATGTATTAAAATCGAAAAAAAAAATTTACCCCGAGTGAATTTCGAACCCACGACCTCATCGTTCCCAGCCTAGACCGCTACATGTTTGCTATGGTGGATTCATACAAATTATGTTTTGAAATGAATTATATGCGTATTATTTTGAAATGACGCACTAAAAGCTGTACACCGAGGTGTCTCATATATTATCGGATTTCACGATTGCTTCAATGTAAATTTCTTCAATACTCCCTTGTACTAATATCGTTTTAGTTATTAGAACATGTGAATCAAATGCAGTTGAATCAGAATCCATCATAATCGTTCATTGTATATAATTGTATAATCAGTGATAATATAAAAAGTTTTATCATACACACATGAGAGAGAAATTCATATGTAACAAATAATTTACTGAAACGAATCCGAATTTTATAACGCTAGAATTATTTTTTAAAATCTCCTTCATCACGACGTTATATCATAAAGCTTATTAACGTTTCGCTGTATTAAATAGGGATGACTTTCCTCAATGTATTTTCATAGAAATTTTTCTATACACCTTTGAAGAAAAAAAATATTATTTGTGTTGTTATTACTAATTATAAAAATATAGGGAATATTGACAATAATAAAGAACCTTGAATTCACGACATACGATTGGAAGTGTTTTTTTATTAAGCATAAAATATTCTTTGAACTAATATCTATACCTAAGAACAGGAAGTCTCTCTCGCCAACACTTGTTCGGGTAGGGAACGCATTAAAAGATTTCAATGACAATATTCTGTATAGTGGTTGATTTGAGAAGCCGACAAGACGTTGAGCTTAGATCAGAAAGATTATTAATGTTTCTATATTAAATAGTCCGCTGTATGATACATAAATTAGGTTCATTACAGTATACGAATATTTTTTTCAATACAGGGTGTTAAAAGATATTTGCATCCCTATTATTATTCTGCGGGGAATATCTACGTAAAATATACGAGGCATGTTATGATTAAAATTGATATATACATGGGGTGTTTGTAATTATTAAGACTGTAGAAATATTTAGATATAAAAGTTAATGACACACACAGTTTAGTAGTATTTTGAGCGGGATGTCTACGTAAATTATAACAAATATATGTCTGAATATGATACTGAGAAACCATCAACGTACATACAGATACCGCATTTTTTATACAGGGTGTGGTCATCAAACATACAATTTTTTCTTTATATACAGGGTGTAGTCAAAAATATGTGATGTTCATATATACAGAGTGTAGTCATAAAAAGATGCGATTTTATACAGGTGTAGTCATAAAGATACCGTATTTTTTATATATACAGGTCGTAGTCATAAAAAATCCAAATTTTTTCATAAAAGATGCCACAGGGTATATAAAGATAAGGACGTTACAATGAATCTCTGCTATTATTGGTCAAATTTTCATCGAACAAACCGCATTGGTAGATTATTTCCACATACAGGATGTTACTAGAACGACAACGACAATGGCAGCAAATCCACTTTATTCGACAACAGAGGACACCCAAAGCTTTTGCATGCTTGAGATTTGTTGCTCGTACGACTACACTATAGTAAAATATGATGTGACTCATTATATTATTAAACGGATAACACACATCAGAAGTCTATCAGACAAATAGCAGAGGGGTAACAGAAGGGATAACAAACACACCCCAGACTCACATCATAAGTCTGTTTGACAGTGCTAGTAATAACAAATTTACTGCGACACTCGGTTTATATGAATTATTTTCCAAGAAAACAACAAAATGAAGCAATGATTTCACAACTTTTTCATACACTGAATGTCATTTTTATTATAGTTGCAGTGAAACAAGAGCACACTTTACAACTCAAGCAGAGGGACAGCAGACACACATCATAGGGTTAGCACACATACACCACAGAGGCACCAGACATGCACCACCGTTATACGTTTGACATTTTTGGTATCAAACAGTACTCTTTGAAACAAAATATCAGGAATTAGCACACATACACCACAGAGGCACCAGACATGCACCACCGTTATACGTTTGACATTTTTGGTATCAAACAGTACTCTTTGAAACAAAATATCAGGAATCTTGTATTTCCGAATTTCATTATGCATCACCCCAAATATTTAGAGGGACGTATGATACTGATGGCGATATTGATAATTTTCATATACATTATAGCTATTTATAATTTAATCACGTTATTTGTATATTCCTTTAATATAGTTATATGCTTTTCTGTATTTGTAAATTCTTAAAATTAAACTGTTATATGCTTTACCCAAATAACAGTAAGACTACGCTCTTCAGGCACGGATTATTATACCGAAATGTGATAACACTTTCGACAACATGATTATAAAACTAACAATTTTAGTAATGGAACTCACAAAATGCTATCCAAATATTGTTATTTGTCTGTATAAGAGAGAGAAATTACGGTCGACGGGCAGGTATGATTTTATCTGAAAAATAACAATGACATTCTCGGAGGGTCAAAAAGATTTCACCCGCTGTGTGTTACATAAAATGTAAGGAATGTATATGCAAACATAGAATTTGTATCTTCCCATGATGGTCGTTATGGTACTAAAAATCTCATTTCTAGTCCGCGTTATCGCAATAGAACAATTTTCAATGATGATCCGACTCTAAGGAAAATTAAAAAATCTCCATTTTCAATAAACCAATGGGAGTAGTCAATTGTATGCTATTGTACACAGACACTAACAGTTTTGCTCACCAACTTACTTGTAACGATGCATATAAACATTTAATTGACGCAAAAATTGACAAATTTGATACATAAGACTACTACACTAATAATCCATACAATATACCTAGAGTTAATAAAAAGTATTATGCGTAATGAAAGATGAGTCTAATGAACAAATCATCACACATTTCGTTGGTCCAAAATGTACGGCTACAAAGTTCAGTGTGGGAGTAAAGTCGTTAAAGAGTATTAAAAAATGTGTAGTAAAAAATAACTTTTGATGATTATGTCGATTGTATGAAAAATTGGAAACAGATGACAATTACTCAAAATACGATACGTTCCTTTGTCCATAATGTGTATAGTGTTGAACAAACCAAAATCGCGTTGAGTCCTCACAATGATAAAAGGAAATTACTTTATAATTATTTATGGGAACGATGAGGTCGTGGGTTCGAAACTCACTCGGGGTAAAATTTTTTTCTCAAGCAGGATGAAGTTAATCTAAAACATATATTTGAGGAACATGTGTCACCAGACATGACATTTGAAGAATTTAAAAAGAAATACGATACGTTCCTTTGTACATAATGTGTATAGTGTTGAACAAACCAAAATCGCGTTGAGTCCTCACAATGATAAAAGGAAATTACTTCATAATTCTTTATGGAAACGATGAGGTCGTGGGTTCGAAACTCACTCGGGGTAAAATTTTTTTCTCAAGCAGGATGAAGTTAATCTAAAACATATATTTGAGGAACATGTGTCACCAGACATGACATTTGAAGAATTTAAAAAGATTTGCTCAGAATGTTGGTCGACTACTAACAACTATGGAACATTGGTGATTGTAAAAGGTCAGAAGGAGATAAAAACACAATAATTTCAATTAATCAATTTATTACATCATCTAAATCATTTACAACTTTAGGTTTACAGAAATATATAAATTCTCTAAGTGCCGCAGACAATATGCTATCACTACAATCACATATGCTATACAATAACTCAAATTTACTTAAATGTACATTATTTTGAGCAAAATTCCTAATAAGTTCAATCATATTTCTATAGTATTCACCAAAATTTAGAGATTCCAAATGGGCGAGACGTGTGGAAATGAGGTGATGATGGAGTTGTAGAATTTGATGAACATCTTGTTGAGTTAAAGGGAACCTGATGCCGTGTTTGATTACTTCCAACTACACAATCGAATATTACTTGATGAATGGTACAGTAGTCGCCACATTGTATCGTCTCTGACTCATAATCATCGTAAAACGCTGGAAGTGGCTCATCTATGAACGAATTATTATTCAAAATATCGATAAACGTGGCCCATTCGAAAGTGCTGAAAGAGATTTTCGTAGGTTTATTCGTTTCTGATAGAGTGATTGCGCTACCAAACGTTCTTGCTGGACTCAAACCACAACCAATTTGAAAATTCGTATGTGTAGGATACTCGATATACAAAATATGATCTAATTCGGCACTATAATTATAACTTTCTGTACTACTACTAAAACCAATATCTTGAGAGCTCATATTGACGACTAACAATCTAACCTACAGCTTTCTCCAATTTATACCATGACCTACCCCATATCTTCATACAAAAATGTATTCATACGCGGCGCAGCGAAAAGTAGTTACCCAACTACAACATCTCTATTTTCGATCCAACTGTTGTGTTTTGTGTCTAAACCCTACCATTTAACAAACATTTTGTTGCCTTTTCTTCTAAGCACCTTTTCCACCAAGTAAATATCTGGATTTGACGTTTTCTGTAACTCTTCCTCGTAAAACCCTCCACTGATTGGTATACCCTGCATATCTTCTAGCAAATATGCGGTGGGAATTGTTATTTTAACTTTAACGATTTTGAATAGTTCAGCCGTCCAATTGGGTGTATATCCTTTCTCAAAGACATGTTTCGACATGCTTATACGTACAATATCACCAACTTTAAATTTACGACGTCCGACAATCTTTAGATGTGTATATGTTTTGTTTAAAATATCTTTTTCATTGGATTTATTGACATTGGAAGGTTTATAGTTGGTAGTTGAATGCTTTGTATTATTGTATTCCATCGTAATTTTGGGTAAAATGTTTATCCATTAATGTGTGCCATTTAAACTGAAATGTTTGTAAAGCTTTAATTTCAATGTTCTAATAACTCTTTCTGCCATAGAAGCTAAATACACTATAAAGATTAATCCCTACTGATTTTCAATTTAATTTCGTTATTTGTATATTTATTTAATATAGTTATATGCTTTTCGTATTTGTGTATTCTTTAAATTCAACCGTTATATGCTTTTCTTCGTCTTCTCTATTCTATTTTTCCGTATTTTATTTGTAAATTAAATGTTTAAAACAATATGTATGTTGTAATAAGTTTGCTTAATAAAAAATCATCCTTACAACCCGCATGACTATAGGGAGAAGAGAGAGAAAAATGAAACGCAAACATTTCAATCAAATAAATTTATTACATTGTTTTCATCCAAACCGTTTACAACTTTTGACTTATAATAATTCTCTAAGTACAACACTACTACTTACAATAACTCTAATTTACTCAAATTTCAATTATTTTGAACAAAATTCATGGTTATATCTACAATTTTTTAAAATATTCACAAAAACTTGGAGATTCTAAATATGTGAGTCGGTGTGAAATGAGACAATGATTGACTTGTAGAATTTGATGAATATCTTCTCAACATAAAAGGAAGCTGGTGTCATGTTTTATCACTTCCAACTATTTAACGTAATCAAATATTACTTGTAGAATGGTGTAGTAATCCCCACATGGCATCGTCTCGGGATCATATTCTTCGTAACATGCTGGAAGTGATGCACTTATAAATGAATTTTCAATCAAAATATCGGTTAGCGTAGCCCATTCGTATGTGCTGAAGGAGATTTTCGCTGGTTTATCAATGTTTGATTTACAGAGAAAATTTTTTAGGTAAGTACATCTGTATTATAAAACTACCTAAATATATTGTTGAGCAAATCCTTATACCAAAGAGATTCCAACAAAATTTTTTTGTTTCTACGTATTGATTCACTTTATTACGAAACTTTAGTTATACAATAGTCATTGGTCCAAGTGTTAGAGATCTTCTTCTTTATGTTTTTTCTATTCAATAATGTTTGCTAGAATGAGCTCTTCAATTATTTTATGAAATTCATCATCATTCCGGTGTAGTTGTTTTAATCTGTCTACCAATAAGTTCGGATCTGACCAATTAGAAAGAATATCATAGCTTTTTGGTGTGTGAAACCCTCTTGTAATTGGTTCATTGAGTTGTTTTATGGTATTATTCAACTTATTGTTAAAGCAAAATTTATGAGAGTAATCGAACTGTTTTGTAATATTACCCGAATTTCCGGAGTATTTACGCTTTTTAAAGAGCGGTTTAATTATTTCACTGAATTTAGTGGGACAAGCCTGATGTTTTAGAGGTCCTCTTCTATCACGATGGATATCCGTTAATTCCAGTATCTGTTTGTATAATTGTAAATCAATTGGGGTGAAATGTTTTGGATTCTTATAGAATACTAACTGTTTCAAACAGGGCGTACTTTTAAATACTCTGCCACCTACAATTAGTTGTTCATCATTAAATTGTAGTTGTTTGTTTCCAAACATCCATTGTTCACCCTTTAATTGCGGTCCGTAAGCATGGTCGAGAATCCATTGTTCAATTCCTAATTCTGGAGTGTAAGCACAGTCAGATTCTTTTGATACATTCTGATTATTGTCATTAAGTACTTGTTTGAGCGAAGAGTCTTCCCGCTCTACCTCATCTTCGCTCATTACGGGCTGGATTGGTGCGTCTTTCGGTGAATCTCCACCTTGATTTGGACTGCCCAGTGATTCTGCTATTTGTTTGAGAGGATATGTAGCAGACTTGACATATTCTCCATAACATTTCTTATTAGTTCTTTTAAGCGACTTATATTTTTTATGTAAAGCTGTTGCATGCTGTGAGACCTGACCTATCTGAACTGCTTGACCTAGGGTTTTAACGCTCTCTGGTTGCTCAGCTCCCTCTGATCGCTCAGCTCCCTCAGGTCTCACAACTGAGTGATGAGCAACCAGAGGGTTTGTATCTGTTTTTCCATAAGATAGCATGAAAAAATAGCGTATTTTTAAGCTATTTGAGCAATTCTGATACTTTTTTGTCTATTTAGTTATAATATTTTTATTTGGGGAAGATGATGTATTATTAAACTAATAATTCCAATTAAAATGTGTGGGTGCGCGATTCAATATATTATTAAACGGTTAGCAGACATACACATCAGAGACACATTAGAACGTATATTGGTGGTGCATGTCTGGTCATTGAAAACGTCAAATCCAGATATTTACTTGGTGGAAAAGGTGCTTAGAAGAAAAGGCAACAAAATGTTTGTTAAATGGTTGTGTTTAGACACAAAACAGTTGGATCGAAAATACAGATGTTGTAGTTGGGTAACTACTTTTCGCTGCGCCGCGTATGAATACATTTTTGTATGAAGGTATGGGGTAGGTCATGGTATAAATTGGAGAAAGCTGTAGGTTAGATTGTTAGTCGTCAAGATAGTGGTTTTAGTAGTAGTACAAAAAGTTATAATTATAGTGCCGAATTAGATCATATTTTGGAAATGTATGAAATAGCCGCTAAAAAAGAAGACCAGTACCTGTTGTATATCGAGTATCCTACACATACGAATTTTCAAATTGGTTGTGGTTTGAGTCCAGCAAGAACGTTTGGTAGCGCAATCACTCTATCAGAAACGAATAAACCTACGAAAATCTCCTTCAGCACTTTCGAATGGGCCACGTTTATCGATATTTTGAATAATAATTCGTTCATAGATGAGCCACTTCCAGCGTTTTACGATGATTATGAGTCAGAGACGATACAATGTGGCGACTACTGTGCCATTCATCAAGTAATATTCGACTGTGTAAAATGGTTGGAAGTAATCAAACACGGCATCAGCTTCCCTTTAACTCAACAAGATGTTCATCAAATTCTACAACTCCATCATCACCTCATTTCCACACGTCTTGCCCATTTGGAATCTCTAAATTTTGGTGAATACTATAGAAATATGATTGAACTTATTAGGAATTTTGCTCAAAATAATGTACATTTAAGTAAATTTGAGTTATTGTATAGCATATGTGATTGTAGTGATAGCATATTGTCTGCGGCACTTAGAGAATTTATATATTTCTGTAAACCTAAAGTTGTAAATGATTTAGATGATGTAATAAATTGATTAATTGAAATTATTGTGTTTTTATCTCCTTCTGACCTTTTACAATCACCAATGTTCCATAGTTGTTAGTAGTCGACCAAAATTCTGAGCAAATCTTTTTAAATTCTTCAAATGTCATGTCTGGTGACACATGTTCCTCAAATATATGTTTTAGATTAACTTCATCCTGCTTGAGAAATTAATTTTACCCCGAGTGAGTTTCGAACCCACGACCTCATCGTTTCCATAAAGAATTATGAAGTAATTTCCTTTTATCATTGTGAGGACTCAACGCGATTTTGGTTTGTTCAACACTATACACATTATGGACAAAGGAACGTATCGTATTTCTTTTTAAATTCTTCAAATGTCATGTCTGGTGACACATGTTCCTCAAATATATGTTTTAGATTAACTTCATCCTGCTTGAGAAAAAAATTTTACCCCGAGTGAGTTTCGAACCCACGACCTCATCGTTCTCATAAAGAATTCTGAAGTAATTTCCTTTTATCATTGTGAGGACTCAACGCGATATTGGTTTGTTCAACACTATACACATTATGGACAAAGGAACGTATTTTGAGTAATTGTCATCTGTTTCCAATTTTTCATACAATCGACATAATCATCAAAAGTTATTTTTTACTACACATTTTTTAATACTCTTTAACGACTTTACTCCCACACTGAACTTTGTAGCCGTACATTTTGGACCAACGAAATGTGTGATGATTTGTTCATTAGACTCATCTTTCATTACGCATAATACTTTTTATTAACTCTAGGTATATTGTATGGATTATTAGTGTAGTAGTCTTATGTATCAAATTTGTCAATTTTTGCGTCAATTAAATGTTTAAATGCATCGTTACAAGTAAGTTGGTGAGCAAAACTGTTAGTGTCTGTGTACAATAGCATACAATTGACTACTCCCATTGTTGGAAGCATAAAATTATAGTGAAAGTCGTACATTCCAGTTTTGGAAATATCGAGAATTGGCATATCCATATACATTGGTTTATTGAAAATGGAGATTTTTTAATTTTCCTTAGAGTCGGATCATCATTGAAAATTGTTCTATTGCGATAACGCGGACTAGAAATGAGATTTTTAGCACCATAACGACCATTATGGGAAGATACAAATTCTATGTTTGCATATACATTCCTTACATTTTATGTAACACACAGCGGGTGAAATCTTTTTGACCCTCCGAGAATGTCCTTGTTATTTTTCAGATAAAATCATACCTGCCCGTCGACCGTAATTTCTCTCTCTTATACAGACAAATCACAATATTTGAATAGCATTTTGTGAGTTCCATTACTAAAATTGTTAGTTTTATAATCATGTTGTCGAAAGTGTTATCACATTTCGGTATAATAATCCGTGCCTGAAGAGCGTAGTCTTACTGGTATTTGGGTAAAGCATATAACAGTTTAATTTTAAGAATTTACAAATACAGAAAAGCATATAACTATATTAAAGGAATATACAAATAACGTGATTAAATTATAAATAGCTATAATGTATATGAAAATTATCAATATCGCCATCAGTATCATACGTCCCTCTAAATATTTGGGGTGATTCATAATGAAATTCGGAAATACAAGATTCCTGATATTTTGTTTCAAAGAGTACTGTTTGATACCAAAAATGTCAAACGTATAACGGTGGTGCATGTCTGGTGCCTCTGTGGTGTATGTGTGCTAATTCCTGATATTTTGTTTCAAAGAGTACTGTTTGATACCAAAAATGTCAAACGTATAACGGTGGTGCATGTCTGGTGCCTCTGTGGTGTATGTGTGCTAACCATATGATGTGTGTCTGCTGTCCCTCTGCTTGAGTTGTAAAGTTGGCTCTTCTTTCACCGCATCTATGATAAAAATGACATTCATTGTATGACAAAGTTGTGAAATCATTGCTTCAAGATTTTTCTATTAGCGTAGCATTCTTTTTGAAGAGCAGCTTAATTATATTAATTTAGTTGGGTGCAAGCCTGATGTCTTAGATGTCCTCTTCTATCATGATGGATATCCGTTAATGCCAGTATCTGTAAATATGTTGCTCTTTTGTTGGTTACCAATATCACCATCAGTATCATACGCCCCTCTAAATATTTGGGGTGATTCATAATGAAATTCGGAAATACAAGATTCCTGATATTTTGTTTCAAAGAGTACTGTTTGATAACAAAAATGTCAAACGTATAACGGTGGTGCATGTCTGGTACCTCTGTGGTGTATGTGTGCTAACCTTGTGAAGTGTGTCTGCTGTCCCTCTGCTGTCCCTCTGCTTGAGTTGTAAAGTGTGCTCTTGTTTCACTGCAACTATAATAAAAATGACATTCAGTGTATGAAAAAGTTGTGAAATCATTGCTTCATTTTGTTGTTTTCTTGGAAAATAATTCATATAAACCGAGTTGCGCAGTAAATTTGTTATTACTAGCACTGTCAAACAGACTTCTGATGTGAGTCTGGGGTGTGTTTGTTATCCCTTCTGTTACCCCTCTGCTATTTGTCTGATAGACTTCTGATGTGTGTTATCCGTTTAATAATATAATGAGTCACATCATATTTTACTATAGTGTAGTCGTACGAGCAACAAATCTCAAGCATGCAAAAGCTTTGGGTGTCCTCTGTTGTCGAATAAAGTGGATTTGCTGCCATTGTCGTTGTCGTTCTAGTAACATCCTGTATGTGGAAATAATCTACCAATGCGGTTTGTTCGATGAAAATTTGACCAATAATAGCAGAGATTCATTGTAACGTCCTTATCTTTATATACCCTGTGGCATCTTTTATGAAAAAATTTGGATTTTTTATGACTACGACCTGTATATATAAAAAATACGGTATCTTTATGACTACACCTGTATAAAATCGCATCTTTTTATGACTACACTCTGTATATATGAACATCACATATTTTTGACTACACCCTGTATATAAAGAAAAAATTGTATGTTTGATGACCACACCCTGTATAAAAAATGCGGTATCTGTATGTACGTTGATGGTTTCTCAGTATCATATGCAGACATATATTTGTTATAATTTACGTAGACATCCCGCTCAAAATACTACTAAACTGTGTGTGTCATTAACTTTTATATCTAAATATTTCTACAGTCTTAATAATTACAAACACCCCATGTATATATCAATTTTAATCATAACATGCCTCGTATATTTTACGTAGATATTCCCCGCAGAATAATAATAGGGATGCAAATATCTTTTAACACCCTGTATTGAAAAAAATATTCGTATACTGTAATGAACCTAATTTATGTATCATACAGCGGACTATTTAATATAGAAACATTAATAATCTTTCTGATCTAAGCTCAACGTCTTGTCGGCTTCTCAAATCAACCACTATACAGAATATTGTCATTGAAATCTTTTAATGCGTTCCCTACCCGAACAAGTGTTGGCGAGAGAGACTTCCTGTTCTTAGGTATAGATATTAGTTCAAAGAATATTTTATGCTTAATAAAAAACACTTCCAATCGTATGTCGTGAATTCAAGGTTCTTTATTATTGTCAATATTCCCTATATTTTTATAATTAGTAATAACAACACAAATAATATTTTTTTTCTTCAAAGGTGTATAGAAAAATTTCCATGAAAATACATTGAGGAAAGTCATCCCTATTTAATACAGCGAAACGTTAATAAGCTTTATGATATAACGTCGTGATGAAGGAGATTTTAAAAAATAATTCTAGCGTTATAAAATTCGGATTCGTTTCAGTAAATTATTTGTTACATATGAATTTCTCTCTCATGTGTGTATGATAAAACTTTTTATATTATCACTGATTATACAATTATATACAATGAACGATTATGATGGATTCTGATTCAACTGCATTTGATTCACATGTTCTAATAACTAAAACGATATTAGTACAAGGGAGTATTGAAGAAATTTACATTGAAGCAATCGTGAAATCCGATAATATATGAGACACCTCGGTGTACAGCTTTTAGTGCGTCATTTCAAAATAATACGCATATAATTCATTTCAAAACATAATTTGTATGAATCCACCATAGCAAACATGTAGCGGTCTAGGCTGGGAACGATGAGGTCGTGGGTTCGAAATTCACTCGGGGTAAATTTTTTTTTCGATTTTAATACATTTTTTTCAAAATGTGGAACATATTCATGCATTAAAATCGGCGCATTGAAGAAAATTACATCGCATCGTGAAATCACGCCTCGTGAGATTTCAAAATACTTATACTGATCACTTTCAAAACTAAAATATATTGGAACCCTCATGGCAGACATGTAGCGGTGTAGGCTGGGAAAGATGAGGTCGTGGGCTCGAATCTCACTCGGGGCAAAAATTTTTACGTCATGCACAAA
Source organism: Galeruca laticollis (assembly GCA_963921935.1). Lineage (NCBI taxonomy): Eukaryota > Metazoa > Arthropoda > Insecta > Coleoptera > Chrysomelidae > Galeruca > Galeruca laticollis. The sequence goes on along the minus strand of OY998178.1, from coordinate 146,436,735 downwards.
CTTACCGGATAAAAAATGGACGACACACATCTAAAAAAGAAATCTGCAAAATTGAAGCGCGCCATCTAGCGAAATCTACTGGATAATAAAAAATGGCCGACTGGATTAAAAATGGACGACACCGCCGACAGCGCCAACGCAGCGCCACCGACACCAGCGCCACCGTCGCCTAGCGGACCTTTTTCGAAGTAGTGAGTTGAAACCCGCTTAGGTACACTACTGCGACCATTATACACATTATCAACTAACTGGGTAGGGGTGATGTCGTCAGCATACATGGCACAAGGCACAAGATGGCTGACGGCCGCCTCTGGTTGGTGCATGCGCAGACAGAATTGAGCCAAAAATTACCACGATGGACCTTGGCGATTTCCCATGTTATTTTACATAAGGAATCGCCTAGAACCCGCCTAGCCCCTTTACTGACATACTTTACGGATAAAATGGATACTTTTAGCTCTTAATTTATTATTCGGCTCCAAAATAATTAGCTTCTTTTAAAAACAGAAAATGTTTAGCGGCAAATGCAGTCTAGAAATTAATTTCATTTCGATAAAATTTATTATAGGGTATTCGTACATACAGTTTGCTCATAAAAATGAGATATTAACAATGTTCTGTATTCAAAAGTAGGACTAAGTATAATTTCGATAATAATTTTGGAATACACAAAATTGAAACTAATAATCATTATGGCGTCCAAGAAAATAACGATCTTACTGAGACTTTGACAACACTAAAGTTGTATTAATTAAAAAGGTAATTTTTAGGCTTATTTCAGAATGAAATAGGGCTATTGTAGAGAGTAGCATGACGCGACTTCGGAAAAATTTCAATGCAGTTTTTCGTTTTGGTTTTCCTAGATGCCAAAATCACACTCCGTTCCAACGGAATTTGTAAGCACGATAGAGGGCGTATTTTTTGACGGATCGAAACCAAACTCGCTTCAAAAATCGTTTAGGCCAAAATCTTGAACGAGTTCGTTAATGAGCCAAATCGGCCCTGTAAAAACAAAATGGCGGCCTGTCAAAGTTGAAAAAAAATCGTATTTCCTTTGTTTTTCATTTGACGCAAAAAAGTTACTAAGCTTTTTCATAGACCTTAACACGTTCTACAACTTTTGTATTCAACATTTTTCTCTAAATCGTACATTAAAACATTTATTTAAGAAAATTCACAAATTATAACGGAATTTGTAAGCACGATAGAGGGCGTATTTTTTGACGGATCGAAACCAAACTCGCTTCAAAAATCGTTTAGGCCAAAATCTTGAACGAGGTCGTTAATGAGCCAAATCGGCCCTGTAAAAACAAAATGGCGGCCTGTCAAAGTTGAAAAAAAATCGTATTTCCTTTGTTTTTCATTTGACGCAAAAAAGTTACTAAGCTTTTTCATAGACCTTAACACGTTCTACAACTTTTGTATTCAACATTTTTCTCTAAATCGTACATTAAAACATTTATTTAAGAAAATTAACAAATTATAACGGAATTTGTAAGCACGATAGAGGGCGTATTTTTTGACGGATCGAAATCGAACTCGCTACAAAAATCGGTTAGGCCAAAATCTTGAACGAGTTCGTTAATGAGCCAAATCGGCACAGTAAAAACAAAATGGCGGCCTGTCAAAGTTGAAAAAAAATCGTATTTCCTTTGTTTTTCATTTGACGCAAAAAAGTTACAAAGCTTTTTTATAGACCTTAACAAGTTCTACAACTTTGTGTGTGTGTGTGTGTGTGTGTGTGTGTGTGTGTGTGTGTGTGTGTGTGTGTGTGTGTGTGCGTGTGTGTGTGTGTGTGAAATTTTGGCCGTAGAAAACTTAGTTCTTAACCACAAAAAATATTTAATTTTAATGTTCAACTTTATATTGAAATTTGTGCACGTTTAAATAGCTCAACTAAGGCGTCTAAAATAGGTTTTTCGTTTAAACTTAATAGGTGAGTTAAATTTGTCGGTAAAGAAATATTGTGATTAATGAGAAAATTTAGAAATATATTTATTTGATATTGGTGATTTCTACAGGAAAAAATTAAATGTTTAAGATCAGCTATTAAACTATTGTCGCATGAACATTCCTATTTTAGCAAGGTGCGCAGGAAAGATACCATGATTTAGTTTCATTCTAGTTACTATCGTAGTGTAGTATTTATTTTTATTGTATTCTTGAATATGTGGTATTGTTTTGGGTATTTCTGGATGTATAAGTGTGTTTGGGTTTTTAGACTCTTTTACGTATTCCTGCCATACACTATTCCAACTGTGAGTGATTTGTCTTTTAAGTGACGGCAATAGGTCAAGTGTGTTATAAAAATCAAAAAACTTGTTTTCCAAAACTGCCTTTTTGGCAAGGCTATCATCTACAATTTCATTCCCTTTAATGCCAGCATGTCCTTTTACCCAGATGAACGTTAATTCAGTATCAGAATTACTTAATAGGTATAGATAGTTTTTAATATTCCATAAAAGGGAATTGTTTACCTGATTATATAATTTTTTAGTTCCTATAGTTTCCAATGCTGCTTTTGAATCGGTTATTATAAGACTATTGCCAATTTTGTTCTCAAATATATAAGTGAGGAATTGCCATATTGCATACATCTCCGCTGTGAAAATTGAACATGTATCATGTAAACGCATTTTAACAGAAAAACATTTATTCGAATGATAAAAGGCACATCCAGTTCCATTATTGGTTTTTGAGCCATCCGTGTAAATAGTTGAATATTTTGTATAGTTTGAAAGAATGGATATCATAATGTTTATGTTAACTATGTCTGAAAGTGAATATAAGGGGAATATGATGTTAGGTTCAAATATACATGAGTCATAGCTGAATCTAAACATTGGATATTTGTCGACAGTATGAATTAACTCATGAAATTTATTAGTAAAAATAAAAGCATCGACCAAAGGTGGATTATTTTTAATCTTCCAATATTTGTTTGTTAAAAATTGTGTTGTGAGATAAGCAAGATTATTGAGGTAATTGCAGCAATCTTTTTCTCTAATTTTGATTAAATATTTATTTGCCAGATATTCGCGTCTAATTGCTAATGGAGGTTCAAGAGATTCTACTAAGATTGCATCAGTTGGGGATGATCTCATTGCTCCTATACATATACGTAGAGCTTTAAATTGAATGCGATCTACAATTTGTAGATTTGTTTTGCTAGCAGAACCGTACAAAGTCGATCCATAATCCAGAATTGAGCGGATGTATGCTCTATAAAACATTAATGAAATGGCCACACCAACACCAAACTTTAACCTAGAAACACATCTTAACATGTTTATCCCTTTTTCACATCTACATTTGATATACTCAATATGTTTCGTCCACAACAAATTACTATCCAGAAATATGCCTAGGTATTTATAATTATTCACCACTGGAATTGTAAGTTCAGAGAGAAGCACTGTTGCGGGTGGCTGATATCGATGTCTCGTGAAAAAAAGGACAGAGCATTTTTCAGGCGATATGTTAAAACCTAAGTCATATAAGGATCGTCTAATAGTATTCATCATGTTCTCTAGAACACAGAAGCACTCTTGGTGTGAATTTTGGATCGTGTAATAGGCAAAATCATCAGCATACTGAACTTTATAACAAAAATCATCTCCTATCCGATGCAATTCTGTTGTATATAAATTAAAAAGAAAAGGGCTCAAAACAGATCCTTGCGGTAGACCTTGAGACAATACCCTCGGACCATGAAGTTCATTCTTATGATCTCTGAGGTAGATTTTCCGATTTGTGTACAGATTAAAAATATTGGTCGCCACTTTATTACCAAAACCGAATTCTATAAGTTTTTTTGTTAGTATGTTTAAATCTACAGCATCATAGGCGCCTTTTATGTCGATAAATAAACAAGCAAGATATTTGTTTTCAGAAAAACTTACTTGTACGTGATTAACTAATTGTTTTATAGCATCTATTGTGCCGTAACCCTTACGATACCCATATTGTGTTGCTGGAAGAAGTTGATTGTTTTCTGTAAACCATTCTAATCGCGCTTTGATCATTCGCTCAAACGTTTTTATAATGGTGGAAAATAAAGAAATTGGCCGAAATGATGTCGCAATAGAGCTATCCTTAAAAGGTTTGGGTAATAAGGTAATAATTACGTCTTTCATGGTTTCTATGTAATCATTTTGTAACCACCAGCCGTTAAAAATATCTAAAAGATTTGTTTTTGCTATTTTGGGAAGGTTTTCTATCATTTTATATGTTAAATTGTCTTTACCAGGCGCAGTATTTCTGGAAGTTTTGACAGCGTGAAGTAATTCTTGCATATTAAATGGAGTTTCTAAATAAGGATTTGTGTGATGGATCAAGTTCGAGTTTATTTTGGACAGTTGCAGGACAAATTAAATCAAATATTTCTTCAAGCAATTGTAGTGGTAGAGGAGTACGATTATTCTGAAAAGGTTTATTTGAAATTCTTTTTATGAAATTCCAAATTTTAGTTTGGGGAGTATTCCTATTGATAGAATTTATAAAGGAGACCCAGCTATCTTGATTAGCTTTTTTAAAAGTTAATTTAGCAATTGCTACACTTCTTTTATAATTAATAAAATTTTGGAAATTAGATATTCTTTTATATTCAAGAAGAGCTTGTTTTCTCTGTTCTACTGCTTCTGTACATTCTATGTTCCACCAAATAGGTTTTTTAGTAATTGGAATAAAAGGTTTTTTGATAGGCGTAGACAAATCTGCGGCTTTTGACATGGCTGTAATTAACAAGTCAGCTTTTTCTGAGAGGTTAGTATTAGTATCATTTTCAGTTAATATTTGATCAATATAGTCCTGATATGTTATCCAATTTGCTCTCGAGTCATTCCATCTATTAGAAGTTAAAATGTTTGCGCGATTACCTGACAAATGGAGAGAAATGCTTATTATAAAATGATCAGAACCTAGAGTTTCTTCCATAATTTGCCAATCTAGATAGGAAACTAGGTTAGGAGTAGCAAAAGTAAGATCAACCCTAGAAGGATTTTCATTAGGCCTGTGTATTCGAGTTGGTTTACCATTATTGACACATACTAAATTGCAGTGATCTAAAGCATCTATAAGTCTTTTACCTTGTACATCATCCTTGTGGGATCCCCATAAATTATGGTGATAATTGAAATCACCACAGATAATAACCTTACCTGAAAATTGTGAGAAAATATTTATCCAGTCATTGACATTAACAGTATTTGCGTTAGGTGGTTTATATATGTTTACTAAGGTTATTTTCAAGTCACTGATTTCTATTGCACAAATTTCTATGCTAGCATTAAAATTTTTTATTATTTCAATTTCACTAAAGTTAATATCTTTTTTGACATAAATGCCTACACCTCCGTAACCATCATCCCTTTTTTTTGTATGGGATAATAACCTCGAAGACAAAAATTATCTTCCTTTTTAGTTTGTAACTCTTGTAATATTAAAATATTGAATGAATAGCTTTCTAAAAATTGTAATAAGTTGTTTTTTTTATTAGTAATTGAACGACAATTCCATTGAAACAAATGTAATTCACCAAAAGTCCTCATCATAAATACTCTCTACATCACTGACTGGATTATTTATAATTGAGCTAAATTGATTTCTAATACTATTATGGATTTCTTCTAAATTTTTGTATTTACTTTGAAAATATGTAGGATCAGTAAGTGCTTTAGTTATTAACGAATTAACTTCAAATATTATTTTTTCTTTATGAGCCATGAAATCATCACGGTGAGGGTTTGGAATGACAGGTTGTGATTGTGGGCGTGGAGGAACTTTTTTTGTAGTTTGAGATACTCTAATAGGAGATACACTTTTACGTTTAGTCGGTTGTGTTCGAGGTCTTTGGGTGAGTGCTTGAGTAGCAACAAGTGAGTCTTTTGGGCTAGGTGTTAACTCTGGAAAATTATTAAGATTATTAAGTACCGATAATCTATTATTGGTGGTAATTTTAGCATAAGATGGATTATTAACTATTTTTTCCGCTTCCTTAAATGATATATATATGCCATTGTTTTTTTTATATTAGATTGAAACTTATATGTGGGACAATTTTTATTTAATGCATTATGATCAAATTTTTCACAGTAAATACAATATTCATGAGTAACGTTACAATTATGATTTTCTTCCATTTTATCACCACATTTTCTACACTTCTCAACTCCTTTGCATAATTTTGTCGTGTGTCCGTATCTCATGCATTTGAAACATTGGACAACTGGATATATATACGGTTCAACCTCAAAATTACATAAATTAATTTGCACTCTAGAAGGGAGGTTACTACCTAGAAATGATACGATTATCATTTGTCTTGGTATTAATTTTGTTGTACCATCTGAATTTTTAAATTTCTCTCTTTTCACACTCATAACTTTTTTATCCGAGTTAATATTGTTAACTAAATAAGTCTCATCAAAAAATGTATCTACCATTCTTATAACTCCTTTTTTTTAAGTGAAAAATGTAGGTACATAAGCTATAAGATCATTTTTGATAATTATTTCATGATTAATTAAACTATTTGCAATAGAATATGTTTTAAAAATTACTTAACTCGATTTCTTCCTACTGATATAATATCTGATACGTTTTCCTTAAATTCATTAATTTGAAAAAGATAATGTCCAATACGAATGGGAAATAATCTACCTAGCTGTTTATTTATATGTTCAACATATACAAAATAAGGACCGGTATCATTCGATCGGTATTTATTATTTATATCATAAACTGGTAAATTATCACTAGTCGTACCTGTTTTTTCGTTGTTGTCACTGTTTTTTTCAGGAGACCCTCCGGGGTCTCCTGAATCATAATCCATTTTGTTACTTACTTTTTTATTTGTGTTGTACCTAAACTAAACTTAATATTATTCAAAATTCTCAAATAGTTTCTACTTAAATAAATAACTGCTAGCACTCAATTCGTGGGCGATGTGTACACAATCACTGCATGAATTGAACAACTTTTGTATTTAACATTTTTCTCTAAATCGTACATTAAAACATTTATTTAAGAAAATTCACAAATTTACCAGAAATTTTTTATTTTTGATTTGATGCCAGAATGTTACTTTGGTTTTTTGTACATCTCAAAACATTTTATTACTTTTGTATCTAATTTTTTATTTTGGGTTTTATGCAAACATGTTACTGAAATAAGCCTGTCCAATTGGTCCTGTGCCATTGGGATTTTTTAAGTAGATTTCCAACAAAATGCCAATCATTTGACAAACAAGTATCAAACCTATCAGTAATAATTAATGTAAGTATCCCAAGGGGAAATAAAAGGCAACTAATGTACGAATCAACCATTGCTACCAGGCATTTGACTTGTAGAAAACGTGCAGTGCAGCTACTTCAATATAAGTGAGCTTGAAACGGTCGGAAATGAAAAATATCGACAGCTAATATGACATCAAGTACTACCAATAACAGTCAAACTAAATTCGCAACATAAAATGTTGAAATATTCTTTGTTTTGTAAATTACAACGTAACAGGTTAATAAAAATACTCTCTAAGACTAAATTTTATTATCGAAATCTGATTAACCCAAAAATATGATGGAACAAAGTTAACCCATTTAGACAACCAGCTATACTAGACTGATGTACAGTCCTGGATTTATAAATAGGCCGTATAGGCCGCGGCCTAGGGGCGGCAGCGTCCTAGGGGCGGCAAATTTCAGAGGAGGGTCACTTGAGTTCAGAGGATAAAAGTCAAACACGTTCACTGATTTTCTCATGGTTTTTTATACTTTAAAAAAATCCCTATAGAAACTCATTCCTATCGAAACTTATTATCGTGTGAGTGATAGATGAGAGCAGCGAGGCGGGCGGACGGCAGTGGCAACGTAACCCCCGCTTCCTGCCCGCACTCTCCAGCCGTCTGCGCCCGACGCTCAACGCTAGTGCCAGTGTTTTGTTGTGCAAGCACCGATCGCATACGCACGCTTCACTCTCGTCGTCTTGTATTTGAATACCTACTTTACTTACCTAAACAAAATACGTAACGATTACTGTATTGATGGTATCTCATCTCTATGGATCTCTAATATAGTTTACAATAGCCGAACGAGAAAACTTTGACTATTTCGAAGAAAAAGCAATTGAGATGAACGCACATTCTTGAGTAATTCACGCAAAAAGAAAAAGCCCTTTTTCTTTTTGCGTGAACTAAGCAATATCGAGGTGAAATAAAGAGACAACCTAAAAGAAAAAAAATGACCGATGAAACAACGAATGAAGAACCTGAAATACCCTCCGGCTCTAGACATTATTTCAGAGTGAACACCTTTTTGGTGATCCTTGATAGACTGAGAGCTGAAATACAGTGAAGGCATAATGCTTACTTAAACTTTGAGGAAAAATATTCATTTTTGACAAAAATGACTGAACTTTCAACACAGAGTTACAGAAAAAACCGAGTCTCTCATGAAATATTATACCAATGATTTAGAGGACGATTTGATTCAAGAGTGCGTGCATTTTCAGAGTCACATTTGCTCTGATAAAACTGCAGTGTGCAGTGTAGCCTGGATCAACTCACTACTCAGTCTTTCAAAGTTTTTGAGGAATCAATATCTGTCTTATGTTTACCCTAACTCTCCGCATTGCACTTTCCACTCCGGCTACAAAGTGTTTTGGGGAAAGGAGTTTTTCCTGTTTAAAACGCTTAAAAAATTATCAAAGGTCTTCATTGTCTCAAGAAAAAATGAATTCTCTAGCTCTACTCGGCATAGAAGCAGAGATAATGAACACCATAAACTATCATGATATTATGGATGATTTTGCTATTAAAAAGTCCCGTAAAAATTGTATATTTTGTTTCTTTTTTACGCTCTTTCTTAATGACTAATTCATTCGTTTATTTAACTTTAAGGCCTCCTTTACTACAAATGGAAAATTATTATTTTAGAAAGGTATGTACATGGGGCGGCGGAAACAAAGTGGCCTACACACATAAATAATATAAATCCGGCACTGCTGATGTATAATCAGTTGCATACCTAGTAGTGGACAAAATTAACAGCATTGTTCTACTGTCAATAAATGTTATTGTATTTTTATAATGCTACAGTAAAATTAGAAACGTAATTATAACCACATAAATTACTTATAAGTGAAAATAACTTATAGGTAATATTTACGTAAAGCTAATGGTAATTATTACCGCCAAAATTATACTTATACGTAATGTTGCGTAAAAATAACTTTAACTGTTACGTTATAGGTAATACCCTGAGTAAATCTTTCGTATTATTGACTTTATAAATTTACTTATTGTATAATCATACGACAAAGGTATTATTTTCGTAAAAAACAAGAAATTATTACCAAGGATGGGTAATAGTTCCTTCGATTAGAGTATTTATTACCTATTGTTAGTTGGGTAATACAAGGCATAGATATCACAGATGGAGTGAAAGATGCTTCAAATGACATTAAGGTAAGGGAACAGTCGGTCCTAACAACAATTCGTGCAAATATTTTGAACTCAATCTAATTTTCCCGCCCATAAATTTTAAATTTAGCGATTACGTAAAATATTGATAATCTCGTCATATTGATTTCAAATGGACCAATCAGAACGTTAAACACAATTCGCGTCTGTATGAACTCAACTATAGTGTTAGTAGTTCAAATAAATGTGTAAACAAATTCAAAGTGAGTGTGAGTGGTTTTGATAAATGTGTAAATAAATATAACCCAGACTTTAATTTGAATAAATTCGTTATAATATATTACTTTTATTCATGCTGTAATCATTTAGGAATAAAAATTAGAAATATTGTATTGCAATTGAAAATCAAATTTGTCTCTAATTGAAATGGATGCTGAATTAAATGTTAGTTAAATTTTCCTATTTTTTATTTGAAAAATATATTCTTTATTTAAAAAATGAAAAAAGAAAAGAGATTGCGGAGACTTTTCAGACTAGATATAAGAAAGGTTGTTAATGGAATGGATTCCTCAAAATTTGATAGCAACAATAATAGAGCTGTTCTTCTTCTTCAGGTGCCATCTCAATTTAATGAAGTTTGGCGACAATTTCGGCATACTTATTTCGGTTCTGAGTGGTACGAATTAAAGATTATGTGTTCATACCAGTCCAGTCGCGAATGTTTTTTAATCACGAATGTTGTCTGCGGCCAGTACCACGATTTTTCGATTTTTCCTTCTATTATTCATTTCAGTATATCATACTTGTTGATACGGTATATGTGGCCCAGATAAGCGGTCTTTCTTCGTTTTATTGTTGTAAGTAACTCTCTTTCCCTTTCCATACGTCTAAGCTATATTTTTAGTAGTCTACGGAAGATTCACATTTCAAAAGCCCCGAGTCTGTTCATGGTATCCACTTTTAATGTCCATGTTTCTGCTCCATACAGGAGAACTGACTGCACGTATGCTTTTACAAAATGGTATCTTAAGATAAAGTTTAAGGTTGCGTTGCACAATAGGTTTTTCAACTTTAGGAATATGGCTTTGGCTTGCTCTATACGTGATCTTACTTCCACGTCAGGGTCTACATTTGTTGTTATGTAGCTACCAAGATATTTAAATTTCCCAACTTCCTCATAGATGTTTATGTTCAGTTGTGGGTTCGGTAATCTGGTTAGGGCCATTACTTTTGTTACATTTGTTGATTAGGCGATGACGGGCTTCTGGATTGTCTGCAATGATAACCGTGTCGTCTGCATAACGTATTTTGTTTAGCGTCCTGCCGTTAATTTTAATTCCATCCTCGTCATCGCCTATTGCTTGCATAAATATGTGCTCAGAGTACATATTAAACAGTATTGGCGACAAAACACAACCCTGTCGTACCCCCTTTTCTATACACACCGGTTTCGATGTCGTTTGTCCATATCTAACCTTTGCATCTTGGTTCCAATAAATATTTCTAATAAACTCGATGTCTTGTTTGTCTAACCCTTTTTTCTGTAGTAATGTCAGAAGGACGGTGTGATTAACTTGATCGAAGACTTTTTCGTAGTTTATAAAACAGGCATACACATCTTTCCTCATGTCACGACATTTCTGGAGGAGCATTAATAAGCTGGCTAGCGCTTCCCTTGTTCCTAGACCTTCACGAAATCCAAATTGAGTATCGCTTTGATCGGCTTCACATTTGTGGTAGATTCTAGCTTGTATAATTTTAAGTAGGATCTTAAGCACTTGGCTCATCAAGCTTATCAGTCTGGACTCATCACATTTCTTGGCTATTGATATTTTTAGGGAGGGGAATAAATACGGAGGTGAGCCAGTCTTTTGGAATATTACCTGTTGCATGCTCGTTCTGTAGTAACTGTAACAGTGGCAACAAATTTTCTTCTTCTAACAATTTTATCATTTCTATGTGGATTTCGTCCGGACGCGTTGCTTTTGCTGTTAATATTGTATATTGTAGGTTCATTACCTACCACACCATCCAAGTTTATTGGTGACTCATTAACTAAAAGAGGCGGTAAAAGGAATGACTAGCTTGGGAGACAGAGATCAGGTCTGGAATTCCGGACTTGTCGGGAAGCTACAGGGCATCCGACTGCCGTCTCCAACTATAAATTTGAAATATTCTTATCTGACCAACCGCTTAGTAAGTGTCAAAGTTGGTCAATGCTTATCTCAACCTTCCACCCCTCTAACTGGCATTCCCAAAGGCTCTATACTAGCCCCCCTACTCATAATGTATACGTATGATACACCAGTGCCACAACACTTCCATTACAAAATCCAACTATATGCGTACAATACTCCACTTATCATTCCCGCCCCAGACATTCGCTCACTCAACGCAATTTTCAAATTGGTGCCGGAAATGGCGGGTGCTCAATACTAAAAAAAATCAAGCCATCGTTTTCAAACATGCTTCAACCCAGAGTGAAAGACTTCTACCATCAAACTTCCGCCTAAAACGTTGGGAAGAGCGTCTCGAGATCCGTAGCTTAGTCGTTTACTTGTCAGTGAGATTTGACTTTATACATAAGCATTCCGGTACTCTCCTTGAGCTCATCAACATTTTCAAAGTTTTGCTTTTCAAGAAAATGGAAGATAGATAACTACTATCAACACCGACATGAAGAAAACCGCCCCATAAATATCATGAACTAAATTATAGAAATTGGAATCGAAAGAACAGCTAAGTTCAAATCGAGACAATAAACATAGTTTAAAAAACTTCCTGGCTGAACGACCAACATATTTATCTAGAGGCCGAATTTTATTTATTGATTTAAGTTGATCAATCAAACAAAAGTTTAACCAAAGTAGTCGTTACAACGTTAGTTTTAACTTGATTGATAATTTTTTTAGTGTATCAGCAAAAGTTTGTGTGTATCAAATTTTATCGTTCTTCAGAATGAATCGATGGAATCACCTCGCTTTACCAAGATTATTTTCTGTTGCTTACACGTGCGTTTTATGATTTAATAAAATAAAATTAAGTCGTCCGAAAATGTTATTTTCAAATTGTTGGATATTTATCGCAAATATGATTGCCTATGTTTTCACCGGAAGTAAAATCTAGGAACAAGGATGCATTTTGTAAAAGAAATTATATCACTTGGCTTACTACAATTGATATAGAGAATAAAATCGAGACGACCAGAATAATGTACCAAAAAGAACGTTCACTGGTTTGTAAATAAAAGAAAAATGGATTTAGAACAGAGGAAGTTCACGGTATAGGAAAGGCGATGTTTTTTTAATATATGACAATTACAAGAGAAAACCTGTACACGTACACAAGTGTAGAAATTGAATCTCCTTATAGCCAGACCATTTAGTCTGGTTCACAAGTCCCATTTTCCTCAGAACCTAAACCGGACCACCGAAAATTATGATTTTGGCTCATTCGATTCGGAATCAAAGTTCCAAGAGGGGCTGAAAAAAATGCAAAAGTTATAAACAATAAAGTAAAATAAAAAATAAGGATTTGGTTTTTTTCAAATATTTCAAAAACTATTTGAGATAAGCGAAATTTGAAAAAAGATCCTTAAAGAGCAGGAAATTTCCTAAAAAAAGTCCTGTCCGCCGGAACTGTACCGACAATCCTTATAATTTTAATTTAGCGGCGAAAATAACGGTAAAAACGCGTGGTTCGGCTGCCGCGCGCATCGCCCCAATCTGACACATGAACTAAAAAAATTATTTTAACTGATTAAATATTAATATTAAGGAATAAAAAAATTTGGGTACTAAGTAGACATATGAATAAACAATAATCCGTAACAAAAAATTTTTATCACAATTTTTTTATTAATTATGCTTTTGATAATTAGTTCATTTTCACTATTTTATTGTTAACATAACAACGCTGATTATTTCAAGGAGCTAATCTTAAAAGGGTTTAGAAGAGATCCCCGTAAGAAAAATTCAAAAATTTTGATTTTTCACTTTTTTATTAACAATTAAAGGCATTAAAAAATTAATTATATAAATAAAGCCATCAGGAATTTTTTTTCCAATTATTGTTAATATTTTGTTTTCTTATTGATGAAAGCCATGACAATAATTTTTTTTTATTTTTAACTAACAGTATTTAAATAATTGTTATAAACAAATGCATGTCTATAAGATTTTTGAAAACTTTTTTTTTGGAATATAATCCTTGATGAAAATAATGATTTTAAAAAAAATCGTTTCTTAAAAAAAAATTTTATTAAAAAACTCACTGGTTAATTAACAATTTTTTTTGTTACTAAATATTAATACTAAGGAACCATTTTTTTTGAAAATCATTATTTATTATGTTCTTTCGTATTATAAAAAAAATAATTTTTCTTTTGTTTATCAAACAAATAATTTGTTTTAAAATGCATTTATACGAAATATTTTTTTAATACTAAAAAATATTACAAAAACAACCATATATATATTTTTTCCAAAAGTACAATATATTTAAAAATTATATATAAAATATAAAAAAAATGTTTCATATAAAAAATTATATATGGTTGTTTTTGTAATATTTATTAGTATTTAAAAAAATATTTCGTATAAATGCATTTGTTTATAACAAATTATTTGTTTAATAAACAAATGAAAAATTAATAAAAAAATAATTTTTTTTATAATACGAAAGAACATAATAAATAAGGATTTAAATAAAATGGTTCCTTAATATTAATATTTAGTAACAAAAAAAAATTGTTAACAAGTGCGTTTTTTGTTGATAGAAAAATTTTTTTAGGAAACGATTTTTTTTAAATCATTATTTTCACCAAGGATGAAATTCCAAAAAAAGTTTTCAAAAATCTTATAAACAATGCATTTATTTATAAAAATTATTTAAATAATGTTAGTTAAAAATAAAAAAAATTATTGTCATATGGCTTTCATCAATAAGAAAACAAAATATTAACAATAATTGGAAAAAAAAAATCCTGATGGCTTTATTTATATGATTAATTTTTTAATGCCTTTCATTGCTAATAAAAAAGTGAAAAATCAAATTTTTTTAATTTTTCCAACGGGGATCTCTTCAAAACCCTTTTAAGATTAGCTCCAAAAAAACAAAAAAATTCTAGATTTCTTGTTTTGAAATAATCAGCGTTTTAATGGTAACAATAAAATGGTGAAAATGAAGTAATTATCAAAAGCATAATTAATAAAAAAATTGTGATAAAAATTTTTTGTTACGGATTATTGTTTATTCATATGTCTACTTAGTACCCAAATTTTTTTATTCCTTAATATTAATATGTAATCATTTAAAATAAATTTTTTAGTTAATGTGTCAGATTGGGGTGATGCGCGCGGCAGCCGAACCACGCGTTTTTACCGTTATTTTCGCCGCTAAATTAAAATTATAAGGATTGTCAGTACAGTTCCGGGAGGTAGGCCTTTTTTTTGGAAATCTCCTGCTCTTTAAGGATCTTTTTTCAATAGTTTTTGAAATATTTCAAAAAAACCAAACCCTTTTTTTACTTTATTATTTATAACTTTTGCATTTTTTTTCAGCCCCTCTTGCAACTTTGATAGATTGTACTAGATGCCATTCCGAATCGAATGAGACCAAAATCATAATTTTTGGTGGTCCGGTTTAGGTTCTGAGGAAAATGGAACCAGACTAATTTGAGTTATTTTCAACTTCATTTTTGGTGACAGTGTTTGACGCATTACTGTGTCTTGTTACCTTTGACGGTCTTGGACTTTCAACAAGGTTTTCATTAAATTTTTCCTCAAATATTCTCAGACGATTTCAGTATTCCTCATTATCCTTTAATGCTAGTTCCTTTAACATGTCTTTTGATGCTCCATACTGATTTCTTCTTAAAATCCATTGCCTCCCCCAAAATCGACGAATCAATATTTCTCTCTAATGATTACATGTATAAATCTGACTATAATAAATTGATTAAATAATTTTTCCGTATAATTTGAATTTTTCCATCAATTTACAGGCATCAGATATCAGAATATTTATTGCTTTTCTATTTGGAAATAAATGTATTGATCATAATTTACGTTTTGTCTTTTGATAACGTGACTCATACAAGAGCTCTTCGGTAATTAAATGCAATCCTCCCCTTAACTGAAGTGTAAATTCATGATAATGATAACTGCTTGGCTAACTAAAGGCCTCAAGTGTGCCATTAATGGAAAATGTCAGGTGCTCTCATCCATTACCCATCGTTTTCGTAATACCAGACTAATAGTGCGGTAGCTCTTTAACCAATTTCTCCATATACATTTTCGTATTTTTATATTGAATGGCCTTGATAAATTTCTAACGAAGATTTAAGCAGAACTAGCTCTATTTAATCGTATCAGTCCGATTCCCATTTATTATATAGTATGGTCGCTTTGTGGTCAACGACCTAATATTACATTTTTGTATTCTTACGTTGAAATAATCTAGCAAACTTTTCAATGAGTTTACTAAAGAATAACTTTTTAACAACAACTAATTACCAAAATGAGTTTTTTAACTACTACAAACTGAACTGCGCAACATTGATGTTATGTATTTTCGACATTTTTTGTTCGTTTTTGTTGATATTTTTTTCAAATTGTAGGTTTATCTCTTAGGAATATTAGTTGTTTAGGTCAAACGAATAATTTTGATATTATCCCAGGTGCTATTAAAATGTTATATTTTTTCCGACATTTCCAAACGTCGAATGGGGTATACAAGCTATTGCAAGTTATTGCAATTATAGCCAATTTCAAGCCTTATGTTTCTTCTACATTTTCTTTTTTTATTCATTTGCTTATCTCTGTTACATCATAAAATAAACGGTTTTACGGATTAAAACTAACTTTTCCGCATCTGTGGCCCTGAACAATGTTCTATCATAAAATTTTCACTTGTATACACTTCGAGGGATGTATCGTGCTAACAAACCGAAATTTCTCCAAAAATAACCAAAATTTTTGTATATCTGGATTTAGAGGACCCGCTGTACTCGCTCTAGTCAACTAAAAATCAATAAGGTACATCTGTGGGACACCTTGAACAATATTCAATCCTAAAATTGATCAATCGTATACTCTCTGGAGGCTTTATCGTGCTAACAAACTGAAAATTCTCCAAAAATGACGAAAATTTGGTACTTCAAGTACCATAGCACCCGTTGTACTGGCTTTACTGAGTTGAATATCAATAGGGTTCATCTTTGAGACGCTCTGAATAATATCCAATCATAAAATTAGTCACTTGTATATACTCCGGAGGCTGTATCGTGCTAACAAACTGAAACTTCTTCAAAAATGACAAAAATATCGTACTTAAAGTACTGTATCACTAGTTGTATTGGGTCCGGTGAGCTGAAAATCAATAGGGTTCATCAGTGAGAAGCCCTGAAAAATATTCAATCATAAAATTGGTGACTTGTTGAACTGCGCAGGCTGTATCGTGCTAATAAAATGAAATTTCTCAAAAAATTACAAAATGTCGTACTTCAAGTACCATAACAACCGTTGTACTGACTCTGGTGGACTGAAAATCAATAGGGATCATCTGTGACATGTCCTTAACAATATTCAATGATAAAATTGCTGACTTATCGCACTCCGGAGACTGTATCGTGCTAACAAGACATGTAAGGAAAAGTGGCCGACGACAACGACGACGACGACATACACACAGGATTTTTTTTCTGAAAACCGTTTTTTCGTGTTGTTGTTGATGGAAAACGTAAAAATAACTCAAAAAATTTTTTCTAAATTCTAAATTTGGGGTAAGCCAATACTTTTCTCGTATATAGAAAGGTTGGGCGGAAAAGTAATATCCAATTTTTAAGTTGACGCGATTTTTATTAAATTGATTAGCTTTTTTCGTCAAGTACTCATTATTTATTACTCATTATACTGATTCAATGCATCATTTTGCGTTCTGTTTTCCTTGGTATCCTATAATTTATTGAGAGATTCAAGATGTTTTAGAAGAGAAGAAGGTCTTAAAAGGACATAAAACTCAAAAAACATACCTAGAAAATGGATTGCTTTAATCAATGAAACAACGTATAACAGGAAATAAAGCTAAAGTAAATAGAGAATTAGTATCTGGTGTTTCCACCCCTTCCGCGAATGACCTCCCGACATCTTTGGTTCATACTTAAAACCAAAGTTCTGATTACGTTCTGATCTAGACTATTCCATGATTGGACTAGACGTTCATCCAATTCTTGTAAATTTTGAAGTTGTCGTCCCCCACTTCGTAACCGCCTACCGATAAAATACCAAACAAGTTTAATGTAGTTTAGGTCGGGGCTATGGGCTGGCCAGTCTATGTGATCAATTCCTACTTCTTCAAGATAATTTCTCACGATAAGACCCGTGTGGGGACGCGCATTGTCGAGCATAAGTAAAAAATTTGGACCTATATAGGGGGCATAAGGCACAACATGTTATTCAAGAATGTCTGTGATGTATCTTTCAGAATTGAGATTTCCATTTACAGTTACCAAGTCGGTAGACGCGAATACATCTGTCACAATTATACAAACTGAACCTTCACTCATCAGTCAGAATACGCTCCCAATTAGCTTCCAACCAATTAACGTGCTCATTGGCAAACTTCAATCTGGCTCCTCGATTATCTGCTGTTAATGCGGGTCCTCGAACAGCAATCCTGAGTCTTAATTTTGCCTCCCTCAGTCGGCGGCGTACAGTTTGAACGCATATGAGTGGACTACCTGCACCTTGAAGTTGTGTTCCTCAATTTCTTGCAGTTATAAATCGTTGCCTTACAGCACTTACTCTTAAAAAGCGATCCTGGATAACAGTGGTAACACGAGTTCTACCTTGACCGGCCCGTCTGGAATGCACTCCTGCTTCCACGTACCTTGGAATTGCTCTCCCTATAGTTGTGTAGTAACGTAGCTGCCTCAACACATTAATCACGAGTTGAATTTCTGGCTTGGCGTTCCATTATTCACTAGTTATTGCTGGACTGTCGTCAAAAAACTAATGACATAGTTGTCAGTTTATGTTGTTTTCGTTTTTTGGCTTTGGGAGCTGGATCCCATTCAGCCACGAATAAACAAGTAATATGACATTAAAAAGAGAAACAAAGGTCGCAGCAAACATATTTACTCATATCCAAGTCACACATCATTCATTGCCCTATACAACAGAATTCGTAGAAAATGAAGAAGAAAGGATAATAAACATGGTCACTCGTTTCACGCTAAGGTGCCCGTCATAGCGGCTTTACTTAAAACACACAATAAAGGCAACGGTAAGGAGGTATATCAATGTTACAAAAGAAAGACAATAGGTATACTACAACTAAACTCTATCATTCTACATCTAAAATACAGTTATACTAATTTCTTTTGGCACGGTTAAGAAATTCACATAATATAGTACGAACCATAGTATGTCGCCGACTGAGAAATAACAGAGAAACTTGACTTTGTGGGAGAGGAACATTTTCTTTAGACAGAGTTTCCATCAAATATCTTGTAGCTTGATTATTATGTTGACAACATCCAATGATTAATATCATAACAAGTATTACAATCACACAATTCGGAGTCGCTTATTTCAATTTTATAAAAGTATGCGCGTACTGTTGCATGGCTAACGAGACATCTGAAGTACATAGCGTTAATCTTTCTCATAGGATGACTATGCTCCTCAAGACTTGTTGATGGAAGAGTGGGGTGTATTTTGCAGTACGAGTTATTGCTTCTGTTGCAGAATTGCGACCATTCTATTTCCTAATTGTGTCTCATAATCTCCTTTCTTAAGCAAATGACGTCACTCCATGGTAAACAAAGTTCTTCCGATCCGGAAAGAACTGCGGCTTTCGCTAGTTCATCAACTTTTTCGTTTCCACAGATTTGAAAGTGGCCTTTAACCCACATAAACGCTACAGACTTATTAAGTTGTCTTAAATTCAACTAATATGCATAATATTTTTACGATTATACTGTTGCTATATATACTTCTTGCAGAGTTTCTAATAGCTGTTAAAGCTGACTGGGAATCCGAAAGGATGACAAAGTTTTGATTACTGTATAAAGCCCAATATAGTGCATAATATATGGCCAATAGCTCTGCAGTGAAGATTGAGCAATGACAGTTTAATTTATATTGTAGTGTCGTTTCCTCGTTAGATATGTATACAGCACATCCAACATGTAAAGAAGATTTGGACCCGTCTGTAAATATTTTGCAGAGATTACCCAGCTTTCCAAAGTATTCTTCCATAGCTGTGCAATAGCTACTTGGTACGTCGTAATTAGGTAAAACTACTGTACACGAAAAAAAATATATATCATAAGGCGCTGAAAAATCACTTTTTTCGTCTTTATTAATTGCCAGGTGTGATGTATTGGGATATATATATATATATATATATATATATATATCAGTTCATAACGTTCTTCGCCGTTTTCTGATTTCCAGCTTCCATCTATCTCGATCGGTACATAGATTCTCCTCTATCTCTCTTGCTTGTATGTCCTTTTCTACTCCTTCTCTCCAACTCAACCTAGGTCTCCCTCTCTTCCTTCTGCCGTATGGCGTCCAATCCAGCACTTTTCTTGGTATTCTAGTTTGTTCCATCCTCTGTACGTGTCCATACCACCTAAGTTGATTAACTCGGATGTCTTCTGTTAAATTGTGTTTAGTCCCCATTATTTCTCGGATTTTCTCATTTCTGACTTTATCCAGCTTCGATTTTCCAGCAGCACGCCTCCAGTAATCCATTTCGGTGGCTTCTATCATTTTAAGTGCATTTTCCTTTAACAGCCATACCTCACTTCCATAGGAGACGATACTTTTAACTATACTGTTATAAATTTTATGTTTGTTATCCTTTGATATCGTTTTATCCCACAGTATATTGTTAAGTTTTCTAATCGCCTGTCTTCCCAGGTTATTTCGGTATCTAATTTCTTCGTCCATGCTACCTTCGCAGGTGATGTGAACTCCTAGGTATTTGTATTTTCTTGTGTGTTTAATCTGTTCTTGTTGTTCTAGAAGTAAATTCCTTTGTTCTCCCCCAACGCACATATACTCGGTTTTTTTGACGTTCACCTGCAGTCCCCACTTGTCATATTCCTCCGTTAATTTTCGTGTCATATATTCTAGGTCTTCATAATCTTGTGCTAGGACAACTTGATCATCTGCAAAGCACAACGTGTATAGTGTGTAGCCATCATTTAATGGTATTCCCATATTTCTACACTTCCCTTTCCACAACTTCAAAGCTTGTTCTAAATAGATTTTGAATAGAGTCGGCGATAAGCAGCATCCCTGCTTAAGTCCTTTGTTGATGTTGAAACCTTTTGACATTGCATGTCCCTGCTTTATTTTACTGGTATTGTTTTTATATAGTTCTTGGACAGCCTTTATAAGCGTTATGTTGACGTTGGTTTTCTCAAGTGCTTCCCAAAGTTTTATTTGTGGGATGCTGTCGTAGGCTTTCTTGAGGTCGACAAACAGTAGGTGAACTTCTTGATTTCGTGCCAGTTTCTTTTCTATTATCTGCGTTATTGTGAAGAGATGATCGGTGGTAGATGTTCCTGCTCTGAAACCGGCCTGTTCTTCGGCTTCTATATCGCGATATTCGTCTTCGATCCTTCTTTTAACCAACTTTCCGTATACTCTCGAGATAGAACTTAGGACGGCGATTCCTCGATAGTTGTCACAGATGTCTTTGCTACCTTTTTTATGGATAGTTGTTATGTAGGATGTTCTCCATTCTTCGGGAATATTCTCCCCATTGAGACACTTTTCGAAGAGGCTAGTTGTCTATATACGAGTAGTTTGTCTGTGCCGTATTTGAGCAGCTCTGGTGGAATGTTTCCAGGGCCTGGTGATTTTCTGTTCTTCAGATTTTGACAGATTTGTTTAACTTCTGCACTCTTGACCCTAATCGGAGATGCTAATGTTCTTATTTCGATGCGAGGTTCGGGCTCTTGTTTTTTATATGCTTCTCTATTTTCAGTCAGGAGCTTGCCGAAGTATTCATCCCATTTTTGTAGGGTGACTGGTGTGATAATATCTTTTTTGTTATCTTGACGAAGGGATTTTAATAATTTCCAACTTTCGGTGCTTTTACTACCTCCTAAATATGTGTTAATTCTAGCACAATTCCTCTCCCAGCTTTCATTCTTCTTCTGTGTTATTGCTGTGCGCACTTTCTTTTGAGCTATTTGATAATCAGTCTTGCTTTGGTCAGTTTTCTTGCAGAGGTGTACCTTGTGTTTATCATTTTTCGTATTTATCATTTCTTCGATTTCATCATCCCACCAGTATGGCTTTTTACGTTTGGATGTTTCATATAATCCCAGAGCTTCTTGAGCTGCGCTCTTTAAGCAATCTTTGATATACGTATATTGATGTTCTGTATTCTCGAAGTTTTCTTGGGTCAATTTTTCATCCAGTCGTTTTCGATACAGTTCTTTTACGCTTTCATGATTGAAGTTGTCTAAGTTGAATCTGATTTCTGCCCTTTGTTGTTCTTTCTCTCTTTCCTCTTCATTGTTTACTCGTTTGACTGATTGATAGGAAAGTATTTTGGCTTTAACGAGGTGGTGATCACTTCCGCATGTTGCTCCTCTGTACACTCGTACATCTTGGATATTTTTGTATTGGGATATGCAATAGCTAAAATGGGAGAATTTTTATTTAGCCACCATTTTTCTGTTAGGTAGCTGACTAATAATTGACCTATCTTCTGTAGAAGTACTTTTTGGCTCTTGGATGTACATTTAAGAATAAATTTTTCTGCAAGAAATAAGCACCTTAGATGTAAAGGAGGTTCACCACATTTAGCCAACAGTGTGTTAGTAGGTGTAGATTTGAGAGCACCTAAAACCAATCGCAAAGCCTTGAATTGTATTCTATATAATTTGACTAAGCGAGATTTTGTGGCTGAGCCATAATAAAAAACTTCTATAATCCAAGATGGATCTCGTATAGGCCCTGTAGAACATAAGATTGGTTTTGGGGTCAGCGCCCCATTGGTAACGATTAACAACTTTCAGCATATTTAAACTTTTTTCACATTTGCCAATACATTGGTTTATGTGATCATTCCAAGTTCGTTTTGAATCCAGTATGATACCTAAGTAAGTATAATTTCTATTAACTGATATCGTCATATTAGTGAGTTGCAAGTTGGAAACAGCTGGTAGACGATGTCGTGTACAGAATACAAGAGAATATTTTTTAGGTGATATGTGAAGACCTAGATCTGAGAAACATTTATTACAATGTTGCATAATGACTTTTAGAGTTTCAATACACTGTTAATAAGTCTTTTTCCGCCTACCTCAATCCAAAGTATACATTTCCTGGCTTCATTGTAGGTAGCAAAGTTGTACTTTTCCTCTCTAGTGAGGAAAAGTGAAAGTGACGTCATAGTACGTTATCAATGAAATAATTTTTGCTATTCCGAAACTAAAGTGGTCACTTTAGTCTCACATGTTAGAAACTATGTTAGACCCAAGGGATATAAAGGGACAGTTAAAATCCCAAGGGATTTGAAGTACAAATAAAAACGTACACCCCGATGCATAGCCAAGCATTTTAGAAGTCCGTCCTCGATGCCCAGCCAAGTTTTATAAAAGTCCTTCCTAGATGCCCAGCCAAGCATTTTAGAAGTCCATCCTCGATTCCCAGCCAAGTTTCGTAAAATAAGTAGTATTTATTAAGTTTGTTTGTTAGTTTCATAAATAATGAAAATGTCTTGTTATTTGAGGGAGGCGGAAAAATCATATGTATAACATGGGTGTAAAGTGCCTTTTCCTCCCTCGAATGATTTTTGCCCTCCGCTACGCGTCGGGCAGTAAACTTCATCCTCGGGAGGAAAAGTAGCACTCTCCTCCCTTGTTATACGAATAGCTATTCCATTACATATAAACAAAAATCGTCTGCATATTGCAATATGTTGCACTCTATATCAGTAACATGTACATTTAAGGTATTTAGGTTAAAAAGTAGCGGGCTTAGAACTGATCCCTGCAGTAAACCTTTGAAAACAAGTCGTGGGCCAAGAATTTGGTTTTGCACCGAATAAATATTTATCTATTCATAAATAGTTCAACCAAGACATACGCACATCTGAATGGAATACCAATTTGAATTAATTTATTAAAAAGTAAATGCAGTTGAATATTATCGTAAGCACCGGTAATGTCCAGAAATAACGCGGCAAGGTAATTGTTTTCGGTGACCTTTAATTGAATATCTGTGACTAGATGTGCAATTCAGTCCACTGTGCCTCTTTTCCTAC
Source organism: Galeruca laticollis (assembly GCA_963921935.1). Taxonomy (NCBI): domain Eukaryota; kingdom Metazoa; phylum Arthropoda; class Insecta; order Coleoptera; family Chrysomelidae; genus Galeruca; species Galeruca laticollis. Next base: position 146,413,022 of record OY998178.1, on the reverse strand, counting down.
GAAACCCAAACTGTGTGTCTGGAAAAACATTATGGCTTTCACACCACCACTCCAGTCTAATCGTCATAATCTTTTCAAAGATTTTTAATAAACAAGACATAAGGGCAATGGGTCTGAGGGCAGTTGAATCATTTAACTTCGGAATTGGAACGAAGGGTTTATGATGTGTAATCTTCGACTTCCGTAGCATCCTAGCTGTTTGAGTTGTCCGATAAATGCATTTTTCATGTGAATAAAAGCACATGGTGTTTCAAATCGGTGTATTTCATGAAGTAACGAAGATAGACAAATGAAAACAAAAGAAAATGTAGAAGAAACATGAGGCTTTAAATTGGCTATAACTGCAATAACTTGTAACAACTTTTATACCCCACAGGACATTATGAAATTTCGAAAAAACATAATGTTTTTATAGCACCTTGTATAATATCAAAATTATTCGTTTTACCAAAACAACTAAGACAGTGACATTCCTAAGAGAAAAACCTACAATTTGGAAAAAAATCAACAAAAACGAACAAAAAATGTCGAAAATACTTAACATCAAATTTGAGGTAACTTTTGTTTGTATAGTTTACTTTTAAATTTGCAAAAACAAGGTTTTTCGCTATATAAAATTTACGATGAGGATCCTGTTCATCCAGCCGACTAGTAGCGAATCAAACATTTATTTTTATAATAAGCTACTTTACTATCGATCTGCCTTTCCTCTCACTTTCCCAACAACGAGCACACAAATCGAGTTTGAATGAATTAATGGACTGGCAAACGCCCAGATATTTTTATTAAACTGACAAAAACCTCTTGTTTTTCATTTTACCGTGTTCCGGCTCGACTGCTAAAGTAAAAGGGGTGGAAAATATCAGTTTTAATAAGTGATAGACATAAACAACACTTTAATGGTTATGAGAAAGGTTTATTTTAAGATTTTCACCTTGGCATTCGTAATTTGTAGTCATTGCAAATTGCAATGTTTTTCAACAAATATCCCCTTCCTAGTTCCTTCTTCCCGATCTGTTTCTTTGTTCTTGGCCTCTATTGTCATTATTATAATTGTTATTGTTGTTGTATCTGCTATAATTATTTCTCTGGTTAGGATAGTTGTAGCCATTAGTGTTAGGATAGTTATTATTTCTTTGTTGGTCATTTCTATTGTAGTTGTAAGTTCTATTCTGTGCATAATTTTTTTGATTTTGGTTATTATTAACTCTATTATTTCTGTTCATGTTCCTCTCAATTCGTTGCAAGTAGGTTCATATTATTAATCCCTTGTATTGTTATTGTTTCTGCCATGTCGGTTTTGAATTGTCCTTCTATGTGCACCACTATCTCATCTTCTCTCATATGTGGTTCAAGATGCCGTACCAAAATCCTCCTGTTATGATCAAATGGTCCAAAGTATAGTTTTTCTCTGGCTAATGATTGTGTATGTTCTACCCAATAGTAATTCAAGAACTGTTATTGAAAATCTTCAAAGTTATTTATTCTTAGTTCTCTACTTGCAAACCATAAAAGAGTATTTCCATTTAAATTTTTTCTTATGGCTTCCCTCAGATTCTGGATAGAAAAATTTAAATTGATTTCGTTTCTTAAAATGTTTATGAATATCTTTGGGTGAACTTTCTTGATATCCCCATCAAATTTAAGTGTACTTTGATTATGACAACTTGTCAATACAATTCTTTCCTTCGCTACTCTATTCTCCATATCTCTTCTTAAATATTCCTCTAGTTGCCTTATTCTATTTTCTGTCCTGAATTATATCTCTTCTGTCCGTCCTGTATGTCTTTTCTCAAATTTGTTATCCGTTGTGCATTTCATTTACATGTGGTTTTAATCTTCCTAATTTTTGTTGACTATTCTTTTCTACTTTTATTTATTTCTTCTCTTAATTCTTCTTTATGCCCCACTAAGTCATTTTGTATTGTTACTGCCATTAATTACATATTTGTATTAAATGTTTCTAATCGTTGATCAGTTTCTCGTGATTCCTGGTGAACTTTTAATCCAATTGTATTTACTTCTCTTCTAATATTGAACACGTCTTCCTGATTTGTTCTGATCTGTGCTTCCAAATTTTCATTCATTTTCTGAACCATTTCCATTATTTCTATTCTCCTCCATAATTTTTTTCATCCGTTCATCGCTTTCTTCAATTTTCCTTTTCATTGGTTTCCTTTAAATTTTTATTAGTTTCCATTATATTTTGTGCCATATTCTGATTATTTTCTTCCAATTTATTGGTCATGTATTGTTTATTTTCTTCCATTTTATTGTCTAATCTTTCCTGATAAATTGCATCAAATCTCCAAGCTGAATTTGTGGATCTTCTTGCCTTGTTACTATTGCATCTCCCCTGAATTATGTGTAATAGTTTCTTCATCAGAACTGAGATTCAGGCAATTTTCCGTTACGTAATTCCATCCTGTCAGATTGATTAATCAAAATAAGTGGTATCCAACTACTCAATTTGCAATTTAAGGACGCTTTGTTGTTATTAAATTAAAATTTCAAAGTTTGTTGTTTACTTTGAAATTGAAATTTTATTGTTTGCTAGTCACAATATTTCACTTTAAAATTTGAAGGCCCCACGTTGGTTGTGCTATCAGGACTGTGTCATCTGCATACCGTATATTGTTGATCCATATGCCATTTACTTTGATGCCAAATTGTTGTCCTTCGAGAGCTTCTAGAAATATATTTTCAAAGTATACGTTAAACAGAAGTGGGGAGAGGACACAACCCTGCCTTACACCTCTAAGGATTTTCTGTGCTTTTGTAGCCTCGTTGTCAACTCGAACTGCAGCTGTTTGATTCCAGTACAAGTTTTCAATACAGCGTATATCTTTCTGATCTATGCCAAGTCGCCTTGGTATTTGAACGAGTTTGTGATGCTGCACTCTGTCAAACGCCTTTTCATAGTCTATAAAATACATCACTACATATTTTCTCTAGTCGTAGCAGTTCTGAATTAATACATGGGTTGCGACTAGTGCCTCTCTTGTACCGAGACCCCTTCTAAAACCGAATTGAGAGGATCCAATAACGCTTTCGCATTTTGTGGAAATTCTGTAGTGAATGACCTTCAGAAATATTTTAAGAGTGTGACTCATCAAGCTGATCAATCTGTGGTCTTCACATCTTGTTGCGTTGTTATTTTTCGGAAGTGGGATGAAAAGAGACGTAAGCCATTTAGTTGGGAATTTCCCTTTGTTGTAAATTTGGTTGAAAAGCCTATGAAGTATCTTAATACATTCGCTGTCTAATAATAAGCAGTTCAACAGGAACTAGATCTGGCCCAACCGTTTTCTAGTCCTGCGAGTTTTTCATTGCTCTAGTTATCTCTTCTATTGTGATTGGCGGTCCAGACAAATCCTCTTCCAAGATGTCTTCTAACCGTGGTATTTCATCTGCAAAGAGGTTGCCAATATATTGTTCCTAGATAGCTTTCCTCTGTGCGTTGTCTTGTGCCATTTGCCCTTGATCATTGTGTATGTTGGAGAAAGTCTGTTTCCTGTATACTCGTGCTGTTTCTTTTTATTTCTTATGCAAGTTATATACTCATCATGTTGTTCTTGTAAGTGTTCCATTTCTTCGCACTGTTCCTTCAGCCATCTATTTTTTGCCGTTCTTATCGCTCTTCTTATAACATTTTGCATCATTCTGTATTTGTCTCGACTGTCTGTGTTTTTGTATTTTCTTCTCTCTTCAAACATTGCTAATATTGTTTGTATCCTATTTCTTATTTTGGTGTATTTATCATTATTTCATCCATGTGTTGTCAAGGTTCATCTCCTTAGCTGATTGTGAGAGGGCTAAAGTTGTTAAGGTTTAATTTAATGTATTGCCTATTTTGCTTTTGATGGTGTCGTCTTTAATCCTATCCTAATCTATCCTTGGTTCTTGTTTTGGTTTTTTATTATTAGCTATTCGGCTCCAGGGTATGTACATGTTCTTGTTACTGATGTTCCGAATCGTTTGTTAATCAATATGAAGTCTATTTGGTTTCTGATTATATGTTCGGGACAGTCTGCTGGGGCTCTCCATGTGTAGAGACGCCTGGGTGGTAGCCTGAACCAAGTGTTAGTGATTTTCATGTGCTCCTCTTGACAAAACTGGTGTAGCCGCCCACCTCGTTCGTTACTCTCTCCCAATCCATAAGGGCCTACTAGTACATCTGGTATGCCATTTCCATCTTTAGCGTTGAAGTCGCCTAGTATGAGGTTTATTTCGTGTTTTTTAACGTTTTTATGGATTAGTTGTCTCAGTTCTTCATAGAATTCTTCAACTTCGTCTTCTAATGCCTCTGCGGTGGGGGCCTATACTTGTATTATGTTAATATTAACCGGATTTCCTTTCAATCTAAGTAATGCCATGCGATCTGAGTGTGGGAGAAAGTTAATTACGGAGATCGTTTTCCAGGAATTATTATTCCAACTTCTTTCCGATGATTTCTGTCTTGGTTTCCTGAATAGAAAAAGTCTTTTACTTGTGTTACACATTTTCCTACGTCTCGCCACCATGTCTCTGCTACCCCAAGGACATCTATTTTCAACCTGTCCATTTCTTGTATTACATTAGCCAACTTCCCAGCTTCATATAGACTTTGTACGTTCCATGTACCAATTTTGATCTTTCTTCGTAGATTTACTCTGACTACTTTTTTATGATTTAACACTCTTCCCGAGGCTGTTGGTCAGTAAATGGGGGATTGCTTAAACCGGCAATCATTCGGTCGTCAGAGCCTCGTTAGTCATCTAACAGGGAGCACCACTCGAAGGTGAGGTTGACATTTGAATAGGAAAGGCTATATTAGGCGCATCCTACCCCTTACTCTCCGTTTTTTTTATTCATTGTTATAAAATTTCCTTTTTTTGTTATTTTTTTCATAGAATTTTGCTTTGTTCATAAAAAATCGAATGGGATACAAAAAGGGTTCAGTTCACGTCTGGTATCCCGATTAAACCGAACGCCCTTTCAACAATTACGTAACATCAAATACAATATAGGTATTAGTAAAAGTAAACAAAATATAGGGGATATACCATTACATTGCTACAGTATATATTTTGCCCCAACTATACACCAAAAGTTTTTTATTCATATTTCCTCTCCTAATTGATTATTTCACTGATTTGATAATTTCATCACTTATTTTGGTTAACACGTTCGCTGCCAGCAAGATTTTCATACATGTGCCTCTACAGGCCAATGTTATTATATATTTTATTTTCGCATAAAAAACTTTACCATTTGGTGATTTTATCAAAATTAATTTATTTTACAAAAAAAAATATGTGGCCGGTTGAAACACATTTGATTCCCTACTGTATGTTTTGTTAGACCAAACACGACATAATCTAAAATTTTTGTATCTTAAATCGTGCGTGTTACAATAGTTATTTGTAAAACAAGTGTCACAATGACTCGTTTTGTAGTACGAGTGAAGTTTGCACAACGAACCGCGAAGCGGTGAGTTGTGAAAATCACGAGTACTACAGAAAGTCATTGTGGCACAAGTTTAACACAATATTTGCAAACCACGTGAAATAAAAAAAATAAATATTGACTAAAGCTAATTCAAGGAATAAAAAGCTAATTTTACTGCCCTTACTATGAAATGAGTCCTAAATGCGTTATTTCGCTACAGTAGCGTTCAAGATTGAAAAATGTGACTTTAACGTTGATGGTTTTCATTGGCTTGATGATTTCCTTTGGATTATTTTCTGGAAACAGTTTTAATGACAACATTTTCGTTGTAATTCTTGACTTTTTTCATTTGTACACGGGAAAGTCATATATTTTAGGGCACTTTACTGGAAGTAAATCCATTTGAAAAGCATTGTTTGTTTTCGCATGCTCTTTCAGGTATTATGATAAAAGTTTCACTTGAAAATCACTGTTCTTTCACTTTTTCTTTTAGGCATTTGCACAATATGTATTCACGTATTTTTGTCTTTCGAATGCTTTATTTTAAATAATATCTTGGTAAAGTAATCTTTACCAATCCTTCATTATTTTTTGTTGTTGAATATGTTTCGGAACGTTTTTGTAGAGTTCACGCACTTTACCTTGGATTATCACTAAGATTCATCTGTTTGAATTCTCCATACCAACGAGGTTGACTATTGTTTAGTTCGAAGTTCGAAATATCTTTTTCCGCATACCTCTATCCAAAGTATACATTTCCTGGCCTCATTGTAGGGAGCAAAGTCGTACTTTTCCTCCCTAGTGAGGAAACGTACTTTTTTCACTACTAGCCTCTAAACCTAACTTTCTTCACTTTTGTTGAGGTAGAAAAGTTGTTCGTTATTAACCAAGGTAGAAAATACAGAGCCTACTTGATTAGAACTAAATTTCAATCCATTTGACAGAATGTGAGGTTAACTGATACAAATACAAAATGAAAAAATATTTTTCCTTATTTAATGGTCATATCCACCTACTTATACAAAAATGAAAATCAATTAATGCAGTTTTCATAGCGATTTTTACAAAACAATATTATCAAATGAAAACAAAAATTATTGGATAAATGTGTTATCGGTTGCCTTCGTTGTGCACTGTGCACAGCTGTCATGTCACGTGAAACTTGAGTTCAAATATTTAAAAAAAAACGTGGAGACATAAGAAGAAAAAACGGACCGATTCTGAAATAAAACGAATGCCTCCTTAAATGCTCGAATTGTCTTCCATCACACTCACTGCATTGTTGAAACCACTCATGCGTGGACATTACAGAAGCTTCAATTTCTGCTCTTGACAGACGAATGGCCACTTGTATTCGTACTTTCATGTCGTCTATCGTGGTCTCGATATAAGTTCAAACAGATGAGGTCTGAGAATCAGGGTGGCCACGGAAATAGACTTCCTCGTGCAATCCACCTCTGGTGATATCTTCGATCTAAATGCTCACGAACATTTCTCAAAAAATGTACAGGGCAACCGTCTAATTGCAAAAACATATTTTGCCGTAATTGCAAGGGCACATCTAATAAAATAGGCAGTTGGTTTACCAGAAAATCATTAATCACGGCACCATTTAGTGGTTGATCGAAGAAATTGGGACCTATAATAGTTCCGCCCAGGATGGCACACCACACGTTGAGACTCCAGTGGTCTTGATGTTGGACCTCGCACAACCAGTGAGGATTGTTGTCCGGCCAATAATGCATATTATGCAAATTAACGTTTCTCTATTTTATCTTTATCATGCCCAACATCTTCTTACTTTCTTTTTTACCTGCTCCTACAACTCCGGGTGAGTCTTGGCCGCATCCCCTATCGCCCTCCATCTTCCTCGATCTTGTGCTTCCATTTCCCACTGTTGGACTCCCATTCTAGATACATCTGCTTTGATGGCATCTTTCCATCTTTTTCTGAATCGGCCTATTGATCTTCTACCTTCTGGAATCTCAAGGAATACTGTTTTTAACAATCTGTGGTCCTCTGATCTTAATACATGCCCTGCCCATCTTATTCGATTAGCCTTTATGTGTCTGACTATGTTCTCACTAGCATACAGCGCTGACAATTCAGCATTGTGGCGTCTTCTCCAGTGTCCTGCCACCTCATCTTGTTGCGGTCCAATATAGTTTTAAGAACCTTCCTTTCAAAGACAAAAATATTATTTATTTCCTGTTGATTAATGGTCCAGGTTTCGCTGCCATATGTAACCACCGGGCGAATAATTGACTTGTATATTGTTAATTTGGACTGTCTGCTTAACAGTTTAGATCTCAAGAGTATTGTAAGAGAATATAGCCCCCTATTTCCCGCCAATATTATTGCTGAGACATCTCTTTCTACTCGATTATCATCTGTAATTATCGCTTCTAGGTACTTAAACTCCTTAACCACTTCAAAGTTGTACTCATTAATGGAAATATTCTGTCTGATTCTAGGTCTTGGGTTCTTGGTTACTACCATGTATTTCGTTTTTTCTTCATTTACTCGTAGACCCAGGTTACCTGCTTCCTCCTCGAGTTGGGAGAACAATTCTCCCATATCTCCCGTTGAATGAGCCACCGTATCTATATCATCAGCAAAAGCCAACAATAGTTTTGAACCCTGCTTAGCAAAATCTTCAGTTACTTCCGATGTTATTTTACCAACCGCATACTCCAAGGTCAAACTGCATAGTAACGGTGACAGGGGATCTCCTTGTCTGAGTCCTGATGTTACCCTAAATGGAGTTGATGTTCTGCTTCCTATCCTCACCAGTGCATATGAGTTTACCACACACATTCGTATTAGCTCCACCAATTTCCTTGGGATGCCCATTTCTAGCATTGCCACCCACAACCTGCTTCTTTTTATAGAGTCATATGTTTGCTGGAAATTAACAAAGATTTGGTGAACATCCTGGTTGAATTCCCAAATCTTTTCTAATATTTGTCTGATCGTGAATATTTGATCTATCGCTGACCTCCCAGCACGAAGCCCGCATTGATAGTCGCCGATAACGTCTTCCGCATAGGGGATCAACCTTCTCAGTAGTATGGTTGCCAATACTTTGTATGTTGTGTTGATAAGTGATTCCTCTATAATTTCTAAATTATTCTTTGTTTCCTTTCTTATGTATAGGTATTATGATACTTCCGCTTCTATATTTAGGCATTTTCTGTTGTACCCATATATTCAGGATCATTTAATATATTTTTCGGTGTAAAACATGTCCTCCCTTTTTTAACAACTCTGCATTTATACCATCATTGCCTGGTGCTTTATGATCTTTGAGATATGTTATCGCATTTTTTACTTCTTGGAGTGTTGGTTGTGGTATGTCTTCTTCTTCCTCTGTCTTTCAATATTTAGTAATTGTTTAAAGTACTCCTTCCATCGTTCAACAATTTCCGTTTCCGTCATTATCAGTTCTTCACTTTCATTTCTCATGCCTTTCGTTCCTCCTACACTCCCATTCCTCCTCTCTCTCTTTACTTCCCTAAAGAACTTCCTTGTCTAATTCATGCCTTTATACGTGTCTATTTCCCGTATTTGGTGTTCTAGGTAGTTCTTCATTTTAGTTCTAAGTAATCTCCTTGTCTGTGCTCTTGTTCTGTGAAATTCTTCTTTGTTCTCATTCGTAGGGTTTATTAGCATTGTCAGTCTCTTATTTGTTTTCAATTCCAGCGGTTCTTCACATTCTCTGTCAAACCACCTTCTTTTGTAGCGCTTCTTCTTTTTTCCAATGGTTTCTGTCGCTGCTTTTTCTATGACTGTTGCCACGTTTTTTCTAGTTCTTTATTATCTTCCTCGTGTCTTAAGCATTCGAATTTGCTGCCCAAGGCCATTTGATACTCACCTTCCTTTTTGGGTTCTTGAAAAGCTTCTACGTCCCATCCTTCTCTTGACTCTTTTTGTTCAGGTTTCTGTGTTGTTATTCTCGTTCTCGGCCTAGATTTAACTAGGAAGTGATAAGTATCTCTGTTTGCTCCTCTCATACTTCGTGCACTGATGAGGCTACTAGAGTGTCTTGCATATATGAGAAAGTGGTCTATTTGGTTTCGCGTTGTTCCGTCATTTGAAACCCATGTGGCTTTATATATGTTCTTTCTTTCAAATTATGTGAATTTTACTACCATATTATTAGATATTGCAAATTCTGCTAATCGGTGCCCATTATCATTCGTTATGTCGTGTAGGCTATGTCTTCCTACCACCTCTCTGAGATACTCCTCTTTTCCCAGTTTAGCGTTACAATCTCCCATCCCTACCCTGATATCATGCCTTGTAGTCGCCCTATACTGTTGATCTAGTAGCTCATAAAATTCATCTTTCTTCTCCTCCGCTTCGTCCTCTGTCAGGGCATAAATCGAAAATATCGTGAGATTGAACCATTTACCCTAAGTCTGATATAACAAATTCTCTCGCTGACTGGCTTAAAGTCTATTACTACTGTTTTTAGCCTCTTTGCTATGACAAAGCCGCAACCGTATTCATGTCTGTCCTCACTACCTGACCAGAACACTATCGTTTTCCATCTCTATATTTCCCGTTCCTGTCCATCTCACTTCCTGTATTGCAGTTATATCCATCTTATATTTTTGAAGCTCTTTAACCGCTCTCGTTGCTATAGCAGGCCTGTACCAACTCAGCACATTCCATGTTTCCAAAAGAATATCCTTTTTTCGTTGCTTACGTCGTTTATTCCGTGTATCCGTCCGATTCGTAGCTTCAGGTTTTTACGCGTATCGATTGCTGGTCGATAGCACAACCCCTTTTCGGTGGACCATTTCTCCCGCTCTCTTTAGCCATGATCCTGTTTCCCACTGGGATTGGTTACCATAGTCTTCCACAAGGTTACTCAGGTTACCAGGGTTCACCCCGCGGAGGTGAGAGTCGGAATTGAGTAGGAGAGGTTACTTAACGATAGCTGGATACGGCCTCATATGTTGCGCTTCACTACCCCATGCCTAACATCTAATAACAATAATCTAGTCGTCGGTCGAAGTCTTCGTCATTTAAGGTTTGATATAAGACCATATGATATGGCTGCAGTCTAAAAATTCGAAATAACAAACATATTATGAAACATGTAAAGTAGTATTTTTAGTGACATAAAAACTTACCTTTAATCCTTTAAAATGTTTGGAATACTAGATAAACCCAACACGGGAGACATTGCTGTCGTACTACTGTGGGGAGTCAATTGCACGTATGCTAGGACTAACTATTTTGTCTTCCATTGTTCTAGCCAAATGTCTTCGCAATTGTGTGTAAGTGGAGCTTCAACCCAATATATGTAACCGCTTACTTGCTCAATAATATTACCAGGTCACAGATTTAGACTGTCTAGATTGACAGTTTATAGCCAGCGGCTAGTACTCATGTGGAGACGGCGTGAGTTCACTTACGTGCTAAGCAAGGGATGAGCAAATCAAATTTATTTACGTGTAAAAGGGCGCCAAGTAGATTAGCCGCTAATTTTATGAAAGTCCACTCCTAAAAATCTACTAAAAAGGAATGAAATAAAAGACAAACCCACTTCTAGTTACTCGTACGTATATTGAACTTTCTGTACAAGAATGAGTAAAGGCGTCGACAAATTTTGATAGTAGTTTCAGTGGTCTACTCGGGTAATGTTGAAAAGTTTCAATGCTATAAAAAGCTTACATAAAATCCGTTAATCCACTACCAGCTGTTTCTAAATTTAAAATGAGATAATAAGGTGACCTGCTAGGTCAGATAAAATTCGTGAAAGCTGAATAATAAGCACTATTTCTCAACATACCCCCTTGCTAAACCCATGAACAAAACATAATTGACACTTTCATATACGCACAATTTCTTTTATCAGTTAACAACCAAGTATATATATTATATAGTCAGAATTGAAAAAAAGGCTTACTCACGCTTACAACGAGAAGTACGACAAGGCGTTGGATCCAATGCGCAAGCGAAGGTATAAATATTTAAAAAATACGGGAAGTACCAAAGCAGCGTAGTGAACATATTACGGATCAATTCCAACCGTACAAAGTATCAAAGTAGCATCTAAAGTTATTCAACAATAATATCATTGTCAGAAACACATTAATACGCTATGACCTATAACAACAACAAATAAACGGTTTTAAAGATTAAAACTAACTTTTCCGCATATGTGGCCCCGAACAATATTCTATCATAAAATTGTCACTTGTATACACTTCGGAGGATGTATCGTGCGAACAAACTGAAAATTCTCCAAAAATGACAAAAATTTGGTACTTCAAGTAACATAGCACCCGTTGTACTGGCGTTAGTGAGCTGAATATCAATAGGTTTCATCTTTGAGACGCTCTTAATAATATCCAATCATAAAATTGGTCACTTTTATATACTCCGGAGGCTGTATCGTGCTAACAAACTGAAATTTCCCCAAAAATGACAAAAATATCGTACTTAAAGTACTATAGCACCTGTTGTACTGGCTCTGGTGAGCTGAATATCAATAGGGTTAACTGTGTGATGTCCTGAATAATATTCAATCATAAAATTGGTGACTTGTTGAACTCCAGAGGCTGTATCGTGCTAACAAACTGAAATTTCTCAAAAAATTACAAAAAGGTCGTACTTCAAGTACCATAGCACCCGTTGTACTGGCTCTGGTGAGCTGAAAATCAATAGGGTTCATCTGTGACATGTCCTCAACAATATGCAATAATAAAATTGGTAACTTGTTCGACTCCGGAGGCCGTATCGTGCTAACAAGACATGTAACGAAAAGTGGCTGACGATAACGATGACGACGACATACACACAGGATTTTTTTTCTTAAAACCGTTTTTTCGTGTTGTTGTTGATGGAAAACGTAAAAATAACTCAAAAAATTTTTCAAAATCCCAGCTTTTTTTGTGGTAAACCAATACTTTTCTCGCATATTAGATAGGTTGGGCGGAAAAGTAAAACGGGAAATAGATCCGCACCTAAAATTAAGTGTCCATAATTTATAAATAAAGTAAAAGAGGAAAAAAAAGGTCACCCAGATCGGTCCAGTTGAAACTGAGCTCTTCGGATTCCTAGTGGGTGTTCGATGGATCATAAATCCGATTGAATCCCTCCTGGTATGCGCAGTGTGCTTTTCCCAAAAGTCCTTGTCGTAAAGTTCTTCCTAACACCATACTCCAGATTAAAATTATGTGGTGTAAATCCAATAACCGTTAATAAAAACCCTAGAGGGAACAAATTCGTATAAGATTTTGTACCATACCAAAATTTATCAACAGCCCCCCGTAGTAATAAAATCATCAAACTAAATTCCTGTTAAAGGCAACTCGTACATGAATTTAGTTTTATAATGAAGCACAAATTTTGCCTTAACCCCAGGTATAATAAAATGAAATGATAAAAAAATAAATGATCGAAATATATAGATAACCTTAGACATATTGTATACTCCTCGTACAATAACTTTTATTTATCTTAATACGGATCAATTATATTTACTTGCAATAAAGTAATGAAAATTTTTATGAGAAGAAATAAACCAATAAGCCCATAATAGTTATTTATGTAATAAGGATCATAAAGACGATCATTATGGTACAAGTCGTGAATGAAATCGGGCGAGGCGTAGCCCGATAACACGGCGTGTGCCATAATGATTGTTTATGATTCGTATTACATACAAAATTTTATCTGATGGCTGATTCTGGAGCTGATCTGTGTACCGTGAAACGCCATGGCGGATGGAAAAGCAATACTGTCGCTGAAGGTTACATCGAAAATTCGAAAGAGCAAAAGAAAAAAATATCAGAAGCAATTTTTGGTGCCAACAACCAAACAGGATTACAAGTTTGCCAACAATCATCAACTACTGATGTAAAAACTGTAGAATCCATTGGAATTAATATTACAAATTGTAGTAATTGTTGTTTTATCATTTATAATAAATAGTTTTGTACATAGTTATGCATTTTGAATAAACTTTTTTGATCAAACCATTACATGTTTTCCTTATAGAATTTCATTATGGTACTTAGTACCATAATGAATTCATTATGGTACTTAGTCCCATAATGAGCTTCCTTATGTCATCAAAATTGAGTGACATAACGTTGTCATTATGACATGCCATCAGATAAACTTTTTTATATTAAAAAAAAATATTATATCCTATATTCCTACATAATTAAGTTGGAACTACAATGTAAAATTGTTCAATCCCTCAAAAAAGGTAACAAATAGTACTACCATGAAGTTTCCATACGTTAAATTTCCCAATGAAAAATACGTATTAGCTTTCAACTATCATTATACGAAAATGTACAAAATTAATTGCTTGACCGCTTACATAATTTTCAATAAATTATGAAACATATGTCAAATAGCTTTCCCTTAAACAAAACTGCACTGGATTACTAAATAAATGAATTTTCACATACTTAACATCAAATCAAAACGGAATGCTAGCTCTTATTTTCCGCAATACTGTATATTCCCTGAACAACAGTCGATATAAATTAAATAATGGATATGCCTTCGCAATCCATTTTTAGTTTAATGACTACTGCCCGAAAAAAAATTACAATCCGCAGTTATTAACCAGTCCTCAAAAGGTATGAAAATTACTAGCTAGATAGAAACAACTGTGTGGGAAGAAGGGAAAATAAAATATCAGGTTGCAGGTATCAGAAGCCAAACAATGTAAAAATGCTCATCACATAATAGTTCTTAGCAGCTTCGAGGAAAAACGAAGGGCCACCTGCTTTGCGCTACAGGAGCTTGTTACCCGTACCAGTGGCAGAGGGATAACCTATACATAAATATACATGGAAAGAAATAAAAGTCAAATGTTACTATATATTCTTTACTTTAGTATGTAAGAAAGAGATTATTTACAGGAGAGAAAACAAGAATGAAAAATCCAGATGTTGGATAAAAAAACACTCTGCTAATTGTCAGGAAACGTGTTGCTAGTTATAAGTAAATACTCAGCTAAATCTATACACGCTGCTAGTTAAGAAAACATGCAGCTAGTTATGCAACATTAAAGTACAAATTAACGTTTCACTATTAAGAACATCGTCAAGATGAATATAGTCAATAGCCGGTTGGAAAGTCTGAAAATTATACACTAGTCTATACAAATCCGCACTTAGCTTTAATCAATCCCGTAATAGTTTCAGGTGAATATAAGTTCAGAAATTTACATAAAATAGTAACGTAATAAAGCGATAAAACGTTTATAAATCAGTGATAAACAATATGGTATCAAAAATAGGATATCTTGAAATTAGCTACCAAAGTTCTCCGGGATTCTTAAACGCCCAGCAAACATGCTAAGTTAATGATTTTCGACTTGGAGACAGTCGGCGGATATTCTTGGATATTTTATCCTTATAATCATAATAAAGGTACTTACAATCAGTTGCAATAATAGATTACACTATACTTATTAATTATTAGTAATTATAAGCGGTACAATCCCCATTTTATAGAGGAAAAACACTACATTTTGCGGAGCACAAGGAACAGCCGTCACTGCTATAAAATTGTCAAATAACAAGTAAAGTATGTAGCGGAAAAGCGAACTAGCAGCAAGCGTTTAACGTTTGCACTCAGGGGCGGACCAGGAGCGGACCGACTATTGTACGAATTTAATGAGAAATTCGTACAACAACCGTTTAAACAACAGCTTTCAATATCCCAATAATAATTGTGAAAACTATTTCTTAGTGCATTTGAACTAAACTAAAAAAAAAATACTGAAAATATCACTATGCTTCTATCATACAAGGCAGATTACTATAAGCAAAAAACCATTTAATATATTTTTTACAAAAAAAAATATAAATCATTTTCCATAATATTTTTTTTTGCTTAACAAACACAATATAGTGTAAACTTACCTTTTAACTTGTAAAAGGGTTATCCTTTAAACGGCCAAAGACATTCTAGCTGAACATTTATATAAAATAACTCTGTTGATATATTTCGTCAATAAAAATTTGGTATTTTCGCGAAAATCGGTAATTTAAAACCTCTTCGTCACAAAACCTAGTCTGAACCCATCAAATCCATCACATCAACAACGTTCAGAACTACAGGTAACGCCCTAAGGATAGAACAGTGAAAGTTATTTTTTTCAACAAAAAAAACCATTTCTTGTGATATGAAAAATACGATAGACGCCAATACTTACCAAGTAGTGTTAAGAAAATCCTCAAAGAGATGTGCAAATAGCCAACTCAAAACAACATAAAATATTACAAACTGCAACAAGGCTTAAATTTTCCACTTTCATATGGTCGGAAAAATATATCCCCGTAATGGGATGTATCAAGGATACATTTCATAAATTCTGAACCACTCAACCACTACAAAGGAAAGTCGACGTCGTAAAAGACGAAAACATTTCGAACTATTCCCGATTAGACAAAAATCTCTTCCAAGTTAAGTATCCAACTCACGATCTTCCAATTCTGCTCTGAGCTCCGTCACTTTCAGGTCACATAGTCTCTTGATCATTTTTACGTAGCAATTTGTTTATATTATCCCACTTCTGACACCAATGTAGTGTTTTTCTTATTTATTAAAACGTTTTTATTACGGGTGGGATAAATTCATACACACGGTAGGTTCACTTAATTTATTTATTCACTACACTATTCACTAATTATATAAACAGTATATTCACTTAAACTAATTTATATAAACACTTCACTACTTAGACTATTTACTTATTCGCTGTTCATAGCACGAAATCACTTTATCAACTAAAACTCTCGCTGGTCGGTCCTTTATATATTAGTGCCTTTTTACTAGATAATTCTAGATTGCGGCTTACACAAAAACAATTGACTCTCTGGCATTTTATATATAAGATTGGTCACAAAAACAATGTCAAGATAAGATCGTAAACAGATCTAATAAATCACTGCGCATCCGCCATAATTTTAACTTTCATACATGGCTTAGACAGAGTCGGATTCAGGGTCTACACTAGTGTGCTATTTCGTAACAATATGTTATCATTTCAAATTTATTATAGAGATTTTTCGGATCTTAGTTCTAACAAGAAAATAAGTTTAAGTTTGATATCCTGTCATGTGCATTTCAAGAATTCAAATCATATAGTCGTGAATGTTTTTATGATAAAATAAATAAATATCCTGGTGTGATAAGAACATTGAATTATCCTTCCAACGTTTGTTGACTACAATTTGAGATTATAGCTCTTTTATAAAATTTATGGAACAGTCACTGGTTATTCACTGTTTATGTTTATTATATCGAATTCTCTTTTGTTTCAGGCGATATATGATATGTTGGGAGCGTGTTCTTCCAACAGACCTGCCGATTCGGCTGAAGAAAGGGCCAAAAATATTTTCGCTAAGATGGACGAAAACAACGACGGACAATTAACGCAAGATGAATTCCTCAAAGGATGTCTACAAGATGAAGAATTGTCTAAAATGCTCGCGCCCTAATGTGTTTAAGAAATTAAAAAAAAAATAAGAAAATTCCTACCGTCGACATAGGTCCACATACACACACAATTTTTTAATATTTTTGTGTCCTACAAAAAGGACGACTTTCCAAAAGTCGTTAAAGATTTTTGTTACCATGGCGCATTTTCATGTGGATTGGAAAAATAACAACATGAAAAGCATCGATGAAAATGTTTTAAAGTAGGAGATAGTGATCTGTTTATTATATTTAATTTTTTTATTGAGCCTCTCTATCTTTTTCCTTTAATCCAGCTTGTCTCTGTTGCTCAGCTAAAAATAGTATATTTTTATTACGGATTGGTAGGCCTATCCCCAAATTAGCCGTTACATAGTGCATTCAACTTGGAAATAAAAAAAGGTTACTATAGCCATTAGCACAAGAATATAATAATGTACAAAATAAATTAATGTCATTAGAATGTATAGGAAGTCAATACTGATAGGTAGATATCGGTTAATACTTACTTTTTATGCTAAAACAAATGTGAATAATAAGATTAGACACTACATTCAGGTGTCAAGCAATGTTGTGGTGACATTGTCCCTACAAACTGGAGGACAACTATACTGTCATCAAATACAAAATTTCAATTACTTCAATGAATTTTTAATTTTATATATTCTTGAATCAAATTTATTGCTCGTAATAAAATTTCTTTACAATAATCTGTGGAAGTAATAACTTTCAATAAGAAAAATTAACATATGTTTAAATTGTTTCATTTCAGTTCTAGATGAGAGGTTATTCGCTCATGAAGGACTGTTTGTCACATTACCAAACTTGAAGTGTAGTCAAACATATGAAAAAAAGAAGTTGATTTATTTAATAATTAAAAATTTAGTATAACTAGATTAAAAGTAAAAGAAGATTATTTATTCATTAACCTCAAGTATTTTGAACAAGTTTCCGTAACAGGAACAATTACTCTAATGTTGGAGTAACGTAAGCTACTGAAAAAAAACAGGACAAATGGACATAACTTTTAGCATGATAAATGAAGTTGAGTGAAATAGTACATTATTTTTATTTCCAACTTAAACGCACATTATATCTTACCGATCAAAAATAAAATGACTGCCATTAAATGGAAAAGTAAATTAAATCACTTTAATTCTTTGAAACATTTAATTAACTGAATATTTAAAAAGGGTGAATTAAATGAACTAAATGTGATAAAAGTAAATAAAATGTATTGCCTATTCATTAGGTGGTAACAATTTTTTAAATTAGTCGCATTAACGTTTGCACAAACTATAGATATTTAAAATGTATTTGTTGTTTTTATTAGTTTCTATTGTAATAAGACACGTTATTATTAGTTTATAGGATGGGTCACTTATGCGACAATAATTGAAGGAAAAGTGGATAAACATTATTTCATATATTATGTATAAATGGAAACTATGCTCCCATTTTTTAAAGGATTCAATTAATTAGATACACAGAGGTGATCATAAAAATGCTGGTAATTCGATAAGTTCATAACTTGATCGAAATATAAGTTACACTTCTTGCTAAACAACTTCAAAAATGTCTAACGAACATGTCTATTATTCCACTTTTTTCAACAAAAACGTGAATACTTTTTTGTAAATACATATAGTCCAATCAAATTGTCGCTCAAAATGGGTTGATTGAACGTTAAATTATGTAGTTTGGAGATTGTTAGGGATGGATAGGGCATTCTGATCATAAATTTCAATTTTCGGGACTCTCCGAATGTCAGCTGAGCCCCTTTCGCTAAAAACGCGTTTAATTCGATATCTCGAGAACGGTTACTGTTAATAAAAAAATTGTAGAGGCCTTAGTAGAGATTCCAGCACCTTAGACCAACCCCTCCACTCCACAGTTAGACCACGCCCTCCTCGTTTCTGATTGGTCGCGCGCAGACGTCATAGTCATGGCCACGCCCACAAGCCCAGCCGTTTGTTAAGACGAAAGTCTTGATATTTTAAAGCTCTTATCAGTTTGCGCCACAAGCGCCGCCGCCTGCGCCGTCTGTTTATGACTATTTAAGTATTAATTAAACCACAAACTGATAAGAACTTCTAAAATATTAAGACTCTCGTCTTAACAGACGGCAGCGGTTGCGGGCGTGGCCATGACTATGATGTCTGCGCGCGACCATTCAGAGACGAGGAGGGCGTGGCCTAAATGTGGAGTGGAGGGGTTGGTCTAAGGTGCCGGAATCCTTACTGGCCTTTTTTATTTCAAATTAAGTTGACTAATTTTTTTTCGAAACTTTTTTTTATCAATATTTTTCAAGTTATTACTTCCGAAATGCAAAAAATGTTTCTTCCTATTTTTTATTTTTCACCATTTCCTCTGCAACCGTTCACTTTTATGAAAGTTTTAGATACTTTAGTTCCAGACAACTTTTGTTTAAAACTTTTTTCTCTACTGCCATATTACTATTACTAGTTTATTTGCCTTTTAATATTTTGATCCGATGTAGGCTGACACTGTCCATATTCTAATGATCAGTATATTTTTCATCTAAAAAATAATTTTGAATAAACGTATTGAATGAAGAGAAGAAGGCTACAAATGTATCCTTTCTTTTGACCAAAAAATATTATATACTATAGATCTTAAAAAACAATTCGGTTCAATTACTCAACTCAGTTTTTTGACACCTACTCCAACGGAATTATTTGAACACATTAATTTTTTTACGTTTTTAAAGCTATTTATGTAACGTCATACATTTTCACTTTTCCAAAAATGTTCAGTTGTCGTTTCAATGACCCAGCCTGTAGATATACAGATGATATTATTCCTTACATGGCATTTATACATATATGTACAACCATTATTTTTGTACATACACTTTGTAACATTTTTAATACTTTTTTAGAATATAGTTCACGACGCATTTATGATATACGGGGTGTTCCAAATTGAAAAAAAATAGTCCAACTACATAGGTTGTCTTCAAAGTTTTTTCTTCTTACTACTTCATCTATAGATTCAGGAAAAGTAATTAATAGTAACAATAAACCTACAATTGTTTCATGATTATGTTTCATAGTCAGATAGTCAGATGTGACAAGTACATTCGTGTTTCATGTAACAAAAAGTATAGTATTAATAAGTGTTCTTGAAATATTTAGTTTAATATGGGTCTACCGGCTTTATTTTTGAAGGAAACTATTGAGATATTGCAAAAAATTCTGCTAATTATGGATAAAATTAATAATCCCAGCATTGCAATCGATATAGTTAGAAAGTGGAAAGCTTAAAAACATCTTGTAAGAATTATTTGTTTACTTAGGCATATAATTTTCCACACAACCTGTATAAAAGAAAGTATCATTAAATATATTATCGCTTTAATTCTAATTAAATTCGTTTTTCATGATTTGTACTAATTTATATATTTGGAACGCTCAGTATTAGTAATTTTTTATTTACATAACTAATGCTATTATAGTCGAAGAGCACAATTATTGTTCATGTAGATTTAGTTTCATGATAGTTTTTTGCTGACGTGGCAATCAAATCCCACAGTGAGACCAACAATTTTAAAACTAAAGATTTAAAAAAAAAGTCAATTAATATATTAAATGAATGTGATCCCTCACTTCCCCATTAGCATTTAGTAGTAATAGAAAATCATCTTGATACTGTCGGAGAAATTACGACAAGAATATTGTGCTTCGAAATAAAGTCGATTAGTGTTAAACGAGGAGAATTGAAATTGGGTAAGTATTTTTGTCATTTTTTCTACTGATGTGCATCGTTCCATTGCTACTGTCTGCCGCAATTTTGTGTCGACTTTAATCCGTGATAGAAGTATACAATGACACTAAGAAAATCTACTTATTCCGTTAGATTTACTAAAATATGTTATAGTGTTTCATGTTTGTATTTTCACTGATTAGGCAATAAAACAACAGATTAAATACAGTCAAAGATCTATCAGATTTAGTTGAAAGTTTTCTTAAAATCACTGTTCAGCCCGAATGGAAAAACTGACAGGAATTTTCCAGAAGCATGCTTTGAAAAAAAATTAAATGATACTCTAATTCTAATAACAATAAGTATTTCCTGCCTCCTTTCATTATTTAAAAAAATTTGTCGCAATTAAACTTCTATAAAGGTGTCTTTAACTTCAAATTTCGTTCCATTTTTTATGGCCAATATTTTGTCAGTTTGATCTTAAAACATTTTCTAAGCTGTGTTGTTATTCCAAAGCTTTTTTGTCAACTTTTCTGTTAAAAAAAAAGGAAACAAGGTCTTGTTTTAACCCTGACAAAACAATGGTCACCTAGGGTCAGGTACCAGTACATTGATATGTTCATTTTCATAGTAAAAGTAGATTTGTACGACAACTCTAGTTGAAAACTATATTACTGGAAAAATTAATTAAATTGTTTGATGGATTCACAAAAATCGAAAGTTTTTCCAAATATTAACCGATCGATTGCCAATGAAACACAAAAGATAA
This sequence comes from Galeruca laticollis, assembly GCA_963921935.1. NCBI lineage: Eukaryota > Metazoa > Arthropoda > Insecta > Coleoptera > Chrysomelidae > Galeruca > Galeruca laticollis. The sequence goes on along the minus strand of OY998178.1, from coordinate 146,391,634 downwards.
GTGGTAGTGGAGAAGAGAAGAAATCTCGTAGCATTGTCAAGAACTTGGTATCGCTATCTAATTTTGCAAAAGAATTTTCAAAATCTAAGAGTAGAGAACATCTTGATAATATTGTTTATGACTCTCGGTAGTATTGGTAATCGTCGTAACAATATTTATCCCAAATCCAGTACGGAGCACACTTAGTACATTTTTTAAAACTTGTTATACAGTGCCCACCATAATGTTCGCTACATATGGGAAAGATTTTTAGTTGTGGTATATAGGAAAATTTCATATATGCTATCGATCCTACATGGTCGATAACCTAAAATAACATTTTGACATCAGTCACGTGAATACTGTCATGGCCGCACATTAAAAAAATTCGTTGAAAAATGCGAAAAGTGGGGTTAGATGTCAAAATATCGAAACAAGTGATTAGAATGATATTTTAGGATTCCAAAATCGAAGCAAAAACAACAAAAAATAAGAAATTTCGTATTTTTCCCTAATGCGGTCTTCTGAAATGATATCGCCTCAATTTCATTGTTGAAAGACTTCAAGTAACACAATATGTAACGAATAAACGTAAACCTATTCAAAATTAATTATTGAAATCGTTCCTAGAGAATTAAATAGAAATATTAGTTGAGCAGTTGTAACTATTCTGTAGCAATACCCTGCATCTTGTCAATTTGTGAAATTTAAAATAATTTAGTACTGATACCACAATTGAAAAGAAGGGTTTTTGATATTTTGAAGAAATATTTCATTAAATTATTAAAACTCATTACCTACTCATAATAATAATAAATTGAATTAGTTGACCAACTTATTACAATTTTTTGAAACAATATTTAACAGATTAGCCACTAACTTAATACTAATAAACAATTTATTATTTCAAAACACAAATTCAAAATTCTACATGCCCTCCATATCGTTCCATACATTTCACTGTCCTGAAATTCATTTCTCTTTGAACATACCGGAGCGTACCTTGGTTAATATCATATACGCAATCCCTTATGCATTGTTCTAAATGTGCGACGTCTCCGAAGGGTCTTTCTCGCTAAACCTTGTTTTTTAAATACCCCCTCAAGAAAAAGTCCAGAGGGTCAATGATATACTGAATAGCGACTTATCCAATGCTCACCAAATTCGTTATCTAACCATCCTCTTACTTTTCGAGTTGAATGAATTGATGCACCGTGCTGCTGAAAATACAGATGACTCGCTTTGCCAGTAGGATACCATCCAAAAATTGGGTTAATTCGTTTTACAATAAAGTTAAATAAGTCTGGCATTAAGGTTTTCTCTAAATAAAAATTGACTAATAATTTGTCAATTCCAAATTCCACACCATACATTGACCTTGAACCTGTATTGTTTTTTATTTGCTATAAAATAATGGGGGTTTGTGTCTGCCCATCAACGACAGTTTTGTGAGCTTACTGTTCTATTTTCGGTGAAATTTGGATTATCTTCTATCATTCCTTGATACCAAGCGCAAAAATCAAACCGGGCGTCATAATCTCTATCCTTCAGAACTTGAATCAATTTAGGCTTGTACGGGTGAAACTTATTATTTTTCAAAATACGGCCAATTGAGGTTGAAGAAATAATAATGTTTTGATAAACTTGCGCTATGGATATTTCAGGATTTTCTGCAACGGTCAAAAGCACTTCCAAACTATTTTCTTCATTAACCACAGTCTTTTTCATGAGGCACTTTAAATTTGTTTTCTACTGAACCAGTTTCCTCAAACGTCTTTAATAATCTTGCTACAGTTGTAAAATGGACGTTTTGGCCAGGATGTCTTTATGTAAACATATTAGCAGCTTCTCTTGAGCATTTCGAATTTTCTCCGCAAATTAGAACCTACTCTATCTTTTCTTCACGTAACAGTATAGAAGGCATTTTCAGTAAAAAAATCTTTACAGAATGTGTAAATAGAAGTAAGTAAACTTAACGAAAACGGAAAATGATGAGTACTCATTTATGAGTTGGAAGCCCGCTTAGTTAATTTAAAATTTTGTATTGCGGCAAAATTGCTAGAGAAAAATGGGCTCTAGGATGGTGACATGTGTGGAACTAGGAATCGCTATGAAATGTATGCAGATATTTTAAATATAGTAAATAATCTTGTAATAGCGCATTGGGTTTTTGTCAATATTATTTCAAAAAGGAAGTATTACGCTTATTGTTAAATGATAATTTAATAATTATATTACTGTAAGTAGTCAATGTTTTGAAATTTTGATAAAATATTACATAAAAAACATTAACAACGGCTCTTTTCAATTGTAATGTCACAATTAAATTATTTGAAACCGCACAAACTGACAAGATACAAGGCATTGCTACAGAAAAGCTTCATGCGCTCAACGAATATTTTCATTTTATTTTCTAGGAATGACCTAAATCAATATTTCTGAATTGTTTTACCCTTACACATTAAACACTGCGTTTCCCGAACTACTTCAACAATGAAATCGGTGCAATATCATTTCAGAAGAGGGCCATGGCGAAAAATACGAATTTTTTAATTTTTTGTTTTTAGCACTTCAAATTTCATACGTGGTCCTAAAATATCATTCTGATCAGTTTTTCCAAATAACTATTTCCAATATTTTGCCATTTAACCCCACTTTTCGCATTTTTACATCCAATTATTCGAATTTGCCGCCATAACAGTGGCCACGTGACTAATGTCAAAATGTATTTTTAGGTTATCGACCATGCATGATCGATCGCATATATTAAATTTTACTATATACTACGACTAAAAATGCTTCCCATATGTAGCGAACATTATGGTGGACATATATAACTTCCACAATACTAGCTGCGCTTAGGAAAGTTTCCAAAATTATTTTTCGCTGCGATGACAAGGAGCAAGTTTTTCAAATATTTGACTTTCATTCAATTCGTCTCCATTTTATTATTGAATAGTTAATCTGCAAAGTTTTAGGTGGCCCCATTAACTCAACAGTCCTGTTGTCGAAACGCAATATTAAATATTTGAAATATAAATAGTTTTTTTAGTAGAAAATACTACGGCTCTGGATTATTCTGCTTTCATTTGGTTAGATTTATATCGTTGCTGTGCGATATTCTCATCTCTATGATCTGTAGGGTAGAATTAATCGTGCGGTTATCACTTGGATATGTTCCCTCGATCGAACAATTGGATTAACTTTTGGCACACTAAAAGACCTGACTGGTATGGCCCAACGATAATGTAGTAGTGTAGTGAGCTAACTTCGATACATATAAGTTTATCTGCTCATTTTTTAGATGAAAGTATAGATATGTCATTCTAAATAATACATAATGTTTCCATCCAACAAAGGCTTTTGTTTTCATTTGTAAGTACATTTTTTAACACAAAATAATAAAAAAAATAGCAGAAAGATTAGTTCAGAATATTCATTTGACAGAATATTTAGATTTTCTTATTTAAAAGTCAAGTCATAACCTTTCATATTTCTGCTTCTTGCTTAATAAATAAACCAGATGCATTTTGTCTTCCTATGTTTTCATTTCCTTTTTTAGCTAAACATTATTCATTAAGTACTCATTAATGTCATCGAGACTGTTTAGGTAATGTATTTTAGATTAAGAACATTAATATGTTAATATATTAACGTTTTGGAAATTTTTAATTAGCTCATTTCTTTATGTTGTTCATACAAATAATTTATAATTCATTAACATTAACTTCATCCACATCCACGTAATTTTCTGAGTGCTATCTCTCGAGCAATTCTTCATTTAATGGCACAAATTTTCCTTGAGGAAGCTTAAGCTTACTAAAAAATGTTTCTATTTATTTAATACAAAATAGAGGAATGGTAGATCGTAGACAAAATATGAAATACGATGTGTATTTCTTCTTCAATCTTTATAAGCCTGTATCTCACATAATTTGTGCATGAAGATGTAAAGATATCGTATCTAGAGAAAACTCTTTAGCAGATCACAAGCAAAAATTGTTCTAAATATCAAATTGGGCGGTGTTAGATACATCAAGATCTCTGAAGGAATGTTAGTCCAGGCGATAGAGCAATCGAAATGGATGTTGTTTTATAACGCAAAAATGTTTATGCAGAAAGTTGGCGAATATTGTGTACAACAATAATCTATGTTTGCCTTCTCCAAAAAGTGCTTGCTAAATGATGTAGAACAACAAATGTACCAAAATATCGAAAAATTACCCATTTTTCGATACATTTGTGTCTAAAACTTTGAAACAAAGCCTTAGATCAAAAAAATTTACTCTTTGTTTTTTGTTTATCTGACGATTTCCTATAAGGTTATGAGAACCGCGAATCGAAAAACTTTAATTTTCCCTGAATAATATGCGAAAATTAGTAAAAAATCATACGTAAATTTTTTCGGTAAGTAAAAATTGCTAAATATTTATCAAATTTTCAGAGAAGATAGTTAAACATATGACAATTACGCACAAAAATTTTTGTAACGATGGATCGCGTAGTTTTTCACGGCAACAATTATTAATTAAAGAATTATAAAAAAGTTGATCGCGCGTACCTTGTTTAAATAACAGTGAAAAAAGATCACGCAATTTTTAACAGTTACTTAATGTCATAACAAACAATAAGCAAATATAAAAATATCCATTTTACGTTTTAACAATTTTTTACAGTTTTTTAAAATTTTGTCAAATTTTTTCCATTATAAATAATTTCTCGTTTACAGCATCGGTTCGATGTAATTTAAAGATTATTTCCCATCTGAATACTGCTTTGCAAGCACTTTCATTTTAACCCAAAACGACGAAATTTGACCGTGTAGATCCGGAGATAGAGGCCCACAAAGTTAATAATAATTTATGGCTTACTTAATCGTTAAATCGAAATTAAAGAAATACTCTCTTATAGCTGGTTGCAAATACTTTCTATATTCGTCTTGTGCATTTTCGACAGATGAAAGCCTAATGAAAGAAAAATCGATGAAAATACCGTAATCAGAGGAGTTCGTCGGCCGAGCGGCGTGGGAGCAGGAATGGGGATGGCGGAGAGCAGCTGTGCTGTCGCGCGGCCCGGGTGTTTCAAAATGCAAATGCGCGGTAAAACATAAGTTATCTCGGCAACGGTAGCACTTATCGAGACGATGTTTTTTAATTCGATGTCGCGAAACGAGAGGAATCAGAATATGTCATCAAAAAACAATATTACAAAGAAATTTTGCACGAATTTCAAGATCAAAAAAGTATGCTATTTTCAGATATTTTCTTACCTTTATTTGAAAATTATATAAATCTGCAAATATTTGCACACTCTGCATACAAGTAAATACGCGTTGAGAATACTTTCAACTGTGAAACTGACACTATCAAGGACGCTTTTCGAATAAACAGCAGACTACCGTTAAAGGACGCTCTATGCTATGCCATCCGATGGATGTTCTGCGTGTGCTGTGCAGTTTTGAAATAGACAGCATCCCTAATTGGCTAGTCGGATCCAATGTAACCAATGAGCGTGTTCGATATTAGAGTCCCAAGCACCTATATGTAGGCGGGGCCTAAGGTATGAATACCAAGGAGGGAACTGCGATCTACCTGGATCAAAGTAACCCAATGCTTTTACTTGTTCCTACGCAGTATGTATACCTGGGCTAAAGTATTATTATTGCAAAATGTTTATTGTACTGTAATAATGTCTTTATGGAAAAAAAGCGCTACCATATTTATACAATTTATTATAAAAAAGGACGGTTAGTTATGATAAACAAAGACCATTTAGGAAAGAAAATATACTTTTTATCAATATTTATTATTGAAACGTTTAATTAGTTGCATGATTTTATGAACATTAAGCAACAAAATAATTTTTCAATCATACAACTATTTTTTTTATGCAAATGAAAATAGCATACTTTTTTGATCTTGAAATTCGTGCAAAATTTCTTTGTAATATTATTTTTTGTTGGCATATTCTGATTCCTCTCATTTCGCTACATCGAAATAAAAAAAATCGTCTCGATAAGTGCTACTGTTGCCGAGTTAACTCATGTTTTACCGCGCATTCGCATTTTGAAACACCCGGGCCGCGCGACAGCACAGCTGCTCTCCGCCATCCCCACTCCTGCTCCCACGCCACTCGGCCGACGAACTCCTCTGATTACGGTATTTTCATCGATTTTTCTTTCATTAGGCTTTCATCTGTCGAAAATGCTCTAGATGAATATAGAAAGTATTTGCAACCAGCTATAAGAGAGTATTTTTTAAATTTCGATTTATTTATTAAGTAAGCCATAAATTATTATTAACTTTGTGGGCCTCTATCTCCGGATCTACACGGTCAAATTTCGTCGTTTTGGGTTAAAATGAAAGTGCTTTCAAAGCAGTATTCAGATGGGAAACAATTTTTAAATTACATCGAACCGATGCTGTAAACGAGAAATTATTTATAATGGAAAAAAATTGACAAAATTTAAAAAAATTGATAAAACGAAAAATGGATATTTTTATAATTGCTTATTGTTTGTTATGACACTAAGTAACTGTTAAAAATTGCGTGCTCCTATTTCACTGCGTGCTCCCTTTTCACCGTTGTTTAAACAAGGTACGCGAGATCAACTTTTTTATAATTTGTGGCAGTGAAAAACTACGCGGTCGATCGTTACAAAAAATTGTGTGCGTAATTGTCATACGTTTAACAATCTTTTCTGAAAATTTGATAAATATTTATCAATTTTTACTTACCGAAAAAATTTCTCAATGTTTACGTATAATTTTTTACTAATTTTCGCATATTATACATGGAAAATTAAAGTTTTTCGATTCGCGATTAATTCATAACCTTATAGGAAATCGTCAAATAAACAAAAAAGAAAAAGTAAATTTGTTTGATTTAAGGCTTTGTTTCACAGTTTCAGACACAAATGCATCGAAAAATGGGTCATTTTTCGATATTTCGGTACATTTGTTGTTCTACAGCATTTAGCAAGCACTTTTTGGAGTAGGCAAACCTTGATTATTGTTGTACACAATATTCGGCAACTTTTACTGCTCTACCGCCTGGACTATGTACAAACTGTGCCAATAGAAACTGAAGTATGTCCAAATTGAACCAGAATAAAAAATGGTTATTATTCTCATAATATAAATGTGTTATCTAAACAGTCTTTATATTTATCAAATGCACTCAAAGAAATTGGAAAGTGCATTTTCTTATTAAAAAAAGGACCAGTTTGGCAGAGGGTATGCGCATTTATAGGAAAACTAGAATTTTAGATGTTTTTAATATGGATGTAATCTGTACTTTACATTATAAGCATATCATATATATATATATACAAGGTAAGCCATTAGGAACTTTAAACTGATTCACCGTATAGAGATCTAGTTTTTAGAAAGTTGATTATTGTATTGAAATTTGTAAGTTTTGTAATTTCAAATGCATTAGGAAAATTACTAGACAGAACACAATTAAGCAATCTTTTTAACCTACGCATATCCTTCATAGTCCAGTACATCTAATTTCGTTTACATGGGGCACCCCGAACAAAATCTCTTAAAGCTAAAAATTGCTGGAGCACTAGGTCTTAAAGTGCTATTTAACTTACTAAAAGTCCCCGCCCCTGCGGGGGTGGTAACTCTCCCAAAAACCATCCCAAAGATACATTTTTTAACATTTTTAGGAATAGTTTCTTTATTCAATTTTTTTTAAAAGCAAGATGCGTAATTTAAAGCCAACAAAATTTCGTATAAAACGATGTATACAAAGTTGTGATTGAGATAAGCCGTTATCTTTCTACATACGGTTGAAATAACTTAAAAACACGAAATTATTAAAAAATTATATTTTTAAAGCACATCCTATTTTAACAATGTAAATCAACAAAACAGTAGAGTCGCTTCCTCCGTCACCTTGCCTAAAGTGAACATAGGCCCGGACAGTGTTGCCAACAGCACAGATTAATTTTCCACTAAATGATACAATAAAATCTACCAGAAATCTACCCAAACCATTTACATATTTGGAGGGACATTTTCAATAAAAGATTCAAATTATAAAATACATTGTTTAATGACAAACAAAAAGAAAAATTACAAAATAAAGTCAAACAAAATCAAAAATAATTTTAAATTCTCATCTGTACCTAACTTGAATTAGGTTTATTATAATTAATAAAAAACAAGAAAAAAATTAGTTCATTTCTACCTTACAATAATAAAGAAAAACATGCATAAAATGTTAATTGAAAATATTTTCTATAAAATCTATTACTATTTCGGCACTCGTATTAATTTTTTTTAATACATTTTCTGGATTATTGTAATTGAAACAACATTTATCGTCTCTAGCTAATCCTGACCTAATTGATAATATACTACTTAACATTGACAATTGCATTCGGTTGCGTGATTTTAATTATATTAAATTCATTTGACTAAACAGTCTTTCAATCTCGGCATTAGAATGAGGTAGAACTAAAAGGGATAGAGCAAATTCTGATAATTCTTTATAAGGATTTTTTTGGCAATTAGAAATATCTCGAGAACTGGTATCTGAATTATGAAAATTGGCACGAAGGGGTTTTGAATAATGAGCTATTTAATGAAAATATTGCCGTCACCATTCTACTTCTGGTTATACCGGAAGTTGCACATAACTTTGTAATTTTTAATGAAAGACCCTGTATATTTTTCAATTTTAGAAATATTTACGTTAATCTGAACATTTTTTGTTGATACTTCCCTATACCTATTTTGAACCGTTTTTGAGTTGTAATGTTTTTTATATGAAAATTACACTTTTTCACCATATACATAAAATTCAATATCCTTTATTGTAATTTGAATAAAAGTTTAAATTTATTAGGAACTATTTACCACTTACCGCTTTATCGTTTACACTGTGAAGTTACCTTTTTTATTATACACGATGCTGTCAAACGGAATCCACAATCTTCGCGTAATTCATTTTTTTCAAATGGGACACCCTGTATGTGATTATTTATTTTAGAAGAGTACGTTGCCCACTATTTTTATGTAGTACTATTCCCTATACCTATCTCCTGCTGCTACATACCAAGGGCCGTAGCAATATAAATTTCTAATGAACACAAATTAATTAATGATAACTGGACTTTTAAGGAAGAAAACTATAACTTTTATTACGTTTCAGCTATGCATTTACTTATCCATTTATTTACTCTATTACCATTATTTTATTATTTTTTTTTCATTTATTTATTATTATTAACTTTATGGAGAGAGCCAACCTGAACCCAGTCAGAAACGACAAAATAATTACAATAATCTCACCTTAACCACAATCCGCTGTGCAGCAGGGCCTACTCGATGACGGGACGACTAGACCTCCGATTCGTCTTACAAAACTCTTCTAGGGTTTGGTACCCACAGGCTTACCGTATGACTTACCTCAAAGTGTACTAAATAATTTGATATTCTCTTACCCTAGATGTAAATAATGATAGTTTCAAAAAATCAATGACAAAGAGTTCAGGTGACCCACTGGCGTTTATTCTATGATAAAAATATTTAGTTTCAGATTCAATTTAAAATTACAATTGAGCACAACTGAGTACAGCTGTCCGAAAGAATAGTCAGCAAACAATAGGTTTCATTGAACCTTAATGAATTTCATTTAACCTTAATAAATTCCATATCAACAACTTTAAATAAGAACTCGAAGCAATTGCTTAAAGCGCACAAATATATTAAGTAAACCTTATTATAATTTAAAGTTTAAAAAGCATCCTCAATCGATTGCAAAATTTTTTTGTTGTGGTAAACTCCAAGATTAATTTATTTTATTTATTAACAATAAAGGATTGTTTTAATTATCAAATTCATTTTTGTTATCTTTAAAAGTATTATTTTAAAAGAAGAAAAATGAAGATATAAAAATAAAAGTAACACTAATTAGATAAGACCAAAAAACTTTGTCTACCTGTACAAAAACGTGTTTTCACGAGGCTGACAGCAATCAACTGGATACTATGGAAAATAACTTTCACCATGTGGCGACAAATACATCAGACTAAGAAATTAGTCACTGCATTAAATAATATTTCTAGGTCTCCGATCGCGAACACCATACCATCAAAGATATTTTTATACAGCTTACCCCGACTTACTAATTTGTTTTAAAGTTGATTTCGGAGAACTATCTGAATATCTGGTTTTCCAATGGAAATAGGAAATTTCCAATTAAAACGTGCCAAAAAAAATCTAAAATAAAACCATGAAAGATGTAGGTTCGCAAGAGAAATATTATCGAAAAGACTTACCTCGAAAAATCGAGATTTTTTTTTAAATTACGTCTTTACCACTAAATCTCAAATCCTAATAATTAGACGATTGAACAACTCCAATCCTCCAAACAACAGGTGTGCTTAAAATCCCGCTTAATACGGATCCTCCTTTAAACCTATCCACAGGCTATGGAGACAACTTGCTAACACAAAATAATAATGGCACATTTAGGATATACAAATGATGATTTTTTGAATTTAATTATAATTCAGGGTGAGTAAGTATAACAGAATAGTATCCAGAACTTGCCGTGTGTTTGCTGAGAGATATCCTAAAAAGCCTCGACCAAATCATAAAACTGTAAAACGTTTGCTGCACAACTGTTCCCAGTTTGGTCATTTTAAAAGTAGAAGAAATAGGCCCAAGACCCATGTCGATAATGAGGATTTACAAATAGACATCCTGGGATATTTTGCAGCTCATCCAAATTCATCCTCAAGGGAATGTGAGAAACTGTTAGAGGTGTCGACTAGAACAATTCACATAATTTTGAAAAAACATCATTGGACCCCTTATTCGTATATACTAGCTCAGCATTTACATCCTGGAGATTATGTAAGACGTGTAGAATTTTGTGAATGGATTTCAATTAAATGCCATGAAGATGAAGATTTTACAAAAAAAATTATTTGGTGTGATGAATCGAAGTTTACTAAAAATTGTTTAACCGCCATAACAGTTACTTCTGGAGTAACGAAAATCCTCAAGTCACATGGTATAGTAAATTTCAAGTGTCCTTTTCGTTTAATGTTTTTTGTGTTGTGAAAAATAATAAGATATTCGCTCTCATGATTTATGACGAAAATTTAAACGGAGAGCGTTACTGCAACATCTTATGGCAAGTAATTGTACCAGCAATGCACGCTTTACCTAATAATGAGGCTAACGAAGCTTGGTTTCAACAAGATGGTGCACTGGCTCACAATCTTCGAGGAGTAGGCACATTGCTTGATGAAATATTTAACGATAGATGAATAGCTAATAAAAGTCCGTTTCTCTGGCCACCAAGATCCCCACAATTGTCACCATTAGACTACTATATTTGGGGATATGTTAAAAATAAGGTATTCTGTGAACCTGTCACTACTAAGGAAAATATGATAAACAAAGTCCTTCACGTTTTTAACGAAATAGATGGAGAATCACTATCAAGAGCTACTAATGAAAACCTGATTAAAAGAATCCATAAATGTTTGGAAATTGATGGGCAACATTTTGAACATTTGTTGCATTAACAAGCTAGTGCCTTATTATCTTTGATAGTATCTGTATAATTGTTCAATGTTTAACTTAATAAATTAATACCACATAGCCTATAAAAAAATCAAATTTTTGTGACAAAAATCTATAAATCTGATTTATTTGAAAACTGCAGGAGATAGGTATAGAGAATAGTAATACATATAGATAGTGGGCAACGTATTCTTCTAAAATAAATAATCACGTACAGGTTGTTCCATTTGAAAAAAAGGAATTACGCGAAGATTGTGGATTCCGTTTTTATTCTAATTTTGACAGCACCCTGTATAATAAAAAAGTAACTTCACAGTGTAAACGATAAAGCGGTATGTGGTAAATAGCTCCTAAGAAATTTAAACTTTTATTCAAATTACATTAGAGGATATTGAATTTTATGTACATGGTAAAAAAGTGTAATTTTCATATAAAAAACATTACAACTCAAAAACGGTTCAAAATAGGTATAGGGAAGTAATAACAAAAAATGTTCAGATAACGTAAATATTTCTAAAATTGAAAAATATACAGCGCCTTTCATTAAAAATTACAAAGTAATGTGCAACTTCCGGTATAACCGGAAGTAGAATGGTGACGGAAATATACTCATTAAATATCTCATTATTGAAAACCCCTTCATGCCAATTTTCATAATTCAGATACCTTTAGTTCTCGAGATATTTCTAATTGACTGTTTATCTGCCGCACCCTGTATATTTTTGATACTGCTGATTCTATAGATAAATAGAGTTACAGAAATTGATGTGATTTTTAAAGGATCTTCCCCTTCATTTATCAAATTATATAATTGTTTATATGACTTTTGTCTATATGTAGAATTAGAAAACCAATTAAACGTTTCACTTATTAAAAATTCAAGAGATCTTGGTAAATGTTGTTTAGCAGCCGACGAAACAGCCAATTGTAACGAGTGACATACACATCTGATTAGTACTAAATTTGGTATTTCTTCTTATAATTTTGTGTACACTCCATTGTTTATACCGGCTATTACTGAAGCATTATCTGTCCCTATCCCTTTTAAATTCTCAATATTTAATTTATATTTTGCCAATACATTTTTTAAAGCAGTAACAATACTTACGGCATTGCCCATCCAGTTCAACTAAATCAAAAAAAGAGTTTACAATTTGTTCTTTACTTGTGCTGTAGTATAAAATTGTGCAACCTAAATATTTTTCAGTTGTAATATCAGTAGATTCATCTATTAAAATACTGTAAGATCGATTTCCTATATCATTACGTTACTGTTGAACAAAATGAGGTACTAAAACATTTTTGATTATGTTGGCGCATTTTGTTCTGTGCATTCGAATATGATCAGACGCAGTACATTTGAAAGTATTATTACAGAAATCCGTAAGATGATCAACAATATTAATTGATATATGTTGGGCAATAAATAGTGCTAACCTGGCCTCTGCTGTTTTGGATTCTTCGAGCGTCGATTCTTTGGCAACTTCCCCAAGAAGTTCCTCGCGTTGTTTTTATGTTTTTTTGAATTCCCATGGCTCTTTAAATCGGAATAGCGGCTGGTGAGGATTTTCCCGCAAAATGTACACCTGTCCTTGAAAAGGGGGTCCTTTAACCAAGTGATCGTTCACGGTACTAGCTGACGATGAAAAGACAATTAGAACGTGGACTATATCTTATTTGTACTGCGAAGAACTTTGATTTAGTTATTGAATAATTGCCATTGATAAGCTTCTAACGATTTTCACACCATTTACTTCATGAAGAAAAGGGTACTCACCGAATTTATTCCTGGAGTTTCACTTTCGGGTACCCGAGTTGGCTGAAGGCGTTTAATGTTTCTGTATACACAGTTGTTTTCCTTGGCTAATTTCACACACTCAAATTTATCTTTTGTACACCCGAAAAAGGTTCAGTTCGTCAGCCATTTCACCACACACGTTCCTTCTCGCGCCTGCGCGCAGTTCGTAACCCCTTCTTCATGCTATGGTATGTGTTTTGAATTAATATAACTCCGAAAAATAGTTTGTGAACAAACACCAATCTGCTCTAAATTTCTTCGTGTATTGTGGTTTAGACATTTTGTTCTGCAACAAAAATAGAAATTTATATTTGTATAACATTAATAAATTGTAAAAACGTACAATAATTTAAATTTATGGCTATAAAATAAATAAAAACAATATTATTACTTATCAGAAGATAATTATAAAGGCTCACTATTACTATTAATTTGTTTGAATTCACTTTAAACACAAAAAAACAAAAATTCTTAAAATTTATATAATCTCTCTTGACGATATGGTATTTGAAGATAAAGTAGGTAATTGACCCGCAAACGTCACTCCAGAGCCTTATATAAGTTCTTTTGTTAAAGTGATTCCCCTAATTACCAAAAGAATATTTTGAAAAACCCCCTTTTATTTTAAAAGGCCGGTAAAAATGTTACCTACCTTTTTTTACGATTGCATTTTTGACCTTTAGATGACGCCAAAAATAATCTTTAACTACTTAGATACCTGTAACATGCGGTTAAAATTAAAACGAACCAGGAATTCAATGTCTATCCATTGATAAAAAATTACGAGAAATCAACTGAAAATTTTATTAAATCTACCAGATTTTCTACCATCTACTAGATTTAAAATGTAATGACAAAATTAAACCACCATCTACCAGATTTAGTAAAAAATCTACTAAGTTGGCAACACTGAGCCCAGAATTCGTACATAAAGGAAACATAAAATAAAAACACTCCGTCTTCATTTGCTGTTCGTCAATTATCGTGCTTGCTCCGCCTGCTACGGCTAGATTCTTATGGAATTAGTTTATGAGTTGATTTTAAGCAAGTGATTTAAAGTAAATCTTTAGTTGAAAATACATAGCTTATACAGGCATAAAAAAGAATAATTATCTGTCTTGTGTATGTTTATTAAGGGTAAGTGCGTTTTAGTTTCCCAAAGTGAATACCAATTATCTGAAGAAGCTTACTAACAGTTTATGTTCGATAATGCTGATTTTAATAATAAAATGTCAGATGGGTACGAAACATTTCATTGCATGGGCGAAATAGTATGTATCTCTCCGGATTCCACTTGCACGTTCCCTAATAAAATTATTCGATCTAAACGGATCCCAAAAGCAGATGAAACTGGCAAGTTTGGTTTTATTCCAGTCGTTCAATATAAAAGACTTCGCCTGGGTTTAAAAACAATGAAAATAAAACCCGAAAAACTCGAAAAGTACCATGGAATGGATTTATATCTGCAACAGTAAATGGGTGCTTTGAAGTTACTCGTGTACTTGCTATTCGTTTTATAAACCATTCCGCGCTACGGTTTGCTGCCGAACTTATCCATAATTAAGTCCAAAATTTTTGTTTCGTAACATTTCACCTCTCACTCTATATAAAGGCTGTAGATATGGTGGCTACTGCTGAAGAGAATATTATTTTAAAACGATTAATTATCAGACTAGGAGGATTCCACTTGCTTATGTCGTTTTTAGGTTCTGTAGGATATTAAATGTCTGAAGGTGGATTAGAGGAAATATGAAACGCCATTTATGCAAAAAATAGTATTCCGGCTATGCTGAATGGATACTCTTTCTCCAGATTATTAAGAGCACACTTTTTGACACAGCTTGCAATATCATTATTAGTGCTGAGAAACTTTTCCTTGGGCATGGAAAACACCGAAACTTTACAGTGCCTTTATGCCGATGAAGAACAAGATTATACTGGGACACCGCTAGAAACGGTATATAAAGAAGTTCGCAATAGATTTACCTTCTACTTATACAAAAGCAGGACATCTAAGCTGTGAATCCAGTATTGGGACCTGATAGAAATAGTAAAAAATTGTATTCGCCCCGAAAGGTCAAGTGACTTTGAATTACGTCTTTATTGTGTTCGACAAATGTTACTGGTGTTTTATGCAACTGGTCATTTACATTACGCTCACTTATATACGAGCAACAAATGAACTCTCTTTCCGAGATGTTACCCCTTAATTAATACCAAAGATTTTAAAAATATCTTTCCATCCGACGAACAAGCCAAAAATTCTGATCTGGGGTTTGGACTAATTGAGCAGATGATTATGAGGTCATTAAAAGATTAAGCCGATTAACTCATGGTCGCGGTTTAACAGATAGTGTGTTGGCAAAATCTCAGCAAGAAGTTTCTATTCTATCTCTGAGGTCCCCCGCGGTATTGACTGGTGTCGAATATACTTTTTATTTTAATATTCCCCATACGACATTATCCATTGGATTACATTTAGGAGGCCATGCGATTTCATCAGGTATGAAATGAACAAAAATTTACAACTACCTCAAATTTATTGTTGAAAAAAATTTACAAGATTAGAAATAAAATAAAAAGTGAAAAATCTTTGAAATTCAGTGTTTAACAAGAAGTACCTGATATGTAAAATATTTACTACCGAATTGCAAATAAAAGTTGCTACCTCAATGATACTAGATGTTTCAAGAATAACAGTTTAGAAACACCTAGGCCTCGATTCTCAAATGTGTAGGAATAAGATTCTATACGAGGGTGATTCCATGCTTTTAGTTCCCATTGGACACCTTAATTTGGCATGTCACCCATTCTCGAATCCGATGGATAAGTTGTTCCCACTTGATTGAAAGAGTGAGGTTTGTCTATGATAATGTCTTGTGCTTTAACGAATACACCAATGAAAGAGCTGCAAATGATGTTGACAACAGACATTTTCCTATGTTTAGGTTATACTTTATACAACATGGTTTGAATATTTATTATTTCCTATCACTCATTTGTACGAAGAAAAGATGGACAGAAATGATAATAAAAACAATCCAAATAGGAGGCTGTATAAGTAGAGCACCGAAAAAACTTCTGGTAGAGATAATGGAAGCCTCTGAGGACTTGAGAAAAGGAAAATTTCACCTTCTTTTCTCATATAAAGATTCCCAACAACAATGGAAGAACATTGAAGGGAGATTAAATGAAATTCCGGGAGCAATCCATTTTATTGTGTTTCCCACTGGAAACAGCTTATTCTCATGGTTTATAGCATTGGAAGCAGTTCTTATGAAATGTGAAGGAGTTTATTCCCATACTAATTATCTAAAATGAAACATTTTCTGAAGTTGTGTATCCATGAATTGTTTATTTGCCAACACACTTTTTCGTCTATCTTTTTTCAAATATTAATTTTCATTTTTGTTGATATTCTGCTCAAAATTTCTCCATTTTTGACCCTATTCACATATGGAATTTTCATTTTGAAAGCTACGAGTTTAAATAGGGTATCCATCCATCCAGGGAATTTAAATAGGTTTTCAGTACTGCTAGTAATGTAATATTGTCAGCACATTAAAACTAACAATTAATTAGGTTCATGATTTCAGTGATAAAAACACGTCAACGTTTTTAAAATTTAGATCTTATCGGGTGTAATATGGAAATGCTGACAGGGAAGTAGAGATGGGTGCGTTACAGACATGACGTTTCAGGCAATTTTACAATATTCAAATTAATTGCTAATTCATATCAGCTCTTCAAAAGAATAATTTTATTAAAGAAGCTATTATTTTCCCCAGTTAAAATTACTTTTTGTTGCTTTGGCTCAATATTTCTATCAATAGGATCTCCTGGAAACTGAATTAAAAATGTTCATCAACTTTCTGATACTTTATACGGTGAATACAATAGAGGCTTACCCTGTATAAATCTAATAGTAATATACTCAGTGTAGTTATTCCCAACTATCCGAATTTTTGAGCAACTAGTTCGTACTTTTTCTGTGCCCTCTGTATCAGATTTTGGGAACAGTCAAATCGACAAATTGTTGTAAGTACTTACATATCTTTTAAAGGAAATTAGATAAGGTGAATATTGTCGTAAATAATGAATTTGTTCCAGTGATTAGGATAAACTTACGACTGAGTGTTTAGTTTTCGTATTTTTTTATGTTTCATTTTGCAACGTATGCGATTAAATAATTAGTGAATATTTTGTTGAGGAAAAATTGCACATTGATATCAACATTGTATTTAATATGATTTTTCTACATAAAATAGTGTCGTAAATTTTGGTAAGTGAAATAAAGTTTTTAATTCAGAAAATAATAATCAATCATATTATAGCATCTAATAAATACTACTATACTCTCTATATTATAAAATGTAAATTTAGAAAAATGTCAGGTTCGTTAATGAATTTTTTATAAATAATATGTTAAGTTTTTTGTTCATATTTTTCTTGATATCCTGTATCGCCGATAACAATGTTTTTACTCCTTTTTATCGCATGTGGATAATAGTACGTTTTACCCATGGTAATTATTTATAGTTTCATAATCACCTGATTTGGCGTAAAAAATATCGATTTTCTTCCTGAATGTGATTAATTTTTTTCTTTGTATTGGAAAATAAATTGTTTGAAAACTTTTACACAATTACAAAAGCTTGTCTACTTTCTTCGATATTCTATCATTTCTTTTGGCGTATAAATTGATTTTTGCATTTTATATTTCCTTCATATTTTTAAGATTCAAAATACTGACCCCAGCGTAATACGGGTAGTTGTTACGTGTCCCTAAATATTCACCGCATAAGAAATGACAGTTTTATACACATACTTAAATGTGGTTATTTCATATTTAGATCTGAATATTGGAGAAAATGTTATGATTATGATCGCTTTATAGTTGTTTCCAAAATGAATCAAATTGCAACCAAAAAGTATTTCCGTTTTACATGGAACAAAAAAAGTTGTCGATTTCCTTGCAATTTTATAACAAAAATTGAACATTTTAAATTTTTTTATCGATTTCCCTTTGAAATAAATGAAAATAATTCTCTTGGAATTCGTTGGAATTTTTTACCAAAACTGAATTTTTTAATTTCTTGTTTCGATTTATATTTAAATAAATTTGACTTCAATTTCTTTTGAATTTTCTACCAAAACTGAATTTTTCAATTTTTTTCTCGAATTCAAAAAAAGTTAGCCCTGCCGTTTTCGAAGTTCGAAAATAATGGATTTCCAACACCCCCCAGCTCAAATTTTGTACAAAACTTGCATATTTCACACAAGTCTCAAAATTTCCGGTTTTTCAACCCGATTTTTTTGCAGAAAATATTAATGTTGCGAAAAAAATCATAAGGACCATTTTTTTAGAAAATTAACTGAACTTCAATTTTTATCTGAACCGAAAATCTCCAACTGCCATATTTTAGGAGATATTGGCTGAAAACCTATTTTTCTGGTCTTTTGGGGCCATTTTCTCCGCCCCCGCACGCGTTTTCATGCAAAACATTGTCTCATGTTTAATGAGGTACCAAATGTTACTTCCAACCGGAAGATGAAAATAGGGCGTCACTAATGTTAACTTTGCCTTTTTTTCCTCCTTCATTTACTGGACTAAATGTTAAAAAATAAACAATGTAAAATCGTTAATCGTTAAATTGATAATTAGAAAAAATCAAATAAATAATTTAATCTCGATATAAATATTTATTTGTA
Source organism: Galeruca laticollis (assembly GCA_963921935.1). Classification (NCBI taxonomy): domain Eukaryota; kingdom Metazoa; phylum Arthropoda; class Insecta; order Coleoptera; family Chrysomelidae; genus Galeruca; species Galeruca laticollis. Next base: position 146,372,593 of record OY998178.1, on the reverse strand, counting down.
ATAATTATGTTAAAATTAAGTTAAGTCCCATAATCTTTTATTAATGGAGTGTAAGAAAAGTAACTTGGAAAGTCACTTACCTTGCAAGCAATTTCGTTTTTCGCTTGCCTTAGAAAAGGGACGTTCAAATGGAACGGAAATAGCTAAAACAGTTAAAAATTTTAAAGTTTTTGGTGCTAAATTCGGATACATCATTGAATGACGTTGCCACCAATCTATAGGGTTGTAATTTAATTGTTCAGGAATATCTTGAAGAAAAAAGTATTGAATAAAAAAAACGTAATTTTTCCCATTAATATAAAATATAAATAACATCAAACATCGATATTGACATCGATGTTTGTCGAATCTAACATCGATGGCAAAAACATCGAACATCGATGGCTAAAAATCGATATTTTAAAAACATCGATAAACATCGCCCAGCACTAATACAAACCTTATAAACTGATTTCAAAAGATGTATTGTTCAGAATATAAAGAAAAATATAACCAAATAAGTTTTCATACTAATCTATTTACAATATGACAAATCTTAAAAGTGATTCGAATAATGATATTTTGATTCTTTTTCTTTGAGTGCCGTCTCCTAGCGGAGGTTAGCGATAACATCTGCAAAACTATTTCTATTTTCAGCTGTTCTTATTAAGGTCGGCAAGTCCATGGTTGTCCATTGCCTAATATTTCGCAGCCAGGAAATTTGTCTTCTACCTGGCCCTCGCCTACCTTCGATCTTCCCCTTCATTATGAGTTGCAGAAGTATGTATTTAAGATTTCGTAAAATATGTCCTAGGTAAGCAGTTTTGCGTCTTTTAATAGATATTATTAACTCTCGATAACTTCTTCATTGCGGATTCTGTCAGTCCATGGAATTTTCAGCATTATGGGAAATAATCATATTTCAAAGGCCTCTAAACGTCTCATAGAGCTAACTTTCAGTGTCCAGGCTTCCAATCCGTAAAGTAAAGTACTGTAGACATAACACTTTGCCATTCGGTACCTCAATTCTAGACTTAAGTCTCGAGATGACAAGAAGGGTCTCAATTTAACAAAAATGGACCTGGCTTGTTCTATTCTTGAGCGTATCTCATTTTCCGTATCCAAGGAATCGTTTACCAGACAGCCCAAATATTTAAACTTAGATACCTTTTCGATTGTTTCGTTGTATATTAAGATATTGCATGGAATATTTGGACTTCTTGATATTACCATTGTTTTAATGAAATTAACTGTCTCGACCCTTACTTCGTGGAATCTACTCATATTAGTGTTTTAAATGAAACTCAACGTTTCTAGCTAATTCCACAATATAATGAAAAATGTTGAAAATTCTAAAAAGTTGACAATTATTTCGATATTACCTAAATATCATCGTCAGAATGACAATTGTCAATTTTTTAATATTTTTAACATTTGTCAATAAACTGTGGAGTTAACTAGGAACAGTAAGTTTCATTTAAAACACTAATACCTAATATTGTTTATTACTTCTCCGTAGACTTTGATTCCTTTGGCGGTACATTTAAGTGTGCTATCAAAAATAAAATTTAAGTAAAGATTAAATAGCAACGGTGAAAGGACGCAACCCTGCCTAACGCCCTTCTCTATTTTAATAGGATCCGTACGCCCCACAGTTGTTTCCATAGTTGCCGTCTGATTCCAGTATAGCTCACTTAAAATATTGATGTCATTTTGATCTAGACCCTTCTTACTGAGATATTCAATTAAATGCTTATGGTTAATTCGGTCGAAAGCTTTTTCATAATCGATAAAGCACAAAAACACGTCCTTTCGTTGGTCTCTGCATTTTTGCATCAGAAAATTGAAGCCAAACAAGGCTTCTCTTGTGCCCATGCCGTCTCTAAATCCAAACTGCTCGTCTCCTAAATCGATTTCACATTTTTTATAAATACGATTATGAATTATCTTAAGAAACATTTTTAACATAATCAAGCTGATTAACCTATAATCATTGCACCTCTTGGGATTTCTAGTTTTGGGTAAAGGAATATTTTGATTAATAGGTACTCAATATAATTTGATACTGTTCGTTGAACACATTTTTTATATGAAACTTTCAATTATTGCACTACTGTAAATCATTTTTATCGTACAGTAAATATATAGGTATGGAAAGTGACGATGCTCTGCTCTCTTCCAAAGCTTCCCATTCAAATGATTCTCCTTTAATATTAACGAATGTACCGGTATGTCTTGTGGAAGACGGATGGTCGGTATAAATCTTACTTGTTAGAAAAAGCGAAGCGAAGAAAAACTTCCCACTAACCAAGTATTCGTGATTTACTTTTTGTTGGTAAAAACGCATTTCATACTGGTATAATTTCACGCGAATGAAGAATTTTCAGGACGCTATCCTGAAATTACCGAATCCTAGGAAAAAAATTTCAATTGATTTAAGGCATGATTTCTAACGCATTATAAATGATTACTTTTTAAATAAAGCGCCAGTATATTTTTTATAATGACAAATATACAAACTCGTTATTACTATGAATCTAATTTAGCTTACAATAACTTCAAAAATTTAGGGAGGAAGCCAAGGAACTTAAATTAACTTACATTAATATCTTCCCCGGTCAAATCAATAAAGTTAAACAAAAACCAAAAGCTTAAAATATGCACATGGAACGTAAAAACACTATACGAAGCCGGAAAACTAAGAAACCTATTACAAGAAATGGACAGACTCGATATTTCTGTTCTAGGAGTCTGCGAAGCAAGATAGCCAAACAACGGGCGCTATACTTCACAAGATTATCAAATAAATTACTCGGGAACCAACGATGAGTCACATCAAAACGGTGTAGCGGTCATTCTAAAGAAATCATTGGCAAAATCTGTAAAAAAATGTGTCCCATTATCAGATCGGGTACAGTTAGCTGCATATCCACTTAATATAAATATAATACAACTATATGCACCCACTGCTGACAAAGATGACACAGTTGTTGAATCTCTTTATCGACTTATATCAGAAGCCTTGGTATGATGAGAAAACATGAAATTACTATCATAATGGGTAATTTTAATGCTAAGGTTGGATCAGAAAACACTCTTAATATTACTGGTAAGTGGTAAGTTTGGATTAGGAAATCGAAATAATAGAGGAGAACGCTTGTTACAGTTCTGTCAGGAAGAAAAATTTGTAATCATGAATACGTGGTTCTGTCTGCCAAATCGTAGACTGTACACCTGGAAGGCACCAAGTGATAGAGAAGGCAACGTTATAAGAAATCAGATTGATTATATATTAATCAATGAGAGATTTAAAAATTGCATAAAGTCGGTTAAGACCTACCCAGGTGCAGATATCCATTCATACCATACTTTATTGTGTTCTATAATTAAAATCAAGTTAAAAACAGTCAATAAAACCCAGAAGACCCCTACGATAGCCCGAGATGCACTCCTTGAACCTTACATATTAAATAATAGAAATCTCAATAATGACTACAGCTCAAAAGAATTCACCAAAAAAACGTAAGGCTAAAAAGGAGTGGATGACAAAGGATATTTTAGACCTAATGGACATAAGAAGACCAAAAATAGAGAAAAGTATAATGAAATTCATAAGGTAATACGGAAAAAAATTAAAGCAGCAAAAGAACGATGGCTAAAGGAATCTTGTCTAGAAATTGAAAAACTGGAACAACGGCATGACAGTTTCCACTTACACAAAAAACTAAAAGAATTAACGGGAACACGTAAAACTTACAAGACAAGTATCATCCGAGACTCTAGTGGAAGAATATTAAGTGAGGTAGAGGAGCGCTGTACCGAATGGGAAAATTATATAAAATAATTATTCAAAGACGACCAAAGAAAATACCAACAAACAACATCAAACAGGGACAAAGGCCCAAAGATCCTAGTTTCCGAAGTACAGAAAGCAATAGATCAAGCAAAGCGAAGAAAGACCCCTGGACCGGACGAGGTACCTGCAGAACTGCTAAAATTATTAGACGACGAGAGCGTTGGGATCATCGCATCCTTATTTTAACAAGATATATAGCACTGGTGAAATACCAGACGACTGGTTAGAATCCTTATTTGTATCTATCCCGAAAAAGAGTAACCAAAAAGAATGTGGTGACTACCGATTTACCAGTTTGATGAGTCACACACTTAAAATATATTTGAAAATATTGCACCATCGTATATATCGACTTTGTGAGGACAGAATCAGTGATGAGCAGTTTGGTTTTCGAGGCGGTATGGGTATCCGTGAAGCGTTGTTCTGCAGCGAACACTTTTGCAAAAGAGTGTTGAATTTCGTAAAAACATTTACGTATGTTTCATCGATTTCGAGAAAGCCTTTGACAACGTACGGCATACACCACTGTTTCAATGCTTAGATCGAATTGGTCTTGACTCATATGATGTAAGACTGCTCAAAAACCTTTACTATAACCAGACTGCTAGAGTACAAGTGGAACAAGAGGTTTCAGAAAAAGTTCCTATCACGTTAGGCAGGAATGTGTCATGTCACCAATGCTTTTTAATATCTACTCGGAAGCTGTCTTTGAAGAAGCGCTGAACTATCGTCATGAAGGTGTTAACATTGGTGGAGAAGTCATTAACCTTCCGGAACACGCACCCTTTTTTCGTACACGGGCACACGCACTGTATCTGTCAGATCATTATAGATAGTAATGATTATAAACACAAAATAAGAAACAGAAATAGGCTACAATGTATTTTTACATAAATGTCAGTATAAAACAACATTTCTTTCTTATTCTAGAATGTTTTAATATTAAAAAATAGGTATATTCTAAAGTTCTAAAGTAATAGGAGCTTCTTTAAAGTTTATATGAAAATCAAAATTAAAAACAGTAACATTAAACCTAGTCTTTATAAAACTGTACATTGTTTCTTATTGAGAACAGTTTTTGCGCACAATGAGAGAGTGTTCCAAACACAAACAACTCCTACATTTATAGCAAGAATACCGTGACAACCTACATTTACTGCATTCTGTACAGCTCCACCTTTTATTTTCTCTTCCCACTGCATGATCAGGTTCAGGATCTTCAATTCTAAATATTTCTTTTATTCGTTCCCGTATTTATTTTGGTACATTAACGTTCTTGGCTCTTAGTTGTAGATGCTCTTCTAGAAATTGAAATGAGAGTTTTTCTTCGCCGCATGTACTGGTCCTCCTCACAGTTTCCTTCAAATATTATTTGACTATTAATGCCAGCTACATTCATCATGCTGTAAAAAATGACCATGGGCCACCTTTTGGTATTCCGGGCACAGTTGTAAGATGCACACATCTTATCAACGACATCTACCCCTCCCTTTGTTTCATTATAAAACGTTACAAGTTCAGGCTTCTTTTTTTCCCCTGTTTCCGAATCATCGTGATGCATACTAGATAGCAAAAGGACTGTTTTGCGTTCTTTTGGAATGTAGGATATTAATGTGGTGTCTTTTGTAAAACCAAACATGGAGCTGTATTTTGGTCTAATTTTACCATCTACAAAGATTGGTGGAATTCTATCCTATTTTTTTTTTAGTGTTCCGACTACAATAATTTTATGGTTGTGTAACATATCAGAAACAAGCTGCACGCTTGTAAACCAATTATCTATGGTAATGTTTATTGCAGAACCATGGATAGATATAGAAAGACGTTTTACTATATCACTAGAAGAATTAGAAACACGATATGGTCCTTCGGGCTGCTATCCAACATATACTTCTATTGTTTTCGTATAAAACATTTTGACGTCAACCAATGCAAATATTTTGATTCCATATTTGTTAGGTTTTGATGGAATATATTGTTTAAAATTGCAGCGACCTCTAAAGGCCTCCAATTTTTCATCAATAGTCATATATGCCGAAGTACAATAGGACCTGATGCAATTATCGTTGAATATGTCAAATATTTCCCTAATGGGAGCTAATTTATCAATAAGTTCTTGTATTTTTGTTATCAAATCTCAGACAATTTAGTAAAAAATGAAAACGGTTTATACCCATCGTAATGTCTGAATATTTCAATGCCAGTACCGTTGCGACTCCATAATTGTCTAGTATTCAATCTGCCACTTTTATTTACTGCTGCGAGGTATAGTAGCCCCATAAGAGCCAATATTTCAGATGTATTGGTCTTTCTTGAATCTCTCTCCCTGGAGTAATTTTCAGACTTTGTTTCGATAATTGTATTAGTATATTCCACAATTTTTTCAATAATGTTATTGCTAAATATACAACTCCAGCAATCCAACGGATTAGTCTTACCCTTTGGAACGGTAGTAGTACTAGGTGCATAAAATATAATGTTACATGATCTCGTTTTAACATTTTCATTCGAAGGGTGCTTGAACCATCTTATGGCATCATTTGGTTTAGTTTTTGAGGGCCTTCCCAGATAATAAGGTTTATTTGAATCTTCTTCAGTCAAATCCTCTCTATCGCTAATATCTTGCTCGGATTCGGAATCCTCTTCCCTAGTTTCTAAAACATCCAACTCTTCGTTTATAAATTCTTCATACGTATCATCAAGCCCTTCTTTATCAAATGTTTCGTCCATAAGACGTTCCAGACGAGCCTGTTCTGCTTCATAAGTACCCATTACAACTATAAAGAAAGTGAATTGTAAATCACACAAAATATTTGAAATTATTCAAAAATTAAACTTACAGACTGTTTACACCTTGCGCCAATCAGAATAATTTTACATACACCAGCACACGCACTGTATCTCTCAGATCACTTTGTCACCTAGCTTTTTAGTCCGGGAAAGTAAGGAAATAAAAGTCACAAGTTTCCCATAATTGGTTTTTCATTTTTAAATGTAAATATATTGACCCAGCATCACTCTCCTAGATTGTCTAATAATTTCCGCTGGAGCTTGCGACGCAGTTTGCAAGCACAGCTCAGACCACCTAAAATTCAAGTGATTATGCTAGTGTCATTTCTGGATGTGTTCTTACAAAAAAATCGTGGAGATGAAAATTGAAGCAAATCTTATGCTCTTAAAGGTGACGTAAATAGTTTTTTCAAACAAAAATTTTTCGATCTTAAATTTTGCAAAAATTGAAAAAATTTACGAAAATTATATTTTTGGTTGGTAATTATAAATAACATATTAATATCGAGGTCAAAACATAGATAAACATAGAGGGCAAACTTCTAAAAATTTATATTTTTTCAGATTTGGAAAATTCAAAATGGCGGCTGCGCAAATTGGAAACATTTTTTTTTTCAATCGCGTCTAAATTTATGAACATTAACGATATTGAGAAACGGTTTGTTGCAATCGACAGAGTGAAAGTTATATTTTTATAAATAGCATAAAGAAAATTTTTAAAATTTTTTTTACATAATTTTTTAGAACATTTACCGAAAATAAAAATTTCTCCATCTAGTTTTTTCTCATTTTGGCGTTGAAAAATTTGTTTAAAATATGTTTTCACATTACAAATATGTGTGTCTTTGAAGGACGAGTTTTTAAAAAAAAATTTTTTAGATGCGGCTTTTACAAGTTGAGATAAACAAATTCAAAGTCTGTTAGATTCTGTGATAATATTGATTGAAATTATCAAATTTTGATCACTTCGCTAGGTTGTCGAATCCCAACTCAACGTAAACACAAATTTTCATTTTTCTACCGTCAATTGGTCCATTCAAAAGAGAATAGTAATCCTAGCTCGCTCGGCCAAACGGTGCGGCGGCAGCTGCTTGGCGTTGTGGTGGGGGGTCAGCGCTCGTTCGCAGTTGAACGAAGCTCAAGCTTTTATTTTGGTTTTCTTTGTTAAAATTTTGCATTTGTGGTTTGCTAATAGTATGGTTATTATCAACCATTACATATTGCTAGAAATAAGGTACAATGATATTTATAATTTATATCTATAAATCCATTTATTATATGTATTATACATAATTCGAAACGTAGATACTAAGAATAATATTTATTTACAAATTTACATCTATGTACTACAAATTCTCGCCCTTTTTGGTCTCTGAGGAAATGGCTCTGTACAATTTTCCTCGTCATTATCATTAGCAAACAAATCCTCATCGATATTATTGCTACTATCAATTGCAAGTTCACAATCAACTAATTGAGTCATATCAAAATTTAGCTCATCACTCAGAGATTCATTATCATCCTCGTCATTGCCAAATACCGTACTTACAATTTCGATGTTACAAAAGTTTTTGCCTTCGCAATTTTTACATAATATCGTACAATGTATGCCAAATTTTTGACAACCACACCTGGTAGTATAGCACCCTGTGGTACAAGAACAGGAAATAATGTTCAATAATTCGTCGGGTACAAGTACGTCGTCAGTCATGTTAGTAAGGGTCTTTTGGGCGTTCGAAGAGAATGAGCGCTGACCCCCCACCAGAACGCCAAGCAGCTGCTGCCGCACCGTTTGGCCGAGCGAGCTAGTATTACTGTTCTCTTTTGAATGGACCAATTAACGGTACAAAAATGAAAAATTGTGTTTAAGTTGAGTTGGAATTCACCAACCTAGCGAAGTGATCAAAATTTGAAAATTTCAATTACTCAAAATACTCGTCTTTCAAGAACAAACATATTTATAACGTAAAAAGATATTTTTAAGAAATTTTTCAACGCCAAAATGAGAAAAAATAGATGTAAAATTTTTTATTTTCGGTAAATGTTCTAAAAATTATGTAAAAAATTTTTCAAAAATTTTGTTTATTATATTTATAAAAATGTAACTTTCACTCTGTCGATTGCACCGTTTCTCAATATCGTTAATGTTCATAAATTTAGACGCGATTGAAAAAAAAAATTGTTTCCAATTTGCGCAGCCGCCATTTTGAATTTTCCAAATTTGAAAAAATGTAAATTTTTAGAAGTTTGCCCTGTATGTTTATCTATGTTTTGACCTCGATATTAATATTTTATTTATAATTACCAACCAAAAATATAATTTTCGTAAATTTTTTCAATTTTTGCAAAATTTAAGATCGAAAAATTTTTTTTGAAAAAACTATTTACGTCACCTTTAAGAGCATAAGATTTGCTTCAATTTTCATCTCCACGATTTTTTTGTAAGAACACATCCAGGAATGACACGAGCATAAATCACTTGAATTTTAGGTGGTCTGAGCTGTGCTTGCAAGCTGCGGCGCAAGCTCCAGTGGAAATTATTAGACAATCTAGGAGAGTGATGCTGGGTCAATATATTTTCATTTAAAAATGAAAAATCAGTTATGGGAAAGTTTTGATAGTTAACAGATTTTTCGACCTTACTTTCCCGGACTATTTACCAACAACGAGTTAGAACTAACAAATTCAACATCTAAGCACAACGCATTGTTCACTACAGCTATCGAGAATGAGCGATCGTAACCGAAGTTCAATTCCGAGATATCACGATAAACATGAATGGTTGATCTCTCAGATCAGGTGCGTGTTCCGGAAGGTTAATAACATTAGGTACGCTGATGATACTGCTATAATGGCAGAAAGTCTCGAAGACCTCCAAACACTACTAAATGCAGTAAACAATGCATGCAAGGAAAATGGTTCAAGTGTCAACACAGAGAAAACGAAGTGGATGGTTGTCGGTAAAATTAATATCGAGTATCCAAAATTAAAATTAGGTGATAAAATTCTGGACAGAGTATAACACTTTAGGTATTTGGGTAGCTGGATGGACTGTAGAGTTAAAAGCGATGAAGAAATCTCAACCAGAATAGAACTGGCACGTAAAAGATTCACTAGTTGGCGTTCTGTACTATGTAATAGAAGTCTTTCGATGAACATCCGTCTAAGACTATTAAAGTGCTACGTTTGATCTGTTTTGCTTTATGGATGTGAAACTTGGTCACTGAAAGTCAAGCACCTAAATAAATTGGAAGCGTTTGAGTTATGGTGCTATCGCCGTATGCTAAAAATTCCGTGGACAGCAGGCGAAACTAATGAACATGTGTTAGAATCCCTACATGAAGAGCGAGAATTGACAAACACCATCAAAATAAGAAAAGTCGAATACTTTGGACTTATAATGAGGGGGCATAAATATCACATGCTCCGATTAATTATCCAGGGTAAAATAGAAGGAAAGTGATGGATTGGCAGAAAACAGCTTTCTTGGCTTCGTAATATTAGACATTGGACAGGTCGAACAGTCGAAGAATTGTTTCATGTAGCTACCGATCGAGAAGCTTTCCAACAAATTGTCAACACGATGATAACCAACGCCTGAACGCTTGATGATAGCCAACGTTTGATAACAAGCATGGCACACAAAGAAGAAGAAGAAGAATATCTTTTGGACATGTTCGTCCTGACATTCAGAAGGTCACGGTTTCCAGCTACCGTATTTCAGCAATAATTTTTCTTGATTTTGATAAAAAAACCAGAAATCAGATTCCGCCAAAAAGCTTGGTATTCAATTCGCCTCAAATCAGTACAATTCGATCCTATAAAATCCCGTCCAACAGGTAAAAATCGATCATTTTCTCCAACTCTAACAAAAATAGGAGCAATTATTCTCTCTTGTTATTGAACTCTTCTGAAAGCTAGCAAATTTTTCATTTACATGGTATTTTTATCAATTACAATAAATAGTTTAGACCCCAGAGGAATTTCCTTCGTCTGGACCCATTTTTCTGGATTTATCATTTACGTTTATTTTCTCTGAGTCGTATGGTATCAAATATCTCTCGGAAGTACTATTAAACTTTTCCCTTATGTCAGCAATACTCCAACTAATTTTTCTTGAGAAACTTGTTTTCCAACTAATATTTAGCGAGCAGATAAATGAATCAATTATTTTTAATTTTTTTTAATGTATTGACAGATTTTTATTCTATAACGTATATGTCTGAAGTTATGTCTTGAAATGAGAAAAATCGATTACAGTTTAGTGAGCTTGTTATTCAAACGTCCTTGAAGAAGTGTTTGTATGCTAAGCACTCGCGTTCTGCACGTTAGAAGAACCCTTTTTGATCGATGCTGGCAGTTCTCATGCAAAAGCAAAATGTACCTCGTACCTTGAATGAACACTTAAAATGCTATAGGGGGAATCCAATAGTTTTTCATATGTTATATATTAATTCCAAAGAATAGTATAATGTAAAAATATAAAGCTTATGAATTGTTTTCAAGAGATGTTTCACTAAATTATTCCGTTTACCAAAAAAGTGTATTCTATCAATAATGAAGCTAAACAAACCCTCTTACACAAGTTTATCGATTATTAAAAATCGTGGAAGTTTGGAAAATCCCTTCATATACAATTGTTTAAAATCAATGAAGATGGGTCATGATTAAATTTAATGAAAATTAGACATTGATAAATGAAATTCAAACAAAAAAGGAGTAGTTGAGCAATTAATTGAATTTCAAATAAAAAAGGAAAAAATGAAGAAGAGTTGGAAAAATTCAAAATAAATGTTGTATTTTCAAAGTAATGCGTTTTAGTTAAGAGGATTTTTTTCTCAAAAAATGACATTTTTCAGTCTTGAAAATTTTTAAAATATCCGTAAGTTTTACATTTCATAATTTTTCCCCTCCCAGATTATTATTTTATGGAAAATGCTGTATATATTTTGACGAAACACAGGAGTTAATTCTATCAAAAAGTATAATTCGTTTAGTCCTGACAACAAAGATATTCCAAGTCTTAATGTTTCGTTAAAAAAGATTTCATTAAATGAAGTAACAAAACTGTTCATTTCGTGACAAAACAACAAACTACCACTAAAAATGTAACATTCTATCGATAAGACAAAATTAAAATTTATCACTTATAATTATGCGAGAGCTTTTTTTTGTCGAAGTAAACTTGACATGTATCAATAAGAATTTTGTTGCCTGGCAATTTAACGAAAAACACTGCCTCTGAAAAAATTAATTAATTTAATTTTTTGAGTTGAATTACCTAATGGCAACAAAATTCGAATTGTAAATGTCAAGTTTACTTCGACTCAAAAAAAGCTAGAGTGTAATTCGGTAAGACAATTTAATGAATATGTAAATCAATAAATTAAAAAATGAGATGTAAATGAGTTTTTTTATTGGTGCCTCATTTTACCTATTTAAAGCACACCACAGCGTGTTTAAAGCGAACTTTCCAACACGCGCGTTTTTTAAAGTTACCATGGTAACAACAACAACTGGAGAAACGTAAGTACCAATGACAACTTTTTGATTATTGATCTGATAGCAGTACCTTGTAACGTCAAATAAAATAAATACTATTTAGGTTGGACTTTCACGAAACTTGGCTGGATATCGAGGACGGACTTTTATGAAATGAAACTTGGCTGGGCATCGAGGACGGACTTCCATTTTTTTGTAGTAATAATATAATAATAATATTTTTCTCCGATCGTGGGAAAAGTGACACTATTTTGATCTGTTTTCTATGCGCAAAGCTCAACATTCCAGAATAGTGGGCAGTTGCTAAGCAATTAGAAAATAACAGTGCGGTAATATTCTTACCGCACTGCTAAAGCGTGCGGTAATGTTACAAATGGATTATTACAATAAAATGAAACAAAGTATGGTTTTAATTTTTATAGGTATTGATAAAGTTGTTATAAAAGAATTAAAAGAAACATCTAATTTATAACGATATTCTTGAACACAAATTAATTGTTGTTAATATTTACATTTATTGTGCAGTTTGTACAATTTGTAAATTGTATTGGAGGGCAACGAGAATTTATAGACGTTGAAGCTGCATGGCTAATTGTTTGGTTTATCTCGTTTCGATCATTTTCATTTGAAGTCGAGGCAGGAATGTTGAATATTTTATTAGCCACTTCTACTTTATTATTAAGTGATTCGTCAATATATTCTTCCGCCACATTGGAAGATTTCCATCCTCCGTGGCGCTTTAAAGAAAGAATATCAGCTCCAGCATCTACCAAATGTGTTGCCGATGATCTTCGGAAACAATGTCCTGTATATTCTGTCGGATTTGGCAACTGTAAATAACTTGCAACAATTTGTGGCATTTTTACAAATTGATTTATTCCAATCACTGTCTACCATCCCTTTCCCTTGTTGAATTTAAAAAAAATCTAGGGTTTTCAAAATCATTAGGCCTAAATGATACGTACTTTCTATAAACATTTAAATAGGTTTCGTTAATGATAAATGATCTAGGTTTATTTGTTTTTGTTTCTGGTATTTTTACCAGTATTTTTGAACCGAAATCTTCTATACCCTGAACTTTCATTCGGACAATCTCATCTCGTCGACAGGCTCCTGGGTTAAAATTTTGGATTTTTTTGGTTTGTATCCTGTAGCTTGACGTTTTAAAAATGCTCTCAGTTTTTGGTACTGGGCAATATTAATATTATTTTTAACAAACAAAGTTGATCGAAGCATGGAATAATGTGCCCACAAAGTCGAAAATTTCATTGTTTTAGCCAATTCAGCAACATACGCCATCAGTACATTCTCAGAAAAGGATACACTGTTGTTTTTTGTGCAAAAATCCATGAAGCGTTGGTACGCCAGCTCTCTGGATTTCGCCGGAAGTAAATTAAGTGAAGCGGCGTTCGCGGCTTCTACTAGTTCAGGAGGCGTACAAGGTAACAAATAATCACTATCAGTGTTCATGTTTACTAATTCTTTTTTAATTGCTTATAAAATACGAGTAAAACAAAACCGGCTTGAAAATTATTTTACTTTTGTCATAACAAAGTAATTTCCACTTCTATATTTCAATATGAACATAGAGAAACCTATCTAAACTTACTTGATTACATTTTGAATTGAATATTTTTTAATTAATTTTTTAAATGTAAATCAACGATCGAAGAAAAAATAGTATGTAGGTATAATTCGTGGGAAAAGCATATTCCCAAACTCCTGTATTACCAAACTCGTCGCTACGCTCCTCGTCTGGTAATTATCACAGTCGTTTGGGAATATTATGATTTTACCACTAATTACACTATATACTATTTATGATTTCAAAGTGCACCAATAAAAAAAATAGCGTAAAGTATTCGTGGATATCTGGTCTTTGAAACACTTATACTTTAATATACTAATTTAATTTAACGGAAAAGTACAATTGTTAAAAACACAATTATTACAAATAGCTTGATTTTCAGAACTTCCGAGTCTTTAGTTAATACTTTGCTGCATGCTATTATTTTGAGCGGTGGTAGTAACTGTCTCCTGGATGGTAGTACGAATGGAACCAATGATTTCTCTATGATGTTCTTCAACTAACTGAAGGTACGGTTTTAATGACGATGGGTTGCTATGTCCCGTAATTTTGTTCACCTATACCACTCCTGGACAATTCAGTTACGGCGGCAGCTCGATTAGAATGGTTCGTAATTTTCACCTGCTTGATATCAAGTCCAATATTTTTCGCCGAAGATTTGGCCCATTTAGATATTTTGTTGATCCCAATAGGAGAATTCTTATACCATCCTTTCGAGTTTGTTTTTGCCAGAAAGGATTTGGAGTTAAAAAACCTTTTCACATGTGATATGGTTTCCCTGTCTTCCCATAATTTGTTTAAACAATCTTACTGGACATACACAATCTTCTGCAGTGTTTGCTACCAACCATTTACTGTCGGCCAACTTCTGATTTCCCCCTTGTGCTGTCTTCGTAAACACTGGGTTATATTCAACTCCTCCGGTCTCTCTTCCACGGTTGTCTGCCTCGATTTTAAAATAGAATACCTTACAATTTGCTGCTTCTCCACCTCTCCAAGCCAATTCATACGCAGCAATGTGATAAAATTTTCTTTGGAGGCCTACAGGTTCTTCTTCACTCCAGGACAGTGCCATTTAAAAAATTTTTCGTTTTGTGAGAGCATTAAAACTCATCTTCCTTTTTTCTGGGATTGCTTGTAAAATTTTGCGTTTTGCGTCGCGTGCATTTCTCGCTTTTTTATATATTGTATGTCCGTGAACGGATTAAAAATTCTTTTATAATCTTTAAAGTACTTCTCGTGTAACATTTTTGCTGAAGTGTTCCAAATCGTCTTGACTGCACTCTCTTTATAATCTTCTCCATTGTTCTTCATCATGTTGAATGCCCAGTCACATAAAATAGAAGCTAACTCTTCAGTGGAAGTTTCTGCAATGAGTTCATATTTTTTCTCCAAACAAAATATCGCAATATTGTCGCCAAATTGATGTAGTTGAATTCACAGTATTGCGAGGCACATCATTGATGACTTTTTAAATTTCTTCACTCGGAGACTCCAAATCGTGACATTTTCACAAATGAAAACTTTTCTGACAACTCAAGTTTGAAAAAAATTGACATTGACATTTTATCGGGTAAATTTGGGTTGTTTAATGAGAAACTGTTTCCTAGCAATTTGACGAGAATAACTGTCAACTATTAAAAACACGACACCGAAGGTGAAGTGTTTTTAGGTTGACAGTTATTCGAGTCAAATTGCTAAAGGAAACAGTTTAGAATTGGAACAACACAAATTTACCCAATATCAATACAAACCTCGAGTGTAATTCGGCAGGACAATTTAATGAATGAGAAATTTGGAAACATATCTTGCAATATTACATTCAATTTCTCGATGGAAGTATCTGGCTCAAATGCGTATCTTTTTGCATCGCAAAACGTAGAAAATTGTCGCCAGATTGATGATTGCGTCGCAACTGTATTAGTAGGCACACAGGTATTAACAATTTGACTAATTTCGGCGTTCGTAGACACACCGAATCGACTCATTGTTAGTTCTTGAAAATTCAATTAGTTGTTCCAAACTATTTATTCTGGTAACCAACACCGCGATAATTGATGAACAGATGAATAAGTGAAAAAACCACTAGTGTATTTGTCGCTGTAAAAGTTAAAGCTAACTTTTGCCGCTGTCAAAGTGACAATTGCACTGTGGCATATGTGATTTTTTATACATGAGTCAAATTGTCGCTGTTATAATGACAAAATCACGCGGCTTATGGGATTTTTTATACATGAATTAAATTGTCAATATAAATATACTCGAAAATATTTGGTCTTTGAAGTAAAAATCTAATAAAGTACTAATAGTGAAATAGTAAGGTTTGAAGCAATTAGCAATGAAAAGAAATAGACGAACACTGTATTGTATTGCCTTGCGCGATCGTTAGATTTTTTAGAAAGCTTTCATGACTTCACAGGAGAATCTATTTTTAATTAATCATTAATGCATTTTTCTATTAAAATTTAATCAAAGGGTGCGTAACCTCCTTTTTTTTAAATAAACATATCCTACTCCTGCTCCTGTAAGCTCCCAGATTCCCTTATAAAACTTCAAAATCTTGATTAATTATATTAACGAGGGGAGTCATTTTTTTGTAAGTGTACCATTCCTACAAACCAGCTGTGATTTTTAAGTTTGCACCTTGTATTAGTTCAGTGTATATCTCGCAGACTTGATGTAAAACATTATTTTTTCTAAAAACAATATATTCATAAAAAATGGTTTCATTTGGTTAAGCTAACGTTAGGTTATTTTAAAATTTTCTAAATACGTTTCCAATACAAACGTAAAGAATGTTGTTTGTATATTTATTGATTTCAATGTAAAATAACTGTTTAGTAGTTGGGGAAATTATACGGAAAAACAACTATCAATTGCCATTTTTACTACAATTCTCAAAACAGATCATTTTGTGCATCCAGACCCCGAAATTTCCAACATATTTTATTGCTAGTACTATTATTTTTTCCGGTTTCGGTGAAATTCCAAGGAGTAGGCAGATTGAGGCCTTGAAATTTGTCGAAGGGGGTGATCCGTTGCGTAGAGAATGCAGATTGAGTCTACGGAATCGGATCACCTCCTAGATTAATGAACGAATAACCTAACCCCCTTCCTTTTGATAATGGCTTCATGGCTTCAGAGTGGAAGCCGAAACATCGTGAAATAACAAATTTCAAACGCGGTTCAACCCGTGAACCCAGTTCATTTCTTCATAATTCTAACCGCGGAAACCTTTCCAAACATATATATATATATATATATATATATATATATATATATATATATATATATATATATATTTAAAAAATTATCAGGAATAAGCCTAGTCAGGAATAAGTGAAATCTTTTTACTTAATGTTGAAAGCTTTCGAAATATGTTTATTTCTTCATCAGTCAACTACAAAAATATATACATAGGTAAAATAGGCAAAAAATATTAATTCAAAATTATTACTCACAACTAATCGAGGTTCTTCTTCTTCTTTCACTGCTTATCCATTAATGGATGTTTGCGATCACATGTACCCACTCTTCTTTATTTCTGATGGTGCTGAATAGGTCTCCTACTGTTCTCAGCCCTGTCCATTGTCTCACGTTTCGGAGCCATGACATCTTCCTGCCGACTCCTCTCCTCCCCTCAATCTTTCCCTCGATTACTAATTGTAGGAATTGGTATCTTTAATTCCGTATTACGTGGCCTAGATATGTTGTTTTCCTGCGCTTGATGGTTTCCAGCAATTCGCGTTCTCTTTTAATCGTTCTTAGAACACCCTCATTCGTTTTTCTGACCGTCCATGGGACTTTCAGTATTTGCCTGTAGGTCCACATTTCGAAGGCTTCAAGTCTATTCATGGTGTTTACTTTTATCGTCCAGCCCTCCATACCGTACAGTAACACTGATCACACGTAACATTTTACAAACCTGATTCTTAGGTCGAGGTCAAAATCGGTGTTGGTAAGATCTTGCCTGAATTTCATAAATGTGCTTCGGACAATTTTGATTCGGCATTTGATTTCCGTTTCGGACGTCCAGCTTTCACATAGCCACGTGCCTAAATATTTAAATTTATATACTCTTTCAATGGGGTATCTGTTGTGTGTTAGGCTTGCATTTTCATGTTCTTCCGGCTTACGAGAAACTATCATGAATGTTGTCTTCTTGGTGTTGATATTGAGGCCCAAGCTTTTGATACTATTGCCCACGGCATCAAGAAGGTCCTCCAAGTATTTCATATTGTCAGCAATTAGAACTGTGTCGTCTGCGTATCGTATGTTGTTGACCCACACTCCGTTCACCCTAATACCCAGGCTGCGTTCCTCGAGTGCCTCCTGGAAGATGTTTTCAGAGTATAGATTGACGAGGAGTGGTGAGAGAACGCATCCCTGTCTGACCCCTCTAAGGACCTTTGTTGGTTCTGTGTGTTCATTGCCAACCTTGACTTCAGCTGCTTGGTTCCAATAAAGGCTTTCTATGCAGCGCATATCCTTCTGATATATATCTATCCTCCTCAGAATTTGGATGAGTTTGTGGTGTTGAACCTTGGCGAACGCTTTCTCGTAGTCGATGAAGCATAGCATCACATCTTTCCTCTGATCATTGCAGTTCTGGACTAATACTTGAGTTGCAACTATAGCCTCTCTCGTGCCTAGTCCCCTTCTAAATCCAAACTGTGTGGATCCGACATCTCTTTCGCACTTTATAGAAATTCTGTAGTGAATAATCTTGACGAATATCTTTAACGTATGGCTCATTAGACTGATCAGCGTATGATCCTCGTACTTCGTTGCATTGTTCTTTTTTGGCAAGGGGATAAACCATGATGTAACCCATTTGGCAGGGAACTCTCCCGTGTTATATACTTTGTTAAATATTTTGTGCAGGACGGAAATGCCTTTATCGTCTAATATTTTCAGTAGTTCGACAGATATGGCGTCCAGATCAACTGCCTTTATGTCTTTTGACGTATTTATTGCTCTTATGATTTCTTCTTTGGTGATAGGGGTTCCAGACAGATCTTCGCACTTCGTGGCTTCTATATCAGATCTGTTATCGTTGAAAAGGCTGCTAATATATTTCTCCCAAATAATTTTTCGCTGCTGATCATCCTGCGCCATCTCTCCATAATCGTTTTCTATATTAGAGGAGTGTCTTTTCCTGTAAACTCCGGACGCCTCTTTTATCTTTTTGTTTAGGTTAAATTCATCGTGTACTTCCTGTAGTTTTTCTATCTCCTCGCATTGTTTCTTCAACCAGTCATTCTCTGCTGTTCTTATTTTTGCTCTAATAATTTCTTGGTGGTGTTTATAGCTCTCAGAATTTCCTTGATTTTTACATTTTCTTCTTTCTTCGAAAAGTGCCATGATTTCTGCTACCATCCAATTGTGTTTTTGTGTTTTCTGCTTATAACCTAGCTCATTTTCTGCGACCTTTGTTATGACATGTTCCACTCCTCCCCATACGTCATCTATACTTGGATACTCCTCGAACTTCGGTTCTTCGGAAGTCGTTATTCTTTCATTAATTTCCGCAACCATTTGTTCTTAATATCTCCGCTTCTAATTCTATCGTAGTCTATCTTTCTCTGTTCTATATGGGTTTTGATGTTCGTGATCTTAGTTTTGATTACTGCTACCAGGAGAACATGGTCCGAGGGAACGTCGGCACCAGATTATGTACATCCTCTTTTTACTGATGTTCCGAAACGCTTATTAATTAGTATGAAATCTATCTGATTACGTACGATGTTGTCTGGGCGATCAGCTGGAGCTCTCCACGTGTACAATCGCCTGGGTGGCAGCCTGAACCAAGTGTTTGTTATTTTCAGGCTTTCCTCCTGGCTTAATTGGCAAAGTCGGTCACCCCGATCATTTCGGGTTTATAACCCCATCTCCAATCTCCAATTTTAGAATTAAAATCTCCCATTATGAAGTTAATCTCATGATTTTTAACCTGTTTAAGTACCTGTTTTAGTCCCTCGTAGAACCCCTCGATATCTTCTTCAGACGAATCCGCTATGGGTGCGTACACCTGAATAAAGTTGATGTTGACTGGTTTGGCATGAATTTTAAGTAGTGCGATCTTGTCTGATTAGGGGAGGAAATTCATTACAGATCTGGATATTTTTTCAGTCACTATTGTTCCTACTCCCTTCCTATGGTTTGGTTCATTGTTTCCTGAGTAGTACATAACTCCGCCGGAGACTGGACATATACCGGCATCAGGCCAGCATGTTTCTGCAACGCCTAGAACGTCGATTTCTAATCTTCTCATTTCTTGTATCAGCTTTGCCAGTTTCCCATCTTCGTATAAGCTTCTCACATTCCAAGTACCGATCTTGACTTCTCTTCTTAAACTTAATCTCTCATTTCTATGCTCATTTAACACAGTTCCCCCCGGAGATCCGATTGAGGAACGATTTAAACCTCCGGAACATTTTCGGTTAAATGTATTCATTTCATTTCATTCGAGGTTAATCCTTAATAAAATTCACAAAGGAGACGACCATTGCAAGGAAACCACTCAATTCTTGAACTTTTAAAACAACAAAACGTGAAATGTGTTGTTTATAACACTAAAAATGAATGAAAATGAATTGTTGTGAATAAGCATTATTCTTTTTTGAAACAAAAAGAAGACGGCCTTGTGAAAGAAAAAGTTAGTAAATGACTCTCAACTATTTTGTACCGTAGGTATGTAACCAACAATCCAGACAGTCAGGCGTATAAAGGATGATAGTGCAAGATACTAAAACTTGTGTTTGTCTTGAATCTACCGCGCCTACCCACCCCCTTAACATCGGTACCGCTGGTCGCACTGTAAACCGAAAAAAAACCACCGACCGACAAAGAGGATCTATGAGAATCCTGACTGGGGTAGACAAAGAACTCTCAACCCCCAAAAATAGTTCACAACGAAAGTGATTAAAAACAACTGTGTTGCATGGTAAAAAACATCAGTACAGAACATACTAGGTTAATCATCTCACTATTAATTGCTATGACCGTTTGATGAGGGAATGATACAACCCAGGACATGGTTAGTTAGATTAATTTCATGTCATTCTCCCCCACATCCTGAAAATCACTGTCACTAGTTTGCAGTTTTATTATGTTTCACCACCTTCTGATGTGTCGGATAGCTTATTCACAATTTTTGTCTTTATCACTTGATATAAAACAAGAAGGGACAAAACATCCGTTTAAGCTATTAGTGAAATTGGCCCTAAGTATGTTGTCTACACAATTACTAAAACAGTAAAACTAACAATAATCAGTTATATATTCGTATCATGTGGGTATTACAATGCACTGTATATGTATATTATACAATAAGCCATTGAGAGTTGTTTTGGTAAATAAGCTCTTATACAATTATAAGGGTGAAATTTTCATCTAGCAATAAAAAAGGTGCATATATTTTATCACTGATAAAAACGCTCGTTACTCATCGTCACTTTCATGCATTTTCTGTAAGATATAGGTAATTATTAAGTTTTCTTGATTTTGACATTTACAAGACATACTTCGAATCTTGATTAAATTTTCAGTTCACCCCATATAATTTCATTTACGTTCCTAATATGTTCAGTAACTTTGAGTCGGCGAAGTAGGTAGCTACCAACATTGTTTACTCTTTAACGTCGTTTTCCACCGGTAGTTTTTCCATTTTCTCGCGTGATCTGTTAGAAATTATATCCTCGGTAAATAAAGCGCTGGGAAATTCATTTTCACCAAGTTTAATGTCATCTAGCGGATTTTATTTTTGTTCTCGCGCGGTGCGTCGTAATACCGAGTTGTGTGGACTAAAAAGTTATTAGTTGGAAATGTTTGAACGTTTTTATGTAAGTAATTTTTAGCAGATTTGAGAAAAATACGATCGGAGAAAGACCGCATCTTTTTTTGTTGGTTGATGAACATCTAGAATTATTGTGATACCTGTTGAAATATTTGAAAAAACTTTGTCATTAAACCAGCAACGACCGTTTCTAGGCAATTCGTTTTGAGTTAATAACTTGATCTTAGTTAACGATCATTTTTGAAGCTTGTTTTATATAGATTAGAAAGTAGGTGATACGGTATTTAAATTTTTGATTTTATAAAAATGAAATTTACCACTTTTTTCCGTTTCACATGAAGTCCTCAATATCACAAATTAAGGTAAATGTCCTAAATTTCGACAGTTTAACAGGTCATTTCTCTCATTAATTTGAATAAGATAATTTTTATGCATAAAAAACTACTTTAGGAGTGGGAACAGTCCTTTTTTTAAAGAAAACTTGTAATTACAAACAAAATATGAGAGAAAAAAAGAATATTGATATATTTTAAAAGTACTCCATGTGAACATAAATTCGACACCCACATTTTTACAATGTCCTGTAATTCGTCAGACTGTAGAATCTAATTTAGACACGTTTCCTAATATCGAGACTAAATTGTCCCTAGTTTCGACACAAATGATATAAGCAAATTAAATTAATATTACATTTTAGTTTTTGGGGGTGAAATAAAAATGTAAATAAAATATATTTCTATGTATTCGAACATTAAACAAAATCTGCTATTTCTTTAACATTAAACAGGTTTTTTTCTAATAATTCTGGTGGTTCGATTATATCCTCTATTTCTTCCAATCTGTACCATATTTCGTCCTTCTCTTGAGCTTCATTTTCTCTTACATGGGTTATTATACCTGGATTAAGATCACCCTGGAAATTGACAATGACGTGGTATCCTACTTCCAGAATCTCTTTGCCGATTTTTAGTTTAGTCTGTTCGTGTTTATAGTGACCTGAGTTTTTGTTCTCCTTTCCCATCTTCTTATTTTTTTAGTGTTGTAGTTTTTTGCAATTTTTTCTTACTTTCTAGGTCGAGCTTCTTTTGCTCTTTCCGATTTCTTTCTTCTTCTTCATTGTTTATTCTTTCTTTTTCGGCAGTTTTCTTTAAATAATATTCACGCCAGGCATTCGATGTAGTGACAGACGGAATTTTCTCTTTTTTTCTCTTTGTCTGATTTTGAGGAATCGAGGTATCTGACCAAAATAGGGCTTTTTTAAATGGACTTGGTACTTCAACACTTGGCAGAATATTGGAGCATCGTTCATTTGTATCAGGCCTACTCTTGTTTATGTCCACTTTTTTTCCCAGTGTTCGTTCTTGACTTCTGATTTTGTCTACTATCGGTGCAAGAGGAATGTCTAATTCGCTGTCGGTATCGATGATACCAATTTGATCTTCTACAATAGGATTGGTGCTTTTACTAGAAATATCATCGTCAACTGCAGAATGATTTTGATCTTTATCGAGTGCCTGACGTTTGATGTCGATCGAATTACTCTCTTCACTTTCATTTATTTCTCTATTTTCTAGTGATAATTGTTCTTTCTTATCTTCTGATTTGTCCTCCCTATCATTTCCTGATACTTTAACAATGGCAGTATTACTGAAACTATTTGATTCTTTTTCTGTTGAAGATATTTCTCGCAATTCCATAATTATATCATCATCAATAACAATCCTAGTCTTCATCCAGTACTAAGCCTTCTTCGACTTCAATAATTATATTATTCGGCTAATTTTCAATTGTATTCATAAAATTCTCGTTAAGAACTTCCCCTGTTTCCTCTTTTGCCAATTGTGGCTCTATTCTTTCAAAAGATAGACCTGTTTTTTTGAAAATTTTCAACCAAAGCTGATACAACCCTCTATTTTCTGTGTCGGAGTGCCATTCCTTTCCTTTAAGGTTATAAAAATCTGCGAGTAATTGAGCTTCGATTTCATTCTCAGTAAAGTGTAGATGGTCAATAATTTTATTGTCGATTAACTTATTGTCACTCTTTGGTGTTGACTCTGCCAAGTTATTGTCAATTATTTTCCTGTAATCTACATTCTCTGCATCAAATAGACATAGCCCGCACGCTCGAAATGCGTTGTTGAATATATTTTCTATATTTTTAAATTTTTCTATTGCAATTTTAAGTATTCCTGCGAAATGTGTTTGTCCATTTTTTGTTTATTTTCAGTTCTAAATGCTTTTGTCGCTTTTTTCCAACTATTTTTCAGGGCTTTAAAAAACCCACATCAAGTGGTTGGAGAATATGAGTTGAGTTTGGGAGAAAACTAATTAAAATTATATTCTTTTCTCTACAAAAATCACTTAATGGAGACGTGATTGTGATTTGTGACCATCTACATACAAAATAACTGGAAATTTGATTTTATGAGATATTAACCAGGGATAAAATATATTGGTGATGTACTCATAAAATGACTCGCAAGTCATCCAACCATCCGCAAGTCATCCCAATACCCCATCCAGTTGGCATTCTTAAAGCTATATGTTTTGGGATCCTTTCATACGAATACATCACCATTGGTGGTGCTAAGTGTCCAAAAAATTCACACTTCTAAACAATTCTTCTAAACTTGAGTATTTTAAAATGTTGGAGCTGCACTCTAAAAAAATGTTTTGTGTTTATTGGCAACAACAGTAGGTACAACTGCAGATGGCTCTGTCATCAGCCACTGAATTTTCAATTTTGATTTGGACATTATGGAATATTCACCAAGAATTATGGTTTTCTATTTTTGATCTACATCTAGACGTGCTCAAACAATATATTTGATAGAAAGTAAATTAAGTTGATTTAAAAATGTATAGACTTTCTTAAATTGATATGTATTGCAGGATATTTTTGAAACTATTTTGTGAGTGTATAGCCTAGAATCATTGCTCCAATATTTTCAATAATCTACTCATTGGTACTCCAAAAGTGATCTAACTTAAATTAAAATATTTGTAGTAAAAAAAATAGATATTGAAATTAGAATGAAGTAAGTTAAATTTAGTTAGTAATTACTATTTTTTAAACTTCTTGATTTGTCCAAACCAACAGAAAAAAAAGAATAACTCATAGGGCCAGTTTCACCACCTTCTGATAAGTGTCAGATAGCTTATTCACAACTTTTGTCTTTATCACTTGACCTAAAGTAAGAAAGGATAAAACTTACGTTTAGCTACCAGGCACTTAACAGAAGGTGATGAAACTGGCCCATAACCTTCTACTACCTTTTATATTCACATGCTTTCGAGCAAAACATTAGTTTGGATCACCTATGCACATACGAGAATGTATTGAACATAGTTACAATTTTTTTTAATTTGAACTTAAAAATTATTTATGAAAGATATTTGTCGCTTTTTTCCAACTATTTTTCAGGGCTTTAAAAAACCCACATCAAGTGGTTGGAGAATATGAGTTGAGTTTGGGAGAAAACTAATTAAAATTATATTCTTTTCTCTACAAAAATCACTTAATGGAGACGTGATTGTGATTTGTGACCATCTACATACAAAATAACTGGAAATTTGATTTTATGAGATATTAACCAGGGATAAAATATATTGGTGATGTACTCATAAAATGACTCGCAAGTCATCCAACCATCCGCAAGTCATCCCAATACCCCATCCAGTTGGCATACTTAAAGCTATATGTTTTGGGATCCTTTCATACGAATACATCACCATTGGTGGTGCTAAGTGTCCAAAAAATTCACACTTCTAAACAATTCTTCTAAACTTGAGTATTTTAAAATGTTGGAGCTGCACTCTAAAAAAATGTTTTGTGTTTATTGGCAACAACAGTAGGTACAACTGCAGATGGCTCTGTCATCAGCCACTGAATTTTCAATTTTGATTTGGACATTATGGAATATTCACCAAGAATTATGGTTTTCTATTTTTGATCTACATCTAGACGTGCTCAAACAATATATTTGATAGAAAGTAAATTAAGTTGATTTAAAAATGTATAGACTTTCTTAAATTGATATGTATTGCAGGATATTTTTGAAACTATTTTGTGAGTGTATAGCCTAGAATCATTGCTCCAATATTTTCAATAATCTACTCATTGGTACTCCAAAAGTGATCTAACTTAAATTAAAATATTTGTAGTAAAAAAAATAGATATTGAAATTAGAATGAAGTAAGTTAAATTTAGTTAGTAATTACTATTTTTTAAACTTCTTGATTTGTCCAAACCAACAGAAAAAAAAGAATAACTCATAGGGCCAGTTTCACCACCTTCTGATAAGTGTCAGATAGCTTATTCACAACTTTTGTCTTTATCACTTGACCTAAAGTAAGAAAGGATAAAACTTACGTTTAGCTACCAGGCACTTAACAGAAGGTGATGAAACTGGCCCATAACCTTCTACTACCTTTTATATTCACATGCTTTCGAGCAAAACATTAGTTTGGATCACCTATGCACATACGAGAATGTATTGAACATAGTTACAATTTTTTTTAATTTGAACTTAAAAATTATTTATGAAAGATATTTACGACGATTAGCTTTTAGTTGAAATATTAGAGAAATCCTTTGTGTTACCAAAATCCATCTGTTATTCTACATAGTGTCGGGAAATATTGAAAAATAAAACACTTTATAGACATATTTCCTGGACACCTTTTTCACACCTAACCGAACCCCTGTTAACAAAAATGAAGGATACGGTTATTGAACTATTTTAATTCAATATTAGATTTTTGCTAAATTTCCATACGATATTGTGAAGCAATATTCAATATATTTGAACAAAAAAGTTGTTGCCCCCATATGAATGAGTACACTAAAAATTCGTTTAACGTAAGTGGAATATTTCCACTGGATATTCCATATTCTATGTTTTTTCATATTTATTGAAATAGTTTTTAACATACGGTATATTTACTTACTTGATTTATTTATACACTATTCACTTATGCTTAACTTATGTACACTCTTAATTCTAATTTACATTAAATACACTGTTCACTTTTATTGTTAACTTGTTCTGCTCCGCTGAAGACTGACTTGCCGCTCGTAGGTAGTCTCATATATTAAAACCACCTTTTCGAACCTTCACATTCATGAAATTTCTAGTATGCGGCTCCAACAAACAATCGACCTTCTTGGAAATGTCTATAAAAACAATCACAAAAAATATAGACTTTCCGAGAAATATGTGCGCTCCCGCCAAAATTTTAACTTTAGATATCGAACTAGAACAAGGTCGGCTTCAATGTGCAATTTCGCAACATTACCCCCTCTTTAAACGGAACTTTCTCCTGGGACTACTGTGTAGCCGGGACTGGATGTTTAACCCTTAAATGCATATAGTTGCAAACTTGCAACAATAAATTTATTCTGGGCTGAATATACGTAATAGTTTTTAACTGGTGTCAGAGCACAGCGTAGTATATTTACAACGATCCCATTATACTTCTGCAGTATAACATTTTGATCATAGATGGTGCTGTGTGTATAAATTTAGAATAAATGATTCAGTTACCAAGTGATATTTGAAGGTTAGAGTATACGAGCAAAATAATATATTATAATAACGGTGTTTTTCAAACAAACTTTTTGAAAATATTGTGCTCATGTACAAAGAGGTATGTAGTATTGATATGATTATAAGGGGGAATGTCATATATAAAGAATTGCCTATAATAATTGATTATGAATTGTTGTTGCCGATTTGCAACATTGTGCATTGAAGGTTAAAACTTTTATAAGTATCATGAATAGGCGTCGGCCCCTTACTGATGAAGAATTAGCCAACATTTGGGAAAATAGCGAGGATGGATTGGACTTTTCAGATACCGATAGTGTTGCCGACCCAAATTATACACCAAATTTGAGGGATACACTTGTGTATCAAGACGAGGATGTTCTTTCTTCCAATGAGAATGATGAAGAAGTTGAACCAGAAGATGAAAACGAACCTATCCCACAGTTCTCATTGAATGTATCCTCGGCTAATAAGAAGAATTTAAAAAAGAGAAATTTGAGTGGAAACATCGAGGAATCCATTTAAATGACCTGCAATTGGCCTTCCATGGGGACACTGAACTTCCACCTGCTTTGGAAACCCCATTCAGTTTCTTCTCATATTTCTTCAATGACTATTTTATTGAAACTATTGGGAATGAGACCAACTTAAGCGCTACTCAAACAAATCCCAATAATTCACAACATTTTACTATAACAGATATAAAACAGTTTATGGGTATTTACTACTATACCTCAATAGGTCATTTGCCCAGTGTAAGATCATATTTTGGAGCACTGATATAGGCTATGATCTTGTCAGGAATGTAATGCCTCTGGCCAAATTTGAAAATGTCAGGCGCTTTATCAAATTCAATGATAACTCCAAACATATTCCACGTGATAGTCCAGGTCATGACAGATTACATAAGCTTAGACCAGCAGTTGATCATCTGAATGAAAAGTTTATCAGTATTCCACTAGAACCTACTCTTTCTGTAAATGAACAAATGTGTGTTACAAAAGTAAAGCACTATATGAAGCAATATATGCCTATGAAACACCATAAATGGGGTTTCAAATTATTCAACCTTGCTGGGATTTCTGGATTTGCTTATCGTTTCGTAATTTATTAGAGACATGTAATTTACAAAATAGACCTGCCGATGAACCAGACATTGGTGTATCCGCTAATATTGTTGTTCGGTTGTCTCGCCTCGTTCCTTGTATGAAAAATTACAAATTGTATTGCGATAACTATTACACGTCTCTTGATCTAATGCCTTATCTTGCGAAGAGAGGTATATATTCTCTTGGAATAATTAAAAGTAATCGTATCCCAGACTGCAAACTTGTCACTGAAAAAGACTTGAAAGAAAAAGAACATAGTACCTCTGATGAGTATATACGACCATAGAGAGTATAGACGTATCATCCTTGATATGTAGAGACAATAAATGTGTAACTCTACTCTCAACATATGCTGGTAAAGATACTGTAACTGTTCGACGCTATGATAAGAAACATGGGGGAAATGTGAATGTGGAATGCCCCTACATCCTACAGGAATATAATTGACATATGGGTGGGGTAGATCTCTTGGATAGTTTCATAGGGCGTTATAGAATCAAATCGAAAAGTTGAAAATGGTATTTAGGAATTTTTTATCATTTACTTGATTTGGGTATGGTCAACGCTTGGTTACTATACAACAGAGTTTTGACTTTACAAGGACAACAAAATGAAATTTTACCTCAGTCAAAATTTCGAAGTCAAGTAGCACAATGTTTGAGTAACGTTGAATCTACAAGACATGTCAAATGAGGTAGACCAAGCAATAGTCTGTAAGAAGCTATTGAAGCTAAATGGCACAGAGGTAATGTACAGCATATTCTCCCAAAAGATGTACGATCAGATCAAGTTGGACACTGGCTACTCTATGCAGAGAAAAGTACCAAGTGTAAATATCCAAGTTGCAAGGGTTTTACTGACATAATTTGTTAGAAATGTGGTGTAGCTCTATGTCTGAACAAAAAAATAATAGTATTTATGCACAATGTTGCGTTTCTGCTACAACAGAAAATTTAGAAAATATATTCAGTTTATTTTATGTATAATTTTTTTATCATTTTCCCCATGTTCCTTGGCTCATTTAGAAATAGAAAAACATATTTTTCAGAGGAAACGAAAACAAAAAATCAAGCATTCAAGGGTTAAATTCCATTTCTATACTTTCCGATCGTATGGAAATAACAGGGCACCGCCTTCATCGGATACTGATAACAAGGGGTATAGCCGCAAATTAATATGTGGACACCGGTATATTGGGAGATCACCTCTATCATGTCCTGATTATTCGTCAATTCCACTGGTTGCTCTTTATCCTAGGTAGGTATTGCTAATTTCTCCACGTTGGATTCCAGCACATGATCTCGCAGACTTCGAAGCGCTTCCCACACATCTGGGTAAGTGAACCGTTCTTGAAATTCGTTTTTGGTTACCAGGTAGAAGACGTACGGCGAATTGTGTTTGAGTCTCAGGGTCTTGCCAGGAGCTGGAATCTGATCTTCAGGTTTTTCTAATTACCTAAACTTCTTTCGAAAGGCGGTTGCCACCCTTGTGCGTGTTTGTTACTGGCGGAGATGTTGTGAGTCAGTAAATACTCTTCCAATAGCGTGAATAAATATTGTCTTTGTTCTGTAGTGACTCCGTATCTAACTTTCCATGCGCCCATAAATTGTTGTATATGGTGTACTCCTTTCACTTTGTCATGGTCTACTTCGAATGACGCTAGTCGGTTTTGATGGACTACTCTCGATTTTTTCCATTTGGCATCCTGCTTATGCGATAGATGACGTCGTTGATCCTCTTCTTGATATTGCTCACTATATGACCCAGATAGTTGACTCGGTTTTGGAATAGCTGACCTTTCTTCGGGCTTATCATGAGCTGGGCTGGGCAGCTTGAAGTCGTTTGAATACATCTTCCAAATTCTTCAGGTGTTCGTCAAATGTCTTCGCCATCACTACGATGTAGTCCAAATAGACCGGGAATGTCTTCCAAGATAATTCACTCAAGACATTTTCCATGAGTCTTTCATATGTTGCGGGCGCATTACAGAGCCCGAATGACATGACGTTGAATTGCCATAATCCAGATACGGTAGTAAAAGCAGTCTTCTTTTTGTCTTCAGGGTCAATTTCTACTGCCAATAACTAGACTTCAGGTCCAAAGTGGAAAACAGTTTACGACCTTCCAAAGAGTCTAGCGTATCGTCGATGCGAGACGGAGGATAGCTATTTTTCTTCGTCGCGTTGTTTAGCTGGCGATATTCCAGGCAGAATCTTGTAGTTTCATCCTTTTCCTTGACGAGCACTACTGGGGTCATCCATGGACTAGTAGAAGGTTCTATTACTTTCTTTTCTTCCATCTCTCGAATTATTGTTTCAGCTCCATCTCTCTTCGCTCGTGGTAGTCTTCGAGTTGATTGCCTAATTGGCTTGGCATCACCAGTATCGATTTTGTGTTTGACGGTTGATGTTCTACCATTCTTCCATTCTTTTGGTACGAATAGGTCTCGATACTGCAAGATAAATTCTCTCATTTTCCTTTTTCCAGCTCGATTCAAGGATTGACTAGCTACTCATAACGTCTGTTCGAATCTGGCATTGGAATTGTCAGTTGTCGTTGTTTGACTAATTATAGACGTCACTGGTACGCAGGATCCAATCTTGGTTTCCTTCTTGATGGTAATTGGGTAATCGTTCACGTTTATCACACGTACTGGGATCTCCTTCGCTGATGTAACCAATCCTTTTCCAGTTAGTACTCCTTTGCCAACCTCAACGTCGTGGTTCCTTGGCTCCATCATAACCGGTGTACCTTCCTCCATGATTTCCTGTAGCCGCGCAACTATCATGGTTTCGTTTTGCGCAGCTGGGGTTGGTACAAATGTTCTAGATATTCGTGACCATATCGCCTGTCCAACTTCTTCTTCAGCTGCTCGAAGTCATCCGTTTCTTTAAGTGGTATCTTCTGAAGTACATCTAACGCATCTCCTCGAAATGCGATGGTTAAGTTTACTGCCTTCTCCTTATCGGACCAATTATTCACTCTAGACGCTACTTCAAACTATTTTACATATTGGTCTTGATGTCTTTCCTTCGAACGTTGGGGTCTTGACTCGGGCGAAACTGCAATATCTTTTATCTTGGGTTGTGTTTCTAGCTTGCAGGGTTTTATGTTTTCGATCTTCTTTTCTTCTGCTGGCGTGTCTTGTGTTCTTAAATCTGTCATACTCATCTCTAACTCCTTGATTTTCTCGTCTATCGTTGTCATCATATTCTCAATGTCTGATTTTATTTTATCGTCCATCGTTGTAATCTTATTCTCGATATCCGATTTTAGAGACGAAATATTATTTTCGACGTCAGCGGAAATGTCATTTTTCATAGCAGATATCTTCTCGTTCATGTTAGCAAAAATATCATCCTTCATGGCATATTTATCATTTTTCATATTAGAAGAAACATCGTTCCTCATAGTAGAAATATATTTCTTCATAGCAAAAAAATCGTCCTTCATGGTTGAAATCTTCTCGTCCATTTTAGCATAAATTGACGATATTCAGGTGGAAGTCTCATTTTTGAATAAAAATGTTTCAGTATCGAAGCCATCACTTTCCAGTGCCACTTTGAGTCTTTCCACTAATTCACTCTTCTTACCGGATGTTTTCAATTCTGCTTTTACTTCCGTCACTTTTATGTCACTTAGTACCATTTTTACGTAACTATTTATTTATATGACCCCCCAACTGACACAAATGTATTGTTTTTTTTTTATTAATTTAAATAGTTTTTAACACAACGGGTGGCATACATTTATACGAACAATATAGCTACTTACACTATTCACTTATGCTTAACTTATGTACACACACAATTCTAATTTATATTGAATACACAATTCACAGTTGATTTTGCTAACTTATTCTGCTCGGTTGTCTATGAAATCAAACTGTAGACTGACTTGCGGCTCGTAGGTAGTCTCATATAAATTAAAACCACCTGCTCGAACCTTAGGATTCCTGAAATTTCTAGTTTGTGACTCCCAACCAACAATCTCTATAAAAACAATCACAAAACAAATATAGTCCTTCTCAGAAATCAGTGCACTCCCGGTAGAATTTTAACTTTAATCATCGAACTAGAACAATTTCGTAACAATACAGTTTTCAACATTTTTGATATACCATTGTAACAATTTTGAATTCATGGAAGATGTCAGTCAAGTAGGTTATTTTTTACAAATACAAAAAGCTAATGGAGTTTTACGGATGTTTTTATAATGAAAGAGTTAAAAATATATAGTTTCAAATTCCACAAATGTTCTTGTATAAAACACATTACTAAAACAATAAAAAAATATATTTTCAATGCAGGATAACCTTATAAAATAGAACGCTTGATGTTGCGGATAATAAACTCATTTCAGTCAAAGTAGCTCGAAGAAGAGATCTAACAAAATCAACAGAAAGCGATATTCTACAGTTACCATTCTTATGAACCTAAATACTTAAATCCTTTTAAAGAACGAGACTATGACATAAGCCAGACATTATTTGTGCTCGAATTCTTGGAGAGCTTTCTGTCATAAGCCACTTTCACTTCTAATGGAATTGACTCTCACAATTTTCATAAAATATCTCGTTTTTCAGTAAATCTTGTTTTTGAAAGCTTAGTGTATCTAAAAGCGAATCAATTAGAAAATACTCTTGGGAAATTGCAACTATGCCTACAGAATTTTTAATAAAAGATAATTTATTGGGATAATCAAATTTTATATAGAAAAGAAAAGACGACATGAAGATAATTGTCAACTTTTTTCAAATGCCAAACTTTATTTCCATGGTCAGTTACTAAGATGTATAAAAAATAAATGTTGAAATTAATTTTTGTATAACGTGAAATTTCATTAAAACAATATTTTCTAATATCTTTCTCCATATTCGATACCAATAATGACAATTTTATTCAACACAATGTATAATTCGCATATTGTAAGTTGGTTATCCTTAAGTACATTAACTGTTCTTCTCTTCACTGTTCCAGACATTTCGTTCACCTTCTTGTGCATGTTAAAGTTATCATATTTATCTTGACATTCTTCGATTTCCATACATTTTTCCAATTTCTCTTCTTCTTTGGCTGTTCTTATTTTCTCCCTTATTTCTTTTTGTATGTTCATGTATTCTCTTTTATTATTTTTATACAATCTCCTCGTTTCCATCAGTTCTAAGATCTCATCCGTCATCCAAGATTTCTTCATCTGTTTGTTAGGCTTTAAGTACTTTTCTTTGACTTTATGTACACTTTCTTAAGGTCCTTTTCTACATCTCCATCGTTTTCCTGGTCTTCCGTCTCTGTCAAGAGTTCGCTTTTTACCAAATTGCTTGTGGCTGTGCCTTTCAGTTTTCTGTAGTCGTATCTCCCTACCCGTTTTTTCTCTACCTTCTTCAAACTGATTCCTATCCTTCCTATCAGCGGGTTATGATCCGACTGTACATCTGCTCCTGGATAGGTTTTTATGTTTTTGATGCTGATTCTAAATCTCTTATTAATGAGTACAAAGTCTATCTGATTCCTAGTTTTCTCATCATTCGATTTCCACGTGTACAATCTTCTAGGATGGTGTTGGAAGAATGTATTGGTAACAATCAGATCATGTTCCGCTACGAATGCACTTAGAGTGTCGCGACGTTCGTTTCTCTCGCCTAGTCCTAGTGTGTTCCCCAATTCTACCTTTCCCAAGCTTGGCATTGAAATCACCCATAATGATGTTTATATTATGCTGGGGCAAGGTTTTTATCATGTCTGATATTTGTTTGTAGAACTGGTCTACGTATCGTTGCTGTAGTCTGTAGTAGGAGCATAAATTTGGATGAGATTAACATTCACGGGCCTTGCATTAATTTGTAGAAGAGCTATCCTCTCTGATATTGGCACAAAGTTGGAAACACACGTTGTAATTTGTTTGTGCAGTATAAATCCAATTCCATGTTGGAAAATGTTGTTTGCTGTTCCAGAGTAATATACAGAATATTCCTCCCCGTTGCCATTAGCTCCCGTATCCCGTATCTCATCTCACTAATGCCTAAAATCTGCACTTCGTTTCATCTCTTGAATTGTGTTTTGCAGCTTTTCCAGGTTGTGCTAGTGTTCGCACATTCTATGTACCAAATATCACGGTCTCTAACTTCACCTTTCTATACCATCCTTTCTTACTATTAATCAAAAGATTCCTTCCCGGAGATCCGAATGAGGGACTATAACCGGAAATTTTAAATTTTGTCTTGACCATAGCCATCGTGATAATACTAGGGAAATCTCTAATGAGTCTTTAATGTGTTGGGTTCCCATTTGCTACCACATCATTATGTCGTTGATCATTTTCTGATTCCTCCGCCTTCGGAGCCGATTTCTCAACTCCAGGACAAAAGAGTGCCCTGCCACTTACTAGCTCCTCCACTTATCCCGGCAATCGTTAGGTCGTCAGGGCCTCGTTGGTTATCTAGCAGAGTGGACCACGCGCAGGTGAGGTTGACATTTGGGCTGGTATTATTGTCTCTACCCTCACCCCTTCCACCCCCCTTTAACCACTGGATTTCTTTTTATGAAAACATCTAGCATCACAAATTTACGATCTGGTAACAGGTCCACCGTAATCATTACAGCAGCTTAAGGAAAGAATAACTGAAGCATGTAATTCCATTACACCTCGAATTTTGCAAAACGTTCGAAGAAATTCTCAAGATCGCTTGGTGCACTGTTTAGCAGCAGAGTGAAAACATTTTGAGCAATAATATAAGTATTTAATTGGTTGTGTTATACGTTATTTTATTATTTGTAATTATTGTCTTTGTCATCAATAAAATAAAAATTTACATGTTGCATGTTTCAAGACCCAGTGTTTTATTACAGTCTGAAATCAATTATAGGTAAAGTAAAGGACTTGCACTATTATTAAAAATTGAAAACGGCCGCTAATCTGAAAGAGAACATAAGTTAACATGGGGTACAATTTTTAACATGCAATTCCCTATGGCCACAGTTAAAAAAATCGCACTGTATAGTGTTTACTATGATATTAAATAAACCAATAAATAGCGTATTTACACTGGATAATCATATACAAAATAAAACCAAGCACTTTTCCACAATAACAGGAAGCTAGTCACGCGATGACGTTAACGAAGAGTGAGAGAGACTGAAGTTAATGTGCGAGTGATCTTATTGTTTTAATATCATTATTACGTTAGTCTGAGTATCCTATAATTCCTTTTTTCATACTCATCTTTATACAAATTAGATTGTAAGTAGATCAATAAAATATATTCATTCCGAAATAAATACCCTTAACCATTTTAAAAAAAAATAGTTTGCATGATACTTCTGGCAGTTTCTAAGCCCGCATACAAAGATATTTTTGAATTGGACTTTAAAATGCGTAAAAGAAAAAAATGGTTTTTGTGATAACAGATAAATTCTACCTCCTATCACACCTTTCATATAGATATGCCAGACAAATCTTTTTCTGAAATCATCATTAAATTAAACAAGGTTGATGATCGAAATCCGCGATGACGGTAAAAATAATGGCCATTCAACAATATAGTCGAGGGTACTACGGCATGTGTGGCATACCGCATTTCGATCGCAATTTTTTTCTATCCATCGTCATCCTCTGCGAAGGCTCAATCTCTCAAATTTTTTTCCTAAACCTCATATCTATTGTGTTGTCGGTCTTCCTTTCCTTCTCCTGTTTTGTGGTTTGTACCTAAATGCTCTTTTTGGTGATCTCGCATTCGTCATATATATAATACATAATTAATTTAAACAATTTCGCACAATTAAATCCACGCCAACCAAATTATTTTCGTTGAAATTTTTTAAATTCGCCATCACGAAGATTTGATGGCTTCAGGACAACATACTTTTATTATATTCACGTAAAAACCACAACCGTTTAGCTTCTATTGACGGTTTTAAATGATTAGTTGGAATAAATCTCATATTCAGTCATTTTTGTTAACAGTTACATTTATCATATCTCTACTCGTATTTTTATACTTGCACATATTGTACGATATTCTTAATGTAATGTTTACTCTAGTTTCTAGTTGTTAACAAACATAGGAAATATGAATTATGATCATTGTAAAGGACACAGGACGTATTGTACATAAAAGCGTCCTTGGTTCTAAAATAGAATATTTGATACCAACCGAAAACCTTTGAAAATCCAAATTTAAACAAAATCTTCGATGTTTTTAATGAAGAATAAACAATAAATAGAAGCTAAAAAGAATGACATTCTGTTTGTAACAATTTTTTAGTCAACATATATAATTAAGAAGAAATTATGTGTTAAATTGTTTCAAGAAGTTGTAAAGTTGTAAATCGTTTATCGATTTTTAGTTCCCAAAAAATTGAAGCTGTGTGAAAAATAATGAACTGCAGAAACATATTTTACATTCCATTATCCTTATGAAGAGATAAAGCCAATATTTTTCGGACAATTTGTAAAATTTCTTAAAAATTTAAACAGAATTTCAGCAAACTATTTTTGCTTCTATTTATTGGTTGTTTTTATGTATTTTTTGTAATCAACTAAAGCCATAAAAGGTTCATCACAACATTATATTAGTAGTTTCCAATTTTATAATAATAATAATGATTTTAAAGTGGGAATTAAATTCTGATATACAAGATGGTTCATTAAGCGAGTAACTGTGTAGTCCAAAAACTTCTCTGATATACCATGAGAATATTTGCAAGATTTTCATCATTCAATTTTGTTAAGCCTGCTTGTCGAATTCTTAAATTTGTCGAATGTAAACAATTATGTGTCTTTTTGGTATGCAGATATATAAAAATATAGTTTTTGAGTCAAAAATTATTAATTTATTTCCAAAGTTTGTTTATCTGCATTTTTGGTTATCATTTTTTCTTCTTTATTCTTAAAAACGATTGTAACACATTCACACAACTATTAATACAGAGTCAGTCTTTTAGAGAATTTTGGCATAATTAAAATCTGAAAATGTGGCGTTTAGGTTTTCAGTTATGCCCAATTGATCTAAAATATTTAGAGCCTATTACCATTTTCGGTTATACTGACGGTTTCGATAGAGCTCTTTTTGGGATTCTTTCGATATAGGGATTCGCTAACTTACAGTGTTTTATAAGATATTGTCAATGTTATTAGCTATATCCAAATACATACGTGCTCTATTTAAAATAAGAAAGTTTCAAGCTACTTCCAGCATAACCGGAAATAATTATTTTAGATCCATATGGCAAATCTAAAAACCCCATACCCTAAACTTTAGATTTTAATTATATCAAATTACTTTGAAACATTTAATTGGAATACTGAAAGAATCACCATGTACAAACGTTCTTTTCCAGATGGGGGTTGTGAGTAGATTTCAAAGGTTTCTTCTGCTGCATTCTAATAAACTAATTTGAATTTAAATCGCATATAGATACACTAAAAATGTTGTAAGTGAAGATATTTCAAAGGTTCATACAGATACATTCCTCGTAATCAATTTGACTCCTTTCATGAGTCCGATTTTATTCAAAGAGTTATCGAAGAAGTTTGGTCATTTTAAAGAAATTACGAAAGAAAATATTCTCACAGATTAATTTGTATTCAAATGTTACATCTATTTATAACTTAAATCTCATATTATGTAGGTACACAGACTAACAGCTATAGAGATGTAAGTTATAAGTTCGTGCAGCCATATTCTTGGTAATCAGTGTTTCTACTTCTCTTTTACGACTTCCTATGTGCACTCAAATATAAACGAACAACTCAGATAAAAGCTGTAAATGAAGATGTTTCGGAGGCTACTGTGCATTTGAATTTTGGTTGATTATTCATATTCTTTGAAAGTTTGTTCAATTACCCTTTTCAACGAATTGCATACTTTATATAGCACGAATCGTTTTGGCGAGAAAAAGAAGAAAATATAACTTGAACGTAGACTAGTTATGAATTTATTCTTCAACGTTAATATTCAAATAATATAACAAATACTAGAATGTTTAAAGACTACTTTTAGAACCTTTTATTTCACAACTATTTCAACAAAGTTATTATCCTAAATGAAACATTTTGTATAAAAATTTTGCATAATTCCATATGTTCTTAAATATTAAACGTAAGTGTAATTTGTCCATCAAGGCACATATAAATGTTAATCAAAAGATACATGTTTGTAACAAATTTATATACGTTTCAAAATATATAAAATTCACTTTATATCGACGGTTCACTTGAAAAAATTAATATACTGTTTAATACTCAAAATTCTATAGGGTGAGCTAGTATGAACTAATATAATTGCAATTTAATACATGTAAATATAAAGAAACAAATTCTAACTTTCTGAACTACTAGTTAATTTTTGCGGCACTATCGATGCCTTGTAATTTTTAATTTGATCTTATCTTTTCTGGATATATTTTTAATTAAAATCTTTGACGTAAAGATTGATTCACCCTGTAAAATTAGCAGGTAGACAATTTTAATAATAAATTATTATATGTAGATATGTGTTTTATATTTTTGTGATACGAGACTATTTTTTCAAAGGCTTTTGATTATTAAGACAAAAAAAAACTCGAATGTAATAATAGTAGTATATTATGAGGCCCGAAGCAGTTTTTAGGGTAAAAATATTATAATTAACACATATTGATGGCAGATATCTTTGGATTTTTATCACTAAATATTATGACAATTAAATCATATACATATTAAATTGTGAATTTTATTTCAAATTCAACAACTGCATAGTAGATTTTATCAAATTTTTCGAAATAAAATTCCGGTTGGACATTATTCGCAAAAATAAACTTATCGGTGTTATTTTAAATAAATCCATATACATTGTATGCCTCGAATGTAAATACATAATATATTCATTAATTTATATATATAAATTTATATTGGATTGGGTCACGTCCAAATTTTTATGTTTACATTTAATTTTCCAAAATAATTCAGTTGGTTAAGTTGACGCGATTTCAACTCGCTTGGAAGGTTCCAAATGTCGATTTCTCTTATGACTTTGAAGCATTTATTCATTATGGTATAATTTCCTTCGTCTTCATCTATTTTCTCAGTTAAAACTCTTTAGGTACTTGTACTTTCTAATTTTATTTTTAGCATTCCATGATTTTGTAGATCATTTTCTGGATCTGTTATAAGTATAATTTCCCTTCAAATAACTCATTCAGAAACAATTCTGAAAACTGAAGAAATGTTTTTACATCTTTTTAGATATGAAAACTATTAAAATTAAATTTTTTGTTGTTTGTTTTTAAAGTGCTTTACATTGTTTAACCGAAAAAGCAACCGAAGAATTGGACACTTAGGAACTACCAAAAAAGGTAGTGAAAACACGAACAAATATATTTGAGAAGGATAACCCAATATTTTCAACATTATCGATATAGAGCTAATTACAACAGAAATAGAGGCAATAGAGTTCGGACTTGAAATGAAAAAATAAAAATATCATGCACGTCGACATAGCATTGTAGCATTGTTCTTGGAAGGTGAAACGTCATTTCCTAAGAAATTACAGAGCCCGAACGGCATGACGTTGAATTGCCATAAACCAGATCCGGTGGTAAAAGCAGTCTTTTCTTTGTCTTCTGGGTCCAATTACTTGCCAATAGCCAGACTTCAGGTCCAAGGTGGAAAACAGTTTGCTGCCGGCCAAAGTATCTAGCGCATCGTCAATTCGAGGCAGAGGATAGCTGTCCTTCTTCGTCACGTTGTTAAGCTGGCGATAATCCACGCAGAATCTCGTAGTTCCATCCTTTTTCTTGACGAGCACTACTGGAGACACCCATGGACTAGTAGATGGTTCTATTACTTTTTCTTCTGCCATCTCTCGAATTATTCTTTCAGCTTCCTCTCTCTTCGCTCGTGGAAGTCTTCGAGCTGATTGTCTAATTGGTTTAGCATTACCAGTATCTATTTTGTGTTTGACGGCTGATGTTCTGCCAGTCTTTCCTCCTTTTGGTACGAATAAGTCTCGATACTGCAAGAGAAATTCTCTCATTCTCTTTTTTTCAGCTCGATCCAAAGGTTGACCAGCTACTGATAACATTTGTTCGAATCTGGCATTAGAATTGTCAGTGGTTGTTGTCTGACGAACTATAGACGTCACTGGTACGCAGGATCCAATCTTGGTTTCCTTCTTGATGGTAATTGGGTAATCGTTCACGTTTATTATACGTACTGGGATCTCTTTCGCCGACGTGACCAATCCTTTTCCAATTAGTACTCCTTTGCCAACCTCCTCGTCGTTGTTCCTTGGTTCCATCATAACCGGTGTACCTTCCTCCATGATTCCCTGTAGCCGTGCTACTATCATGGTTTCGCTTCGTGCAGGTAGAACGGTATCTTCCTGTACAGCTGCCAACACCGCGATGCCTTCATATGGATGCAGGAATACCTCCTTGGAACCCACTTTAATGGTTCTGTTCCTAAAGTCTAATTGGAAACCATGTACATTCATTACGTCCATTCCCAGAATCACGTCTTCTTCAATGTCAGCTACGATTACCGTATGTGTGAACTTTTCTGCGCCAATTCCCAATTGGATTTGTGTTTCCCCGTGAACGTTGGCACTCTCGCCTGTGGCGGTCCGCAGTCGCAGTCTCGTTGGTAGAAGCTTCTTCTTGGGGTTTATTATCTCTGGTCGTATAATGGTTCTAGTTGCCCCAGTGTCAACCAACAGAGCATATTTCTTGCCATTTACTTCCACATATACACTGTCGTTGCGACATCTAAGAGAAGCTATCAGTATGAGAGGGTCTTTGTAACGGTCATGGGTCGGTGCTGCCCCCTCGTAGCCGACCCGTTCTAGTTTTCCTGTGACTGGGGCTCTTGGTTTGCAGGAGTCTTGGGGCGCTTACATGAACTACGTACATGCCCTAGCTCGCCACAATTCCAGCATCTGATCTTTCTTGGCTTCTTGTCCATCATACTTTTTATTAAACTGACGAACTGGTCAAATCTGTCTTCGTCACCTTCTTCTTGGATGGTCCTGATTTTGTTATATCCTGAAGCCTTCGTTGCTGCTTCATATTCAAGAGCAGCTGTCAATGCGTCAACTAATGTTTTGGGATGGGCTAAACGAAGCGTCCTCTGCATATCGGGGTCACGGAAGCCATCAATAAAGGCCTGGATGCCCAGAAATTCCATCATGTTCTCTGGTGCTGACGGATAAGCAAATCGAACTAGTCGAGCAATGTCCACTTCATATTCTTGAAGGGATTCATCCCGTTTCTGCCTTCGGTTCTTCAGTTGAGATTGGTACAAATGTTCTAGATGTTCATGACCATATCGCATGTCCAACCTCTTCTTCAGCTGCTCGAAGTCATCCGTTTCTTCCAAAGGTATCGTCTGGAGTACATCTAAGGCATCTCCGCGAAGCGCGATGGTTAAGTTCACTGCTTTCTCCTTATTTGACCAATTATTCACTCTAGCGGCTGCTTCAAATTGTTTCACATAATTGGTCCACGACATTTTTCCATCGAACGTTGGGGCCTTGACTCGGTTAAAACTGCCAACGTCTTCAAACTTAGGTAGTGTTTCTGGCTTGTAAAGTTTCGTTTGCTCGGTCTTCTTTTCTTCCTCTGGCGTGCCTCGCGTTCTTGAATCGGCAATCTTCTGCTCTAACTCCTTGATTTTCTCGTCTATCGTTGTAATCTTATTCTCGATTTTCTCGTCCATCGTTGACATTTTATTCTCGATTTTCTCGTCCATCGATAACATTTTATTCTCGATTTTTTCGTCTATTGTTGACATCTTATCCTCGATTTCAGATTTTAGTGACGAAATTTCATTTTCAATATCAGCGGCAATGTCG
Organism: Galeruca laticollis; assembly: GCA_963921935.1. Taxonomy (NCBI): domain Eukaryota; kingdom Metazoa; phylum Arthropoda; class Insecta; order Coleoptera; family Chrysomelidae; genus Galeruca; species Galeruca laticollis. The sequence goes on along the minus strand of OY998178.1, from coordinate 146,330,594 downwards.
TTTTTCATCAATAAGATATCGGCAGATATATCGTTCTTTAAAGTAGAAATCTTCTCGTCCATGTTCTCTTCCATGACAGAAATCTTCTCGTCCATGTTAGCAGAAATGGACGAGATTAAGGTGGAAGCCTCGTCATTAAATAAAACTTTTTCTGGATCAAAGCCGTCATTTTCCAGTGCCACTTTAAGTCTTTCTACTAATTCACTTTTCTTACCGGAGGTTTCCAACTCACGATCTTCCAATTCAGCTCTTAATTCCCCCACCTTCAGATCCCTTAATCTCTTGGCCATTTTTACGTAGCAATTTATTTATATTACCCCACACCTGACACCAATGTAATGTTATTCTAATTTATTTAAAAGTTTTTATTACGGGTGGGATAAATTTCAAACACTCGGTATGGCTACTTACTAATTTATTGAAACACTAACTCACTAACACTTAATTTATATATACTTATCTAATCACTTAATCATTAATTTATATCAACAGTATATTCACTCAAACTAATTTATATAAACACTTAATTAATTTATATCCACTTATTTATTTGTTTATTTCACGATGTCAAATTATCAACTAACTAAATCTTCCTGATCAGTCCCCTTATATACTAGTGCCTTTTGTACTAGAGAATTCCGGGCTGCGGCGTATACACACAAATAATTTTTCTGGCCTTTTCTAGATAACTCTGGTCACAAAAACCATTTCTAGATAAGATAGTCTCAATCGTAAACAGTTTTTTATAACTGCGTATCCGCCATAATTTTAACTATTATACCTGGCTTAGACAGGGTCGGTTTTAGGGACTATACCAGTGTGCTGTTTCGTAACAGTATGTAGGTAAAAGACACTAATACTCCTATTTTTCACTTATATTCTATGCTCGTATTGTCGTGCAAAGTAATTTTCTACAAATTGCTCTACATACTCTGCGGCTTTTCTTACAGATTCGGCAGCTTTTTCCTGAGCTATACAGGCCTTTTCTTGAGCTATAGCAGCATTTATTTGTTTAATAAGTAATGTTTTCTGCAATTTTTCTTTTGATTCGTTGTCATCACTAAAAGGTGTCCTTCCTATCCTCCTCATCAGTAAATCGATCTGCATTTTCATCTCTACTGGTGCCTGCACTCACTCCCCCTAAAAAACGTATTACATAATTACATTAGAACATATGTATGTACAAACTAGACTACACTAGAAACATGCTACACACATACATTATATTATTACAACATTACATTTATTTACCATGTCTTTACACAAAAAAGCTACTAGTTTACTTGGCACTCTTTTAATGACTGGATTCTCATTTCCCTTCCATATGTCATAAAATTTTTGAAGCCACTCATTTAATTTAATTTTCTGATTTCCTGTTTCTGTCATATCCGTAATTTTCTTTATTTTGCTTTTCATATTATCAATTTTTTCTAATACTTGCTTAGTATCTAAATTTTGTTTTGTCTGTACCTTTTGCAGACTTGTCGGCAGGTGTCATTTTTTTATCCAGCAATATCTTGAAATCTTCTATCATTATAACAAATGCTAATTGTACATCTTCATTTTGTTACTTTTCTTGCTGGGGCATTTCTTCATCTGAAGACATTTTACACAATCACGAACACACTTTATTACTTTTAATAATTTAATTGACAACCAAGAAAAATAGCAAATAATATTTCGGGTAGTCTCGAGGGTTGTCTCGACAATTTTATGTAACAACAACGATGGAACAGAAAATCTAATAAACTTGTCATGACCTGCTCTCCGAGCAGAAGTAGTGGGAGATGCTGCACATGTCGAAGCATATACTACGGGCTAAAAGTAGATACTACAAGCAGTGTAGTAAATACTTCAACGTTAAGCAGATTCTACCGGAACTGACCAGATGCTTCATGATGGAGCAGATACTTTGAAGTAGATCCTTAAATTTGTAGTATTAGCATGTACTTCGTTTTTATTCGTACCACCCAAAGTATCTGCTCCATAATGAAGCATCTAGTCAGATCCGGTAGAATCTTCTTAACGTTGAAGCACCGTACATATGAAAGCATAGTAGCGACGCTCTCGACTCGTCCCTTTGAAGTCTTTGTGGATAATTTCGCCGACAACGTTCTAAGAAGTCGGGCAGTTGTTCACTGGCCGGCGGATTTACGAGGGACTGTTGTCGTGCTACTTCTATGGAAATATATACTGTATACTGCAGAGCTTCGTGTCGTATGCTGTAACGCGAACCCCTCTATAGAGCAAGCCGACGTCACCTGCTAGAAACCTGCTACTCATGATACAAAGAAAACAAGATATGATATTGCGCATGTTAGGGCGGAGCGTTATACATCATGTGGTTAGTTATTTCGGAAGCGCATAACTTAAAACCTTATTATTTTGTATTGTGTTGTGAGTTTGTCAGTCGATTTTTCAATTAATTTTACTTTTAAAATGCGTTGCGCAGTAGCTGGGCGCCACACAGATTATTAGTCTAAAAACTTTACCACGGATATAATGTGTTTTCGATTTCCCCTACGACGAAAATCTTAGTAAGGAATGGATTAATGTTTGCAAACGGCTAATAAACGATACTTCTTTCTAGGCAATTGTCATTCACTCTGCAGGTGCTCGAGCCTATAGGCTTTTGTAGAAAAAAGGCTATCCATTACCTTGCGTGTCAACTCTTAGGATATGGTCCAAAAAAATAAAGGCGGAACCTGGCATTTTGAAACAGGTAATTCAATAAAATCAGAACGCCTAATTGTTTCTGTAAAAATTAGTCATTTAATTATGTTAATTGATGTGCAATTTTTTAAGGTGTTTATGATTGTTAAACAAACTGATTTAACAGAACTACAAAAAGTGTGTGTTTTATCATTTGATGAAATTAGAACCAGGAGTGTTTATTTGTATGATAAAGCACAGGACCGAACATTGAAACCCTATAATTATATTCAAGTAGCTATATTAAGAGGTTTGTTGGGTAACTGGAAGCAACCAATTTTTTATGACTATGACTGTCGAATGACCAAAGAAAAACTTGAAATATTGAAATATGTAGAAAATTGTGGATTCCCTGTTGTTGCAGTAGTGAGTGATTTAGGAGGTGGGAATCGAGGTTTACACAAAGAATTGGGCATAACTACATCACAAACTTGGTTTGAAAGTCCAACAACTAATCGAAAAATTTATGTATTTGCGGATGTGCCACACTTTATGTAATTATTGAGAAATCACTTTGTTGATCAGAGCTTCGTTTAGAAAGGAAATAAATAAAACCATCATAGAGAGGCTGATACAAATAACTAGGTCTAATGATCTAAATATAGCTCATAAAATTTCTCAAGACACAAATGTTAAGGGTGCTCAAAGACAGAAAGTGAAATTAGCAACAAAACTTTTCTCTCATACAACTTCAAGGGCTATAACACTGCTTGAGGTATCTTTTTAGCCCGTAGTATAGTATATGCTTCGACATGTGCAGCATCTCCCACTCCTTCTGCTCGGGGATCAGGTCATGAAAAGTTTATTAGATTTTCTGTTTCATCGTTGTTGTTACACAAAATTGTTGAGACTACCCTCGAGACTACTCGAAATATTATTTGCTATTTTTCTTGGTTGTCAATTAAATTATTAAAACTAATAAAGTGTGTTCGTGATTGTGTAAAAAACTTCAGATGAAGAAATGCCCCAGCAAGAAGAGTCCCAAAATGAAGATCTACAATTAGTATTTGTTATAATGCTAGAACATTTCAAGATACCGCTGGATAAAAGAATGACACCTGCCATCAAGTCTGCAAAAGATACAGCCCTTAAAGAGTTAACCAATATTTATAATAAAAATACAAAACAAAATTTAGATACTAAACAATTATTAAAAAAAAAATAATAATATGAAAATCAAAATAAAGAAAATTACGGATATGACAGCAACAGGAAATAAGAAAAATTAAATTAAATGAGTGGCAACAAAAATTTTATGACATATGGAAGGGAAATGAGAATTCAGTCATTAAAAGAGTGCCAGGTAAACCAGTAGCTTTGTTGTGTAAAGACATGGTAAATAAATGTAATGTTGTAATAATATAATATATGTGTGTAGTATGTTTCTAGTGTAGTCTAGTTTGTACATACGTATGTTGTAATGTAATTATGTAATACGTTTTTTAGGGGGAGTGAGTGCAGGTACCAGTTGAGATGAAAATGCAGATCGATTTACTGATGAGGAGGATAGGAAGGACACCTTTTAGTGATGACAACGAATCAATTGAAAAATCGCAGAAAACATTACTTATTAAACAAATAAATGCTGCTATAGCTCAAGAAAAGGCCGCTATAGCTCAAGAAAAGCTGCTGAAGCTGTAAGAAAAGTCGCAGGGACTGTAGAGCAATTTGTAGAAAATTACTTTGCACGACAATGCGAGCATTGAAAATAAGTGAAAAATAGGAGTGTTAGTGTCTTTTAACTACCTACTTTGTTACTTTTATTAAGAGAGATTTAAAGTTTACGTTTTATTATTCTGTACTTAAGTTTATTAAGTTTCATTATTGTTATAAAAGAAATATTTATCTAAATGAAAAATACAAAATACCAAATTTTTTTATTGATTTACTGTTTTAATGTTGTCGGTACATCAATTCTGCAATTTCATTACGAAACTGTATACCTCGGCGTCTAATTGCAGAATTATTTGGTTCAGCATATAATGCAGGCATAACTGGTGCTTCTTCTACATCAGTTTCATGAAAATGTTCATATGCATCGTTCAAAAACTTGGCACAATTATGTAAAATAAATCCACACTTTGTATATCGACATATTCTATCAGTTTTAAGTCGAACTGTATAGTTTAACATTGGAAATCCCCTTTTCAACTGTCCAAAGCATATTTCTATAATAACACGTTCTCTTGCATGTACTTTATTAAAATATCTTTCAATATTTGTTGCCAGATTTTGGAATGGTATAAGCATCTAAGGAGTTACAGCATATCCGGAATCACCCAAAAGACATACTCTTTTTTGATTGTTGTAGATAATAGGAGAGGTAGAAGAATTATAAAATATTCTAGAATCGTGGACAGATCCAGGCCATGTTGCATCTACGCTGGTAAATATCTCTCCACTGTCACACGTGGCTTGTAAATTTATTGAGGCAACTCCTTTTCTATTAATATATTCGTCACCTTGTACTTAAGGTTTTAAAATTTGGACATCAGTGCAGTCAATTGCATCAATAACGTTGGGTACTGCATGATGTACTGCCCACTCATTTTAAACATATCGTCTGTAGTAGGGAACTTAAACCAATACTTTTTCTTGCTGTAGATTGCACGTGAGACTTTATCTATAATTTTTGCCACAGTTGTTTGATGAATTCCAACATCAACACTAACACCTTGCTGAAATTCAGGGTCCGCTGAAACATGTTAAATTAGTCTTTTAAGTCGTTTATTATATATTTGGTGTACTTTCTTTTATTTTTCCTATTTTTCTATTTAAACATACCTAAGCTTCTTAAAAACACTTCCATTTTTTGAATGTGTGTAAGCGCACAGCCTCTAGTCTCATTTAATTCTGTCAGAAATGTATTAGCTAGGTAAAATACGTTTTCCCTATTGAACCTAAAAGAAAAACAGAAATAAAAAACAATTGACAAGTTATACCTTATTTTCTGTTAGCGGAACACATTTTATGATACAAAATATCATCATTAACGTGTCGTCTTGCACTGTATATTTTTCTCCTGCGTATTCCATCCATTTTCAAACAAAACTAACCGTAGAAATCTCAAGAAGCTTCGATTATACCAACTTCGCTAACGTCAAGCAAATACTACAATTTCTTCTGTAAATACTTGAAGTCGCTACTTCACATTGCAGTAAATACTTTAGTCATTGTCACGAGAGTGCTACTTAGTATAGTAACTTCCGGAAAAATTAAAAGTATCATCTACTTTGAAATGTAGTTTCTTCTTAGTTTTGAAGTACCTACTTTATAGAAAATGCGAATACTTCTAGTATTAGCATGTACTTCGTTTTTATTTATACCACCGGGATCTAACAATTTCTTATAATGTATTGAGCTCACTGTCTAATTTTATCCGTTGAGGAATATTATAGATTCTTCTGAATACCCGGACTTTGCTGAAGGGTTTAAAATTTTGTGGCTCAAGTTCAACGCCGGCTTTATGCAACAATTTACCCACTTTGTCATAAATCAAAGACCCAATCTTCGTGATTTCAATATAACAACTTGTAGAGTTGTTCACAAGTTATGTACTTCAATACTTGTAGTTTTTTCTTAGCAAAAATAATGTATTTTTAATTTTGAGATAATCTATTGTCGGCATACTATCATTGAAATAAGTGATCTACGTATCGAAGGAGTTTTGCTTAGTTCATTAGTACCTAATCCATTATGTCGCTTTAGATTTGTATAACAAATACTTTTTTCGTTATAAATACCTCTATTTCATGATAAGATCCGAGTATTAATTTCAATTTTCGATAGGAATTTAGTACTGTTTTCCTGTTAAGAAAGATAAAGTTTCAAAGGCACTTTAATCATTATTTTATAATTGCAAGTACATATCAGTTTTAAAAAGTCGTATAAATGTTGTTTTAACCAATTGGAAAACACCACTTCCTATCAGGCAATAAAGAGGATAGGTAGATCAAATAAAAAATATGATTTTGCCAAGTCTGTTGCTGTTATTTTATGGAGACTGCTACTGCGGTTAAGTGTAAGTAACATCTTACCGCACCAATTGTTACTTTTATCATTTTCAATACGTTGTAGGAGTTTATTATCAGCGATAAATGTCGAACCATTTTAAAATAAAAATTGTAAAAAGGTGTCTTTTGATTTTTTTAGGGAGAAGATAGAGAATTGAATTGGGGGCTCAGGGCAGGTTGAAAGAAGTAAAGTTATGGGGAAACAGAATAGTAAATTGAAACCGGAAGTCCTGGAAGATCTCAAACAAAACACGGAATTCTCAGGTAAATAAGTCAATTTTTATCAACATTATGTAATGTTTTTCTTATTTATTTAAACAGTAAACGGGTGGGATACATTTTAAACACACAGTATGGCTACTTACTAATTTATTTAAACACTAAACTAATCACTAACACTTAATTTATATATACTCAACTAATCACTTAAATTTAATTTATATGCACACAAACTTAATTATTAATTTATATCTACACAGTAAGTTCGCGATTTCGGTGTATTCTTGTTTATTTCTCGAGATCACTTTATCAACTAAACTAACTTTCTCGGGTCGGTTCCTTATGTATTAGTGCCTTTTTTACTAGAAAATTCTGGATTGCGGATTACACAAAAACAATTGGCTCTGGCATTTTCTAGATAAGACTGGTCACAAAAACAATGTCTAGATAAGATAGTCACAATCGTAAACAGTTATAAAAAACCCTGCGTATCCGCCATAATTTTAACTTTCATACCTGGCTTAGACATAGTCGGATTTAGGGACTATACCAGTGTGCTGTTTCGTAACATTACCCCCTGCTTAAATGGAAGTTCCTCCTGGAACTTTTGTGTAGCCGAGACAGGATGTTTGAATCGGCAACTGGCCCCATCTCTACACTTTCCGATCCTATGGAAATAGCACGGCACAGTCTTCATCGGATACTGATAACAGGGGTTGTAGCTGCAAATTAATATCTGGACACTGGTATCTTGAAAGATAATATCTACCATGTTCCTGATGATTCGCCAATTCAACTGGTTACTCGCTATCTTAGGCATAGCCAGTTTCATCATGCAAGATTCCAACACATGGTCTCGTAGGTTTCGAAGTGCTTTCCACACATCGCGGTAGGTAAATCGATCTTGAAATTCATTTTTAGTTACCACGTAGAAGACGTACCGCGAATTATGTTTCAGTCTCAGTGTCTTGCCAGGGGCGGGAATCTGGTCTTCAAGTTTTTCTAATTGGCTGAACTTCTTTCGAAAGACGGATGCCAACCCTCGTGCGTTCTTGATACGGGCGGGGATGTTTATGCCAGTGAATAATCTTCCGAGAGAGTGAACAAATCTTGTCGTTGTTCTGAACTTTCATCTTTAAGTTTTGTTTGCATCGTTTATAATAACGGAGAACTGAGACATTTAAGATAACGGTAAATTTCAGTTTTTTTCAAATATCTAGTAGGGGAGAGTAAGGATATATATTGTTTACAATTCTTCAGATTTTGATATTTTAAATGGCGGAATGTGTCGACGAAACTTAGCTGCATGTAATTTTATATATTTCAAAGTCATTTTTTTTAAATTAAGAGTAACTGGCTTTTTTGGGAACCTTGCTTTGGGATCAAGTCTCCAAACCAGTTGGGTGACTTGATCCTTCCTATTTTACATTATTGGAAGATTATTAGAGAAGGTTTTTCAGAATAAAATAGCTTGTGAATAGAAAAACATATGTATTCAACATTAAAAACATGATTGTAGGCTGGATCAAAATTGAAAGTATTTGGAATAAAGTAGTGGGAAGTTTATGACCCCTGCAGTTCGAAGTGTTCCAGTGGTAATTGACGGCTCAGGTAACTTCACAATACAATCCTCTCTGGGAACACAACTTCTATCGGGGATTTCAGGATAAAAGAATTGATAAACTTCTTTTTTCTTCAATAAATTGATCTCAATTTCATCACCACTGATCCTTTCAATTTTTCCCACGAAATTCTTAATAGTCCTCTTTGATTTAAACTGCACAATGACGAAGTCATTAACTACTAGGGTTGAATTGTCAATAATTTCTTCAGATTCAGACTCGGGTGGAGATCCAACGAAGTTTGAGTCATCGCTGCTATCGTGCAGGCTAAAATTGTCATCATCCTCATCACTAGAAACCATCAACGCTCGTTTCACAGCTTCTACTTTCTGCTTCGGGTTGGAACTTTTCTGCTTTTTTTCTTCTATTTTCATAAATTCTTCTTCAATTTGGGTCTTCTCCAGAGTATTCGACTTTTCGCACGCTTTCGACCACGCACTGATGAGTTGCTACTTCTCGGTGGTGCTTTCCGGAATGGAAATATTTCAACAGGCGAGAAGTAACGAGAAGCAACTGGCAGTTCAGATGATGTTGACGGGAGCGGTAAAGAAATTTCTACCACTGTGGTATTTAATTGTTCTGTTGTCTGGATTTGGGCGATCTGTAACGAAACTCGTGAGAAACTCTACATCTGTGAATATCATGGAATTCAAGTGACAAATGCCTGTTACTTGGAATCAGCTCATGATATTTGTAGGTGTCATAGCGTTAGGATAGGCTTTCCCAAGCAACCCTGCAAGATCGTAAATTGTTAAGGGTCTGCCAGGGTGAACTGTCATCCATTCTGCAGCTGCCACATTATAATACGTTTCCAGTGGTCCAAATACAGTCATGTCAAAAGGCTGAAGTTTATGGAACGTGTTAGGATATATGGTTAGGAAGACAATGCCATTCTGTTTTGCATACGTCAAACTTTCAACAGATATGTGGCTGTCATGGTTGTCCATAATCAATGTTTGGTTACTTGAAGAGCTCTTTGTATGTTGAGAAAAGTGATGTAGAAACTTTAGGAAGTTCGGAGCTGCCATCCAACCGCTCGTGTGGGTGGATCCTTTAGTACCGGGAGGGGCGCCATCGATCATTCGTTCCTGCCAGTTAACCCGTGGAAATATCATAAACGGTGGCAGGTGGTTACCAGATGCACTGATAACAGAACATACAGTTACCAATTGACCTCTTTCAGCAGAAGTAACTTTTCCGATTTGTTTGGTCTCTTTTCCAATAATTTTTCCGGGTTTACGTGCGGTAGTCACTCCGGTTTCGTCTACATTCCATATTCTTGATGGTACAAACTGGTGTCTCTAGTAAACTTTTACTAAATTTTCGAAGAACTCGCTAACAGTGTGCCGGTTGAATGCAGTACTTCTCCGGCGCTCTCAAGGATAGAGTTCTATTTCTTTCCAGAAATCCACGGGCCCATTCTTTTCCTGCTGACTGATTTGTTTCCCTACAAGCTGAAAACTTCTTGTTATTTTTTTTGCCATTTGGAACGCTAACTTTCGAAGACTTGTAATAGTTAGTCCATAATACAACTGAGAAGCAGTTGAAAGATAGGCGAAAAGTTCATCTTCCTCTTCAGCAGTAAATACCTGGGCCTTCTTGTAGCCCGGTGTCTTGGTTGTTCATCTCCTTATAAGTCTTTTGAGGGTCATCAGAGGCACATTGAAAGAGTTTGCAGTTCCTCGGAAAGAACCACCCGCTTTGACAACATTTACAGCTGCTTGCAATTGTTCTTGGTCAGGGGGAACCCTTGGCTTTGCCCCTTCCTTTGTTTTATATTTTCTCTGCATCTGTAACAAAAATAAATAACCAATGATTGACCAAAACTGTGATAGCCTTAATAATTATTTAAAATCTTTATTGTAAATACATTTACAATTATTTTACAAAATGATCTTATTTTTATGTTTAGTATATAATTGTATACAATTATGCTTATTACCTAGTAATCTAATATCAGTTTATACTTCTTAAGGGTCATAAACAAATATATAAATAAATGTTTTTAAAAAAGATGGCAGGATGAGACTTGATCCACTGATCAAGTCTCCTACCACAGCATGGGATCAAGTCTCCCAACATACACTTAAAATGTAAAAAAAAAGATATCTGAAAAATAATTCGCAAACAGACTTCAAATTCCTTGAAAAATTGTGCCAAATATAGCCAAAGTCACAAGAATAAATACAAACAAGCTATTTTTCAAATATTTGCGGTTAAAAAAATAAATAAATACCGAAAAAGAAGTCTGGAACATATAAAAATAAAATTGCGACGATAACTGTTCACGTGATGGCTGCAAGACGCTTACTGGAGCAATAGAGCACTATTGCCACCCAAAACAAGCGCCACTGATGAAATGATGTACTAACGGCTGAACACGGCACGAATTTCGAATGGGGATCAAGTCTCCTAGGGGATCAAGTATCCCTACTTTCCACTACGCCATGACATTTTTTGAAAATGTAAAAGGTGTTTAAGAATATGCATAAAAAGCTGCAAATGTTTTCCTATTTAACCGACTCTCTAGCTCTGATAGTTTCCGAGATCCGAATGTAACTCATCCTGTATGTCATATATTTGTTTGTCTTAATTAGGTTGTATTTGCTTACTTCACCTTTTATTTTTCCGCCCAACCCTATCTAATATGCGAGAAAAGTATTGGTTTACCCCAAAAAAGTTGGAGCTTTTTTTAGTTATTTTATCGTTTTTCAACGAGAAAAACACGAAAATAGTTATTTATGTAACAAGTGTGTAAAGTAGTCTATATATGTTTCAATCTCTGATTTAAAAAAAAACTCAGATTTAATATCCGTTTATTATACCTATCTATATTTTTATAATACTTGCTATAACTACATTCAAATTGTAACTTTTTCTTTACGCACTAAAGAGTTTTTCTTTACGCACTAGTGCGTAAAGTAAAGTTTTACGTACTGGAAAGCGTGTCTAAAGTATGTACTTTACGCACGGTAGTAGAAAAACGGATTTTTAGAAAAAAAATCCTGTGTGTATGTCGTTGGCCATGTTTTATAACCTGTCTTGTTAGCACTATTCAGCTTCCGGAGTGCATATAAGTCACCCACTTTATGATTGGGTATTGTGGTATGTTCAAGGCATCTCACAGATGAATCCTGTTGATTTTCAGCTGACCAGAGCGAGTACAGCGGGTCCTATAAATCCAGATATACTACAATTTTGCAAAAATTTAAGTTTTTTAGCACAATACAGCCTCCGGAGTGTATACAAGTGACCAATTTTATGATTGGATATTGTTCAGGGCATCTCACAGATGAACCCTATTGATTTTCAGCTCACCAGAGGCAGTACAACGGATCCTGTAAATCCAGATGTACTACAAATTTGGTCATTTTTGGAGGATTTTCGGTTTGTTAGCACGATACAGCTTCTGGAGTACAAGTTACCAATTTTATGATTGGATATTGTTTAGAGCGTCTCACAAATGAACCCTATTGATTTTCAACTCATCAGAACCAGTACAACGGTTTGTGTAAAATCAGATATACTACATTTATGGTCATTTTTGGCGAAATTTCGGTTTGTTATATATAGTACGATACAGCGTTCGGAGTGTATAAGTGCAGAAAAGTTAGTTTTAATCTTTAAAACCGTTTAATTGTTTTACAACCATTTTAAAGCATTTGCAATTTGAAAATGGAAATAAAGGTATTAGTGAAATATTTCGGCTAATTTGAAAAAGGCGATGGTATTTTAGTACTTTTAGTGTATAGAAATTCACCCAGTGTTAACTAATTAAAACTTTGTTTATGTAGATGCTGAAATCCAGGAATGGTATAAAGGATTCTTAAAAGACTGTCCGAGCGGTCATCTCTCCGTAGATGAATTCAAAAAGATATACGGCAACTTCTTCCCATACGGCGACGCCTCCAAATTCGCCGAGCACGTTTTCCGCACTTTCGATGCCAACGGCGACGGCACCATCGATTTCCGGGAGTTTTTGTGCGCCCTCTCTGTCACCTCCAGGGGAAAACTCGAGCAGAAATTGAAGTGGGCTTTCTCCATGTACGACCTCGACGGCAACGGCTACATCTCTAGACAGGAGATGCTGGAAATTGTCACGGTAAGGAGCGATGTCACTTGACATTCGTCATGAACGTGTACATTTCTTTTGAATAGATTTTTTGAAGCAAATTGTAGTAATTACAGGATGATGATATTTTCTCGACATATACAGCACATATTTAATTGAATGATGAATGTGGTTTTGTAAAGCACTACTACTTATTCCTAAATGTATTACTTTTTGTGTTTCACTTTCAATTGTAGGTACACAGAATTTATTTTGGATAATAATATCGATATATGAAATAAACCTGTAAAGTTGGTTGGTTTACTTGATATGCTATTAAAGTTTGTGAGGTGATACTTTATTGACAATAAAACAATTATTTTTAGAAGAATAAATCGAAAAGTCAACTTCACTATGTTATATTTTCACATTTTCATAACCAACATCTTGGTTGTCCCAAGTTATTTTTATTATTAAACTCCTTGAATTTTTTCACCAAAGTTCGGAACAAAACTTCGAAGAAATCCATAATAACTCCGCACTAGAGGGCGTCCATGGTCGAAAGAAGGTGGCAAAATATTTCATTTACTCTTAACCCTTAGCTGGTGTCATGTCATTTGAGTCACATAGTTGGAGACATGGAGTCTGATGGACTCTTATATATAAGATGAAGTTCCACAATATTAGTAAAATTAAAATCATATCGATATCTGAAAAACAATAATAGGTAATAATTTTATTCCAAAATAAAAAACAAAATTGTTTTTAATGTAACGATTTTTAGGAAATACCAGAGATATTGCTATATCTTAAAAGAAAAAAAGAGTAATGTAATTTTAAACAATAATTAACAAGTAAGGGTCGAGACAGTCAATTTCAATAATTAACAAATTAAGACAAAAATCGAATTAAAAATCGTGTTTGGCGTAAGTATAGAGACTATTTCATAAAACAACAAAATGTAACACTGAAAAATTAATAACTAAAAAATTCACCACCCGGTAGTTGATAGTCAAAATAAACGCTAGTCATTTTTATTTTCACAGCACTGTTAACAGCATTTTCGTGAACATTGAAGGCATATAGGTCGTTTGCATTGAAAACAAACATAACATGTTTTTATTTTCTTCTGAGACGGACATATGTAGCAATATTTGCGGATTTCCAATTTAGTTTCTTCAGTTTCCCCGGGATTTTCCTCTGTTTTGAGAATCCTGGCAATGATACATTTGAGTTCCCGTGGAATGTTTTTTTTATAATCTTCTACGCATTTGGTCCTCTACTAACGCACTACAAAGTTGTTTGATGTAATCAAATATTGATAACCCGTTTCCAGGAGCAAAAGTATATACGGTGTATGAGTTAACACTGCAAATGTCAACAATCTTATCAAAAATTGCCATGGGCCATCTGCAAGTTCGGCGGCTACAAGAATATTTTACAGTTTTCTCATCTACAGTGTCTACACCACCCTTTGTTAAATTATACCAAGATATAATTTCTGGAATGTTCTTTTCTCTGTCCAAGTCTTTGGCATGGTGCATAGATGAGAGGAGCACAACAGCTTTTCGTTTTTTCGGTACATAAGATAAAAGGGTTAAATGTTTTGTGAAACCATATAAACTTTCACCAACCTGTCTATTGTGACTCTGCACCGTCGAACATTGTGTCCATATCTCGAATATGGGTAACAACAACCTTCTTTAACTAGTTTTTCTTTCGTCTTATCTGTTGACCATGACGAAGTTAGAGTGCAGTTGTCTGTGAAATGGTCGGTTACCTGAGCACAGATAACATCTTAGAGAACCTTTGCTCACCAAATCAGCGGCTGTCTGAACTTTTTCTTTCCTCTCAGGTTGTCCTTGCCTTTTTTCCAGAGTATTTTCAAATTTTGCTACAGCTAGTGTTATTGTGTCTTTATTTTCTACTTCTTTCCTTAGAGAAACCGTCATTTGATCCAAACGCTTTTTCATTGTGGAATCTTCAGAAAAGAAGGAGCTTCTCTGCCAGACTCTAATTAAATCTTCCCCCAAACACGATTGTATAAGTGGTTAAAGTATGGCAGCGCAGGTGTCAGAGGCTACTCCTAAAGTTTATAGAGCACTGTGTTGAGATTCAGTCTTATCGTAAAACATAGCTAGTTTGGTTTTCCTGTTGGTGTTACTCAAAATTAGTTTGAGTAACTCTCTAACGTAAAGTTCTACAAATAGATTGTCCCCAGCAAATCGTATTTTAAAGCTTTCAATAACTTTAGGGTAATTATCAGCAGTTTGTGCATATATCTCTACCAACTAATGAGCTCTAGAATAAGGAATTGTATCAAGTAATCAAACTTGTCTTCATTTTCCATCTCTGAGTCTTCATCAATCCTACGAAAATGGCTCCAGAAAGATAGCCAGTCTTTGAGATCTCCCCCATATTTTCTTATTTCTATCACAGGTAGTTTTAGATTCATTTGAACTTCTGAACATACCGAATTCACACTCGTACTGTGTTGTAACATTTTGTCAACTTTTAATTTCAATTTTTTCGTCAATAATTTCTACGTCAATTTCATTGGAAGAAGCATCATATCAATTAAAAGTTGATTCAATTCACTCATACTATTCTCTCTTTCTTCAAGGACTTTAACATTGCTCTGTATTCTTCCTATGTAAATTAAATCATTTACCTCGTTATAAATTCACAAAAGACTTCATTTGCAGCTCCATCGCATTCTTCGCATTTTCCATGGTAGGTATCTTCCATTAAAATCTTCAAACATAACTTGCTCTTCTTCTTCTTCTTTCTCAGCCTTTTTTCATCCACTTCTGGACATAGGCCTTTCCTAAACCCTTCCATCCGTCCCTGTCTTGGGCTTTATGCCACCAGTCTCTACCGGCGAAATCCCTAATATCATCCACCCATCGCAGTGGGGGTCTACCTTTGCCTCGCTTGGTCTCTCGGGGTCGTCATTGGATAATCTTTAGTGTCCACCGTTCATCTTT
Organism: Galeruca laticollis; assembly: GCA_963921935.1. NCBI lineage: Eukaryota > Metazoa > Arthropoda > Insecta > Coleoptera > Chrysomelidae > Galeruca > Galeruca laticollis. Next base: position 146,314,990 of record OY998178.1, on the reverse strand, counting down.
TTGTCGCGCAAGATGCCTTGTCCACCCCCATTTCAGTTAAGCGACCTTCTGGATAACATCCATGACTCCCGTTCTCCTGCGAATCTCCTCGTTTCGGACTTTGTCCCTCAGGCATATAACAAGCATGGCCCTCTCCATTTCCCTTTGCATTACTCGTAGTTTGTTGGCGGTTGCTTGAGTTAGAGCGCTTGTTTCAAGTCCGTAGGTGTATACAGGCAAGATATGGGTATGGAGTTGTTCCGCAGGATATGGGATAGTTTCCCAAAGGATGCCCATGAAAGTTGCACTCTTCTGCTAATTTCTCTCGACCTGTTCTCCTTCCCAAATCTTATGAAGTGTCCTAGATAGTTGTATTCTATCACATTTTCGATATAGGTGCCATCTATTGCTATACGAGTACATGTACTTTCCGGACTCATTATTTTTGTTTTCGCGTAGTTCATCTTTAGACCCGCCTTTCTTGATTCCTGATTCGATTGTTGGAGCATCTCTTCTATTTCGTGAATGTCTTCTGATAACAGCACGACATCATCTGCAAATCTAAGATGGCTCAGGTATGTTCCATCGACTTTAATACCTTTGTTTTCCCATGAGAGCCTTTTAAATACGTCCTCTAGCATGAGAGTAAATAATTTTGGTGATATAGTATGTCCGTGCCGTACACCACGTGGACGTTGATGGTGTTTGTTTTTGTCTCTTCATCAATTTTTATGTGTAGGCTTGCGGTCCTATATATGTTTTCTATAAATGCGGAGTACCTGGAGTCAATGCGTGCGTTATCCATAGATCTGGGAATATGTCATGTCTCTATGGAATCAAACGCCTTATGGAAATCGATAAACACCATGTGGATAGGTATGTTGTATTCTGTTGTTTCTCTATTAGATTACGGATTGTTTGTAAATGATCAATCGTACTGAAACCTTTTCTAAAACCGGCTTGTTCTATCGGTTGATAAAAATCGAATTTTCGCGTCAATCTGTTAATAAGGATATTTGTAAAGAGTTTATAGAGATGAGACAAGACTGATCTGTAATTTCCGACATTGGTTGTATCTCCCTTCTTGAAAAGTAGGATCACTTCTGTATCCAGCCAGTATTCTGGGACTCTACTTTCATGCAGGCATTTGTTAAAAAGTGCGATAATAGGTTTCTCCAATTTGCTACCTCCCGAATTAATCACAGGGTGTCTCACAACTTCATTTGCCAATGATGATGAGAAAAGAGTTATAGAATTTTTCTATTGTCTCTAGTATCTCCCGTTTCTCTGTTACTATAGTACCGTTCTCATTTTTTATCTTATTGATTTTTGTTCTTCCGTGAGAGAGTTTTGTCCTAAGTTCTCCCAGATTTGCGTTAGTTTCTATAGTTTCCTTTATTAGTTTTGTGTTATGTGACCTTATATCTTTTCATATTTCCTTTTTAATGGTTTTATTTAGTTCGCTGTGCCTCGCTGTCCCCCTTTCCAGACTTCTTCGCTCTTTCATAAGATTTAACGTGTTCGTGGTTAGTTTGGTGTTGTGCTGCGTTACTCTGGCAGATGTGGAGCATATCTTTATCACGCTGGTATGAACACCTGTTGTTATATTTTGGGCCAATTGGTCTATACTTAGCTCCTCGGTAACTACAAGTCTCTTGTTTAGTTCGTTCTGGTATTCATCCTTTTTCTTTTCTATTACTTCTATAGTAGGAAATCTAGGAATTTTAATAAGTCTGTTTCTCACTCTTTGGAGGTCAAGATAGAAGATCGCCCTTACAAGTCTATGATCGCTGCCTGTATGTAATGTATTTATTACCGACACGTCTCTGCAGATTGATCATTGGTTACAGATTATGTAGTCTATTTCGTTCTTTGTTACGCCATCGGGGCTTTGCCAGGTCCATTTACTCTTTGCGTTTTTTTGAAAAAAGGTGTTGGGGCAATACAAACTTTCTTGTGTTAGAAAGTTTAGCAGCATTTCACCTCTATTTCTTTTGCCCAATCCAAAATTACCAACGTTAACTGGGCCTTCTTTCAAGCGTTGACCAATCTTTGCATTGAAGTCCCCTGTACAGACTACAAATTTAGCTTTTGTGCTTTTTCTGGCATTTGCAATATCTTCATACGTCTGTTCAACCTCTGTGTCTTCTGAGGCGCTAGTTGGTGCATATGTATGAATTATCTGCATATTATACCTTCTGTTGACTTTGAGGGTCATAGATATCATTGATATCGCTTGGCAGTTTGAGATTTGATGCTTGATATTTTTGTTGATTAGAAAAGCTACGCCTCCTAAGTGGTGATCTGTTTCGGAGTTATTTTGGTAGAAAATGTTTCCCGACTTTAAGGCTGTCATCTTCTTTTCAGGCAATCGAGTTTCGCACAGGCTGATGATGTGTCATTTGATATTTTTTAATTCTTCCTCTAGTTCCGTAAGGTGGTCATCGGTTCGCATTGTTTGGATATTGTATGTGGCAATAAACAGGTGTTTCTTGTTCATATTGTTCACTGAATTTTTGTTCCCCCCAGATCCTGTGGAGCTGACGTTAGTACAGTGTGAGATTGTGTGCTTTGAGCACTACTCACCTGAGGACTATTTCTATTTGTTTTAAGATTTAACATGGTAAGTGTCAGAAGGTTTGGCAACTAAAACGCCGCGCGTGCCTTACGTTTTGGCGAGTGGGATTATGAAAAGCATTTCCTCAATTTAATGTTTAAACGGTTATACCGCCGTGACTCGGTCGCCAGAGCCTTGTCTGTTTCGAGCAGGGTGCACCAGATGATTTGCATCATCACATAAGCAGGTGAGGTTGGCATTGAGTTTTCCCTTTGAGCCATCACCCCTTACAACCAAACATAACGGTCGGTACAATATTAGATATCCGTGTCTTATTTATTCTACAGGTTTCTTTAGTTTTAGATACAATAAAATGATATAAAATTGGAGTGTTTTAATGACTTTTTTGTAATTCAGGTATAAAGAGACTTCATTATAACATTGTTTACCTACGACTACCCCTGTAAGTAGTCAAAAACACACAGTCGGCAATCAATGTAAGACGTCTATTACGCACAGTAAAACAAAACGCACGGCTGTAAAGTAAATCGCACGGCTTCCATAGCAACCACTTAGCAACTGTCAATAGACGTTGACATTTTATTAAATATTTATTATTTTGATATTAGACGTCTAATTTTATTCTATATATAAATGGTAGATAACATTTATTAGATATGAGATTGCATTTAATACTAAGAGTTATTTGGAATTATATGATAATTGGTTCCGTTTCATTCAATCCGCATCTTTTAGCTGTCTGAATGTATCTCATATTAGTAAACAATAGTATATTATACACCAAGCGACTAAAGTGGCCCATTTAATCCCGCGGGTGGTGTTTGATTCCTGAGGGAAGTAATTCACCTAAGGGATTAATGTCACTTTCGAGAGGTGTATACGCTATTTTATGCAATTCCGGTAATTCTACATACATTTTTAATAAAAATAAATACTACTTAGGACGGACTTTTACGAAACTTGGCTGGGCATCGAGGGTGAACTTCTAAGATGCTTGGCTGGGCATCGAGGAGCGACTTTTATAAAACTTGGATGGGCGTCGAGGATGTACGTTTTTATTTGTACTTTAAATCCCTTAATAAGATTATAAATACAAGTAAAAGTAGGTCGTAGGTAAAGTATAGTACGTAACTCGTGTTGTAACGCATTTTACGCACTCACGGAATTACGCACTCGCCGCTACGCGGCTTCGTGCGTAACTTTTCCGTTCGTGCGTAAAACCCAACACACGTTACGTAATATACTATTACAGTGTCACAATGAAGTCTCTTTGAACACTTGTTTAGTAATTTTTAGTGTCATACAGTTGGTTATTGTGTGTAATATATATTTATTTATTTGACATTTGACTTTAACCTTGAAACTATTTAGAAAATGGTCTAGCATTGTTCTAGCTAGAAAGTTATTATATTAAATGGTCTGAAAGGTAAATTTGAATAGATTATATATTAAAAATATTAATAAATAAAGTATGCTAACGTTTATTCATCAATGATTTGCCAATTGTTTATTTTTATATTGTATAGGGTCAATATATAGGTATACATAACGTTCGATTTTAGGATGGATTACCAGATATCTATCTGAAGATGTACCGTAAAACTTGATATCATTTTTGGAATATTCGATGCCCTACCGCCGTTTATTTACCGTTCTAATTCAAATAAAAATTATTTTAGATTACTTTCAGGTGGTGGCTATTGGACACAGCGCTTTAAAAAGTTGTACCTCCCTCCACTTCCTAGGAAAAAAATATGGAAGGTCTTTTCTCAATGTTGGGGCGACGTGAAATTTGCCTTTATTTTACATTATAGTAGCTAGTAGGAACGCAATTGGGGCGACATGAAAATCGCAATAACTGATTTTGTAGGTCCAACATAAAACAAATTATTTTTTTATATTTCTTCATTATTTAACACACGAAAAAACATATTTTTCAAAATTGGCTTTATTGTCATCACATATTTATTATAAAAATAAAAAACAATATTTATTCTACATTAACAAAATTTTTCAAACAATTTTTTTAGTGAATCGACAATTGCATCTTGTTCTTGCGTTCTTTGCTTGTCTGTTTTTGGTAGCTTGCAAATTTTTTTATTTCTATTCAGTGGTAATAGACCGGTCGCTTCGAAGCTTGATTGAATATTTTTTTCCGTACTCTCTGAAAGTCTATTTAATGCCTGTGTTAATAAGCATGGGAATACTTCTTTTATTACAGTTCCTTTATTATGTTTTTTCCATTCTTGAAGTATCTTTCTGCAAACGATCTTAATTGGACGAAAAACGCTAACATCTAATGGCTGCGTAAGGTGCGTACTGTTAGGAGGCAAAAGCACAAAACGAATGTCATTCTCCGTACATTTTGAAATATCATTGGCCGAAATGTGACTTGCCAAATTATCTCCAATAAGAACTTTAGGACCCGGTGGCAAAGATCGAAAATATGGCAATACTATGTTATACCAATCTTCAAAAATATTTGTATCAAACCATCCAGAACGAGAGCGATTATATCTGGCTCCGGTTGGTACAAATTCCGTACAAGTACTCCATAAGTGGTCTGCATTATAGACTATGTAGACCGGATGCATAAATCCTGAAGCTGCACAAGCAAACATGACGGAAGTAGCTGTTTTAGATGTATCGATTACCTTCTCCGCTCTTTTAGAAGTCCTACGAACGATGACTTTCACACGCCCAGGATCGTCCGTAAAATTAGTCTCATCGTAATTTACTATTGCGTTGGGTGGAACATCTCTTAGACTTTCTGATAAGTGGTCGAAATATGTATTAATACTATCAGGGCAAACTTTGGCTCTACTTTCTCTCATTTATTGAGAGATTCTTTTAGTCAGCTCCTCCTTATGTCGCTTTAGAAATTTTTGCAGCCAGGTTTCACCTGGTCTGTTGTCTCGGAATTGTGGCAATTTTTTTCCACTTCTGTCTAAGTAGGATATTACTATCTCTTTTATATCGTTTGAATCACAGGGATAACCCCAGTCCGCTGCGATAGATATAGATCGAACCATATAGTTTTCCTCTTCGATCGACATTGCACTTTGACCTCCAATTGATTTTGTGTGTGGTCCTTTAGCTTTTCTATATAAAGCTATAAAAGGAATTTCATATTCTTCGCTTAAATCTTTTAATTTTCTACCTTGTTTGTGTAGCTGTTGTACTCGTTGGAGCGTGTCTCCGCTATAATCCCGATATTTCCGACTTCCCGGTTTCCTTTTGTATATACGCACCATTTTTCAAGTCGCCCCTGAAATTACATAAAAAAATGAAATGATACGCCACTGGCAAGCAAGAAGGAAAAGTAAGGCTTTTAGGTTAGAGAACGATTGCCTGATATATAACTACTCTTGAAAAAATACGGCGATATTCCAGTCTTTTAGGGATCTCTGTACAATAGGAAGTTTGCAGGTTAGATTAGATTAGATTAGATTTTATCGGGGTTACAGTGCACTGAAACCAAAGGTTTATTGTGCCCCCTTATCAGAGCTGTTATCGCTACTACTACAGCTCGCCTTACAGTTCCAAGCTTCTAATGAACTCTAGTATTTGGGACGGCTTCAACGGGGTTAGGTCCTCACTCTTACAAGTTTCTTGTCCGAAACATTTCTTGCGTTTGCTTGCAATGGCGATGCGTTCCAGTACTAGGTGATCCGGAGTTTCATCCTCCTCCCCACAGAATCTACACTCGTCAATCTCTGCTAGACCTATTCTCAATAAGTGCTTCTTCCTAAGGCGGCAGTGTCCTGTAAGAAAGCCCGTGAGAAGATGTAGCTTATCCTTACTGAGGTCCAAATATGTTTTGGATCTAGCAGTGTCAAAGTTCCACAGGAACTTTTTGGAATGTTCCAACCCGGGAAGGCACCGCCAGAGTGCTTCTCTTTCGGTTTCCTCTTTCTTCCGAACCTCTTTCTTGTAGGAGCATTTTGCTACACCACAGAAAGGCTCCGGGCCAATAAAGGACATTTGTGCTCCTTTCCTGGCAAGTGTATTGGCCTCTTCATTTCCCGTGATTCCCAAGTGGCTAGGAACCCAGACTAAAGAGACCCTGTTATTCTTGCCTAATTCATCAAGTTTTCTTCAGCACTCCCATGCCAACTTTGAGTCAATGACATGGGAGCTCAATGCTTTGATAGCTGCTTGACTATCAGAATGGATCGATATGTCACATTTCTGGTAGTTTCTGTCTAGGTTCATTTCCACGCATCTTTCGATCGCAAGTATTTCTGCCTGAAATACGCTCGGGAAGGAGCCTAACGATAATGAGTATCTAGTGCCAGGCCCAAATACTCCAGCGCCTGCTCCAATGGTGGTTTTTTAACCATCCGTATACCATCTAATGGTGTTTTCTTTGAGAGTTTGGGTGGTGTATTCCCTTTCCCAGTCTCTCCTCGTATTTAGCATCGTGGTGAAATTCTTTTCGATGTTTACTTTCCTGATCATTTCGTCACTGGGAAGATTCGCTGATGAGATGTATTTTGTTCGAGAGGACCAGGCTCCCTGATTTTTAATACTCTCATTGCCTGAACCTTCCTTAGATATTCTAAGAATTGCCTCTTGGGCAGATCTTTCTATCACCAGATGTAGAGGTGTGAGATGTGTAATGATCTCAAGTGCCCTAGTTGGACACTTTCTCATAGCTCCAGTGATGCACACACAGGCAAGCCTTTGAACTTTGTCGAGGGTCTTCCTCGTGCTGTACTGACTTGCTTTTGTGTGCCAAACTATTGCCCCATACGTAATTGCTAGTCTCACAATCATGGCGTACATCCATCGCAGTATTTTTGGGTTACAGCCCCACCTCTTACCAGCTAGATTTCTGCACGCCATCAAAGCTCTTATTGCTTTATTACTAGCAGTCATTTCAACATGCTTATTCCACAGAAGCTTACTGTCTAGAGTTATCCCTAGGTATTTAACCTCTGATTTCCATTCTATGATTTCCCTGTTTAAGGATATGGGTTTCATGGCAGGAAGTGTTCTTTTCCGGGTAAATGGAATTACTATGGTCTTGCTTGGGTTAATGTTTGGCCCCACTGACAAGTACCATTGCTCATTGATTCTGAGGCCCTTTTGTAATCAATCACACAAGGTGCTCTCGAACTTGCCTCTGAGTATTAAAACAATGTCATCGGCATAGCCCATATATTCGAAGCCAAGCTCCGTTAGCCTGTAGAGCAACTCATCTACCACGAGGCTCCATAGAAGGGGAGATATCACTCCCCCTTGAGGTGTCCCCCGAGTGGCTTTAACTGAGGTGGTTTGATTCCCCACCTGTGTCTCAGCTATCCTCGTTGTCAACAACTCATACATCCATTTTACAATGGTTTCATTCACTCCTCGCCTTTTTAGTGCTTCTTTGACAGACACATGAGTTGTGTTGTCCTCCCATCCCACTGGCCCGCGAGACTTGACCACAGACAGCCAGGAGATATTGGTATAACAGGTGATTTCGAGGTAAGCTCGAAAATTCACGCGGCATCGTAACCCTGTGTGCAATCCTTTAGCCACAATACTACAGCTGGGACAGGTAAAGTTGGTCCGCGGCAGGGTATTCGAGGGCAGCCAGTTGAGTTTTTAGACACAACGAGCCCTAGGTATTTCCCCGCAGACCTCCTCCTCATCATATAAAATCATCTCAGAGGCCCTTCTCCTATCCGCCACCTGGAGACGCGCTGGGTTGGTACTTCACCCCCTCCACATCAATAAATACCCCGACGAACAACGTACATATCTACTGATGTGGACCCGAAAGTTTGCAGGTTAAAAAAAATGAAGCTTCTTACCTTTTTTTTGGAGATGCACAACACAATAACAGTGAGTAAATAACCAGTACCACAACATAAACTCAACTAAGAAGCATGGTAGGCATAGATGCAGACTCCATTTGAGATTAAAATTTCGACCGCCAGAGCGCAGCATCGGTTTTAACTGGAAAAAGCAAAATTTTTTAAGTCACCCCGGTGTTTTCAAGTAGCCCCATTTTACTTATAGAAATAATTCTGTTCATGATATAATATAAATAGATGGCAAGCATATATGAAGAAGCACTTTTTCAAACAAATAATCATCCTCTGTTTGCTTAAATGAAAGTCTGTTTACAATTTACACCATTATTTGTACAGAATTTGTCAAAAGTGCTGAATAAAACCATCTGTGATCTGACCTATCAGGAATCTTCAGAAACGCAAACTTAAATTCAAGCCACTCCTAGTTTAAAAACGGGGATTATATATAATTCTATTTTATTTAAAAACTTAAATAAATGTGAATTATAAAAAATATTGTGTAAAACTTGTGTCACAATGACTTTCTGTAGTACTCGTGATTTGCACAACTCACCGCTTCGCGGATCGTTGCGCAAACTTCACTCGTACTAGAAAACTAGTCATTTTGACACTTGTTTTACAAAAATAACTATTATTTTTAACAACTATTGACAACTCTCCGTTCAACTTCCAAAAAAGAACATATCTGTCAACATTACAAAAATACTTCAAATTTCGGTGTATCAAAACCCATCATCCTTATCATTAGACACTATATATGTGCGATATAGATGAATATATGTAATGAAGTAAGTAGTAGTGCGGATCATATTTGCTGTTTCTTGAAAATAATCAAGATGGGTTTAGGTGTTTGATAAACCAATCATTGATTTAACTTAACTATACATATTTTATAAACATAGTTAAAATATCATTCAATCACCCACCCTTATTCCATCTTATTTAATTTTTATTGTTCTTTTTTTTAGGCAATATATAAAATGGTGGGTTCAGTCATGAAAATGCCTGAAGATGAAAGCACTCCCGAAAAACGCACCGACAAAATCTTCCGTCAGATGGATCGCAATCAAGATGGCAAATTGAGTCTTGAAGAGTTTATAGAAGGTGCTAAGAGCGACCCATCCATAGTGCGACTGTTACAGTGTGATCCCCAGGCGCAATAGTCGCCATAAATCATACTCACCAAAAAAAAGTACAGACAATTTTTCTTATTTTTTGTTCTGTAATTTGAACCGTAAAAGGTGTAGACTAGTGTAAGATTTGTAATTTACAACAAGAATATGTGGCGATTCTCTGACTGGATCAGGGAATACATATCTGCAGTTGCAGAGCTTAAACTAACTTTTGACAGTATTGATTTAAATGTCAAACAAATAACATGCTTCCTACCTCTGTAGTATAATAACAGTGTAAATTTTAGAACTAACAACCTTTTGGAATTCCATTTTGGCTATATTATAGCTTATATTTCTCTCAATGAGCCCATTAAAAATATTTTTTGAACTCTTAACAATATTATCACAATGATAAAATCAAATTAAAAACAAATATTTAATTTATTCTTTTAGGGTAGTCTATCTATAGATTGTTATTTTTCAACTTTACTACAGTTATTTTTCAACTTCTATAGTCTTATTGTTACTTTATAGTTACTCCAGAAGAAAATAAATTTTGTTATATAATTTTCTTCTCCAAAATGTTAGTTTTTTTTCAATGTAAGTCTTTCCTAAACTATTTAAAAATGTTGTTTGCTCTAATTTATGAAGCTGACTTTATATTCTAGAGGATTTAGATTATTTGTTAGTCTACTCCTTACATGGTTTTTGTTTAGTTGTGTACATCAACTACTCTTGTGTGATCGCGGGGTAATTCGGCAATGTCCCGGTTTTTGTCATATTTGTAGATTTTTTAATGATGTTGATAAATATTTTTACTGAATCCTAATATCCAGTTTTAAAGAAAGAGAAAGTACAGCTCCATTTTCAAACGAATAGTGTTCAGTCTGTAAATTTTTAATTCCACAAATTACTACTCTTTTCAAATAAAAAAAAATGATTAAAATTCATCTAATCACTAAACATTAACTAACGTAATGTAGGTATACTAAGTTCCAGTCGATGATATTTTCATGATACATTTAAATTTAGTTGCATGTCTAGGTGCATTTTGAAGCTATTCTTTAATTTAAACTTTTATTGTTAAAGTTAAATTGGCTTTAGGATCATTATTTTAAAGCATAAATTCTAGACTCGGAAGGAATAGGCACTTAAGTCAAAAAAAGAGAGTAGGAAAAATTTTACACGGCGAGGTTTTAACTTTCTGATTGAAAATTGTAAAGGCTTTTATTTGATTTTAGAGTAAACATGTATGATATTATCAATAAGATCTATATTTGCATCAGTTATATTAACGCACTTATTAAGGAACAATGAAATAATTGACTTAAGTCATTAGGTTCAAATGCAAAATTCGACTTAAGTGGTTAAACCCGATGATACAGACTATTTAAGAAGTCCGTACAATAAAGATATTAACAAAATTAATTAAGTCTACAATTTAGATTGTTCAATAAAATTATTTAATAAACGTTTATATGTCGCTCTCGCTTGACTCTAGGTCCGGATCTACGTCTCTGACATCGGCAGCAGTCCGTAAATTCTGGTATAAGTTATGGAAGTATTCCGGTACTAAAGGAAGTAGTGAAATTAAATCTCGTTTCTTTTCTTCACTTATTGCTAACTGTTGTTCTGTAATCGGCCGCAATACAAAATTTCTTGGTTGCCTTGTTGTTCTTTTGAACGATATTGTTTTAAATGGTTCATCATGTTGGAGTGATGTTTTATAATTAATATTAACAAAGTCGTGTCCGTAAGAAAATCATTTCACGTCAAACCACTTGAAATTATTTCCGGCGCAATCTTTTTTTCGCATAATAAGAGGTCCCTTAAGCAAAGCAGCAAAATCTAAGAAATCAATCTGTTGCATTTCGACTACTCTAAATTTATTACTACTTGTACGGACCAGTTGCATCCAGTCATGAGTATGATACACTTGTATAGCTGTTTTCTTTTTCTTTTTCTCTATTATAACATGATCTAAATCTACTTCCATGTGTGAGTGACTGGATACCATGAACTTGTGATTGATGATTTGGAGTGTTGACTTAGTATGTAATAAATATGTAAGCATTGCTGCAACATGTGAATTTTTATTTTGTTCCCCACATGTATCTGAATACAGAATTGTTTCTGTTACATCATCAGGCAGTGCTAACAAGTATTTATAAAGGCATGAAGCTACTTGATTAGCACCTCTTCCTGAGATTGCTTCGTGCCACATGAAATGTGTGGACAAACCAGTTGTGTTATCATGAACTGTTAAGTTAAATGTCCATAGTTGTCTTTTGTAAAAAGCAACCGATGTCTCTAACGCAGGAGTAGGGAGACATTGCTGCATATCGAACGTAAGGCAGCGAATTTTATTATTATGAACAGCTCACTGTTTGTCGACTTTTTTTTCACGATATACTTGATCAGCAGCATGTTGGTGACATTCGCATTCTAAAATTATGGTATTTTTTAGGGTATCATCTGTAGCTATTTCAAGCTTCATCTTAAACACATCACATGCATGGCAGGTATCCACCTTTAGCTTCTTAAATTTTAAATTTAATTTATGAAGTTCTCTTCTATAAATTTTATTACTGACGGGCTGTGTATGTGACTCGAAATATAATGAATACATTTTAGAAATTGTTAGGTATGATGGCAAGTATTTACATGTGTTCTTACGTCTTGTGTAGTGGCTTTCATATAGTGGGAAAGAATTAATATGGGTAATTACCTCCTGTATTTTATTCGCAGCATGTTTTGTTGAAGGTGTTTTCCTTCCACGTTGGTCTGGTTCAATGATGCCACTGGCACTGCTTCTCCTCTTTATCCCAATTAATTTTACAGAATTATCTGAGACATCCAAACTTTTTAGAAAACAACCTTGGCACACTGTTATTTGGTTAGAATTTACTTTGAAATGGTATTTGTATGTATACATCTTGAATCTCTGTTTTTCTGGGTCACTACACGCCGCCTTTCAGTTTGTTTCTCGTGTATGGTCATCATTGAAGAAACGAACATTGCTCTAAGGTCGTATGATCCTAGATTCCAGAAGTCAGCAAAACATTTTTGTCTCTGTTGTTCATTTAGTTTTTCACGACATTTGTTGCGACAGCTGGGCAAAGGTTTCATGCTATGTTTTACAATAGTTTTACCTGCCGCAGTCACATATTCCTGACCCAAATTTCTCTTAGTTTTCCTTTCCCGTTTTCTATTTCGGTTTTGTGTAGGAAGTATTCATTGTGTAATATCCAATGCAGGAGAGAGAACTTCAGGAGAATTATTTATGTCACTCTCTTCCAATACGGCAGGATCAGAATTTTCAGGCACGAAAGCAGGGTCGGCAATAGAATCATCACTTGAGTAGTCACTTAATTCAGGTTTTTCTTCTGGCATATACGGTTTTTGTATGCCGGATGTGCTTGGCTGAGTTTGTGTTACTATCTCTTCCTGTTCCTCAATACCTGTAAGTAGTTAAAACGCAATTATTTATAAGAATAAAAAACCATTTGAAGTATATGCACTATGCATCATTCTATTATTTGCAGTAAAATGAAAACAAAAACTTAGTTGACATGGAGTCTCACAGACTTCCTGAAGGTTTGAAAAAACTGAAAATTTGACCATGCTATCCTATGAATAGGTTAAAGTACACTGAATACTGAAGATACTGAAAGCTAGACGTAGACGCCTGTATATCTGTTAGAGTGGGAGTTACAGGCCAACATATCATGGGCGGAGTCTCACAGACTCCATGTCAGCAGTTAAGGGTTAAAATAATTAATATCATATGAATTTCATCGTAGCTATTCTTTATATTCAAAATGTAATGATTTTAAAACGTGCAAAAAATAACATTTACTGATAAAATAAAAAAGAATACATAACAGTTTCAAGTGTAGTTAAAGCTAGATCCATTATCTTTCTACTCCTTAGACTCATAAATTTACTTTTTAAATCCATTTCACTCTTCGACAGAAATAAATTAACTATTAGAAAACTACTACACTCTCGAGGTAATCTCAACTAATGACAGAAAATTATTTAAAAACTCTGTTATAATATACTTATGTCACCAATATTTATTATTTTGAAAACTATGGTGTATAAACACTTAGGTGTTCATAAGTGATTTATCCAATCGCTTCTCACCGAACGAACGCGGTACAGTTCCTATGACTGAACGAAAAGCACTTAGGTATATTTAAGTGGTTATTCCAGCCGCTTGTTATTGAATAAAAATACAAGTTATAAGGGACATACTTAAACAGTTCGACATATAAATGTTATACGACTTAAGTGTTTATTCCAGTTGATGTATTACTCAAAACAATTTACTGGGTCAGAATATGTATTTTTCATTAAAAAATGACTTAAGTGCTTATGGTTGCCGAGTCCACAATTATAGAATACTAAATCTATTTAGAGAAGATGTATGGGACACTGCTTGTTCGTCTTCTCTTACCTGGTTTATTCCTCTTTTTAAACACTATGATTTTTCCATCTATTCACTTTAGATCTTGTTCTTATAAAATCCCAATTATGGTCTCTTCAATATTCACCCGTTTCTGATTATATAATTCTTTGAAGTCGGGTATTAAAGGTATGTTTGGTTGGTTCAAAATTTTTTTACCAAAACAAATACAGTTTAAATACATTTCTCTTTGTCAATAAAAGTTGATAAGGAATGGCGAACTGAATACAGAATGTAGAAATATATATTTCTACTGTAATTATTGATTGCATTTCATTAACATATTTTGGATGCAACTCTATATGCACGAATCAATTAAGGTATATTTGCTTCCTCTTCTTAAAACATATTTCATGATTCTAATCCAGTCATTAATAAATTCTAGTATTTCCTGTTCCCATGTAAAGTGTTTATTTTTTGACAAAAGGCACTGGTGGGTATTGAAAGTATAACTCGTAAATTTTATTTTCAAATTTGTATACACTATGCATTAAACTTTATAATATACTACTAATAATTAATAACATAAGCCAAATGATGGAAAATCTATAAATATATTATCTCAGAAATATTTCGTTTCACTCAATATAATGCAATATTATAAGTAACTGGACATTTGCAAAATTATTGAATACTTTATTGGCATAACATATTCATCAAACATTGAGATTGAAACTTTACATGACTGTCTGCGCTATTTGGTTTCAATCCATTTTACGAGGAAAAAAACAGATACAGGTGGTGCATAAAAGGACGAGTTCGTTGATAGTCAAATTTGGAACCCCCTTTTCAATTGAACCATTAAAATAATTGGCTGAGGGGATGTGCATCAGTATTATTGGTAAACAACGAACTCGACAATTTTGAAAAGTTGTAAGAAAGACAATTCTACACACTTCTTCATATAAATTGACATCTACAAACATTTTTACCAAATGCTTTTCTCCTGTAGGAGCAAGCTGTGGGATAAATCTGATCATTAAATATGTGAAAATAAGAAGAAATGAAAGTTTTGTCTGAAAACTAGGATGTCCATGTGTTAGTTAGACATTGAGTAATAAGTCAATCTCCATAGGAGATATTTATTTCCTCAAAGACATTAAACTAGTAATTCAATTTCTGAATTGATTTTTTCATAATTAGTGGTCAAATATTTAACCCACTGTTTAACCCATTTTAAATAATTTAAGATTATGCTTTATATACACACAAAAAGATTTATTATCAAAAATTTGTGTATCATGTATTCACCATTTATGTGAATTTTTTATATATTTCAAAATATGTTCGGATGTTGTTCGATGAAATGTTGTTGAATGTGTAAATTGATCTTAGATTATTAAAACATTTCAGTGACAACATACTAGATTTTGAATTTTAGTATTCCCGTGTTTGAATCTCATGCCTTACGTAGTTGGGAAATTAAATTTATGCTACATAAAAATAGTAGTACAGTCCTACATTAGGACTTTTATAATGTATACAAAAATATTATGTATGTTCTCACTGGAATGTTTTTTTATTCATCTGTGTAATCTCAATGTTGTGAAATGTTTATTCTCTATCTAAAATTCAGTTCTTTCCTTCGTCGCTATTTTTCCTGGTGTACTTTAAGAGCTTTAGATTTTTGATAAGCTAAACTTAGTCATGAAAAACACAACTGTTTTGTCAATAAAATATTTTACCTACGAATGGAAACAAGGCGTTTTTTCGCTTTTGCAACCACATTCACGTCCTAATCAGATAGTCACCAAAATAATAGTAATATTAATTCTTCTTCATTAAGAATTATCATTTCTTAGTAATCTATTATATACACATATAGTATCTAAATAGTAGAGAGAATCGCAGAACTACAAAAAAACTATCATACAAACTGAAATACATCCTCTTCATATGAATGAAAAAGATGTACTTATCATAAGAATACGTAGAAAAGTATCTTAATCACAAACAATTATCTCATGGCTACCGAAAACCTTTCTATGTCAGTTACCATGAGTGTCAAGATTTCTAATAAAAAACGAGAGAACATTCTTCTAAAACAATGTATATTGAAAAATCTTAATATATCTTAAACGAAACATCTACATTAGAGAGAGAGAGAGGGTTTCATTTTCGCATTGCGAATATAGAAATGGTATTGTTTCTAAAATTATGATTTAATGCGATAATGGTGTATCTTTTCAAATGAATTGTACCCTAAGGACATGATAGGGATCTATTTAGGTTTTGGATAACTAGAATTTGAATAAATAATTATTATATCCTACAATCCCGCAAATTTCCTTACACTTTGTTTTTTAGTAACCTTCCAGTTATATGCTAGTTTCAAATCCGGTTTATATAAGTATTTACACATCTGTTCTGCATCAATCACTAAACTTTTGGTGTTTTTCTGATTACCATTGTTTATAATGAATGAATCACAATGTTTCCATTTACTAGTTATAGTTAGAAAATAATTGGACAATGTTATTTGATGATATTATAAATCATATGGTTGATATTAAATAGTTTATGACTTGTTTCTTCTAATTTTTTACTATTGTTTTGTCGATGTATATATAATAGTCATTGTCCGACCTATATCAAAGTTTATCTTATCAATCGTCTTCACCAGTAGTGTTTACATACATTGATCTTCAAAAAAACTACCATCTCAAATTAACTATAAGTTTAAACCGTAGTCATAGATTATATATTTTTAATTATGTAATTTCATTCATTTGCGATAATTACAAGTTGTTTCCCTATTTTTATATCATCTTGTTGGCTGCAACTAAAGCGATTGCACATTTTTTTTAAGAAGGACATAGTTGGCACCTAAGCTAACCAAACAAGTGGCCCCTCTGATCATATGGTAGAGCCCTTGGAACCGCTATATGCATTACATCAAGGGGCGAAGATCTATTTGATGGTATGTAAAAAATTTAGGTAAATCCACCCATTCCCTTCAGGGAGGGTTTAGGTGGTTCCCTCTCCATTCCTTTGCTCTTTTTATTTTTGACTCAATATATTTCTGACAAGCTGTGTAACTATATCCCAATTCTCTTTTGTTTCCAGCATTACGTCTATGATATTTCCTTTGCAGATGCAAGCAATGACATTGTGGTCTGTCGCTGTTGTTCCCATCTTGGGCCAAAGAAAATGGTATGTTCTACCGAATCTACTACACTCATGCATAAGAAGCATTCAGCAGTTTCTTTTATTTTAAATCGTTTCAGGTATTCTCCAAAACATCCATGACCGCTCAGAAATTGCGTTAGATAGAAATCGACGTCTCCGTGTTTTCTATTTAGCCATTTTTTAAAATCTTCCTCTCATCTATGATCTATCGGCATAATGCCTGCTATTGCCAGGACCGCATCAGTTGAAATCGTACGATATGCTCCGCAGACTCTCATTGATATATGTCTTTGCAATCTTTCCAAACCCTTGATGTGTGACTTTTTTACTGGATTTCCCCATATTGGTGCAGCATACAATATTATGGAGTGGACTATGGATACAAGGATCCTTCGTCTACTTGAAGTGGGTCCCCCTATATTTAGCATCAATCTGTTTAAGGAGGCAAGGGTTTTTTCAGCCTTTTCAGTTATTTTAGAAATGTGATTCCTCATGCTATTGTTGCGACTAAAAATTACACCTAGATATTTTATATTTTCACTACTATGAATTTCCAAGTTATCTATTTCAATTATCACATTTGTGAGCTTACATCTTCCTTCTAGTATTACAACCTCTGTTTTATCAATAGCTAACTTCAGGCCTATTTATTCAATCTCCCCAGCAATTTTTGCAAGTGCAACGGTTGCTATGGAGATGAGAGCCGTTTCATTTTTTGCTTCAACTAAGACTGCAGTGTCGTCGGCATATCCTATTATTTCTACTCCTTCTGGAAGTTTCAGCTTCATTATGTGGTCGTAGAAGATATTCCAAAGCAGTGGGCCTAGGACGGAGCCTTGTGGGACCCCCATCGTGATATCTAAACTTTTTTCTCCTACCAGTAAGACTCTGTTTTTTAGGTACCTTCCAATAATTTTTCTTATATATGGGCTTATTTTTCTCAACTCTAGTTCCCTCATAATAATACTCCACCACGCAGTATTGAACGCATTTGCAACATCTAAGGTAATAAAAATACACAGGCTTCGTTTCGGAAAGGAACTTTTCTTAATAGACTCTATTTTCTTTTTTATATTTATCATGGCGTCAACTGTAGAGCTCTTTCTGAAGCCATGTTGGTGTTCGGATAACTCATGACCTGCTTCTAGTTCGTGATTTATTCGTGATGCGATCATATACTCCATTATCTTTCCCATGCCGTCCAGTAAACAGATTGCACATTGCAAAAAAATATTATACTATTGTTTCTGAAAAGTTTGTCGTTTCATTTCCAAATATGTGTCAATGAAACCTAAATATCAAATTTTATATTTAATCTGGAGAATAAAAATACCTTCCATAATTCGATACATTTACTTTAAACTAAAATTGAAACCATTTTTGTGTCGTTAGAGTACAAATAATTTTTTTTTTGATAATAATAATTTAAACTAATCATTGCTGAAGGTGTTATAAAATTGGAGAAACATCTTATTCATATTAAATGCTAATTAAAAATTTCAATAGTCAATCTGATATTTTGCAAGTAATGTATCGTTTATATTATAATTAATTTCAAGAGGTAGGTTTTCTGCAGGAAATAGTATAAAAAATGTACAGATTCAGCGGTCTGAATATATTTATATCCAAAAAATATGGTGCATAAAACATAATGATCTTCTATACAATCATTTCATATTTGTATAAATTAAAATTGGGTGCTCAGTTTACAGATACAGGATTATAACGTTAAATTTGGCACAACCTTTGTTGCTGTATTGAAATTACAAACACGACTTTTGGTGTTCAGTAAAGAATCACACATCAAGTGATTTATATATTATAAAAAGCCGCGGATTGTTAGCTCATCCTCGCATAGTTTTAGTGACATAATATTCAAACTTGAAATTAAATTTAGTGTTATAAGCAGAACATTTCGAGCATAGTGTTTCCTGGAGAGTATTGGTTGAATTTGTTCATGGAGTTTAACATTGTGATCTACTTACTGTACTCAGTAGCAGTAGTAATGTATTGTTGGTATTAACAACTGCAAGCAGTAATCGGACCACGCATTTTAAACACACTGTTTCAAAAGTTTTATGTGAACAAATCAAAATATATCAAATCATAGATATACTTAGAGGTATTGGATTATCTCGTGAACAGTGACCTTGACCATTCCTGCGCGAAGCGATAGTGAGAAGTCGGCTAACACTCTGTAAGTGAAACCCAAAAATATTGGCTTGGGTCTAGGTACTTCAGTATTGTAATTGAAAGTATAAAACGGGTAGCGCGTTTCAGCTCATTTATTTAACTGCATTTACAGTATAATTGTTACGGACGTAAAAAACAAACAAGCTTTGTTGTCTTTGAAATGTATTACAAAAAAGAATTATATACCTGATGAATAAAAAATCATAACAATGTTGTCATATTACACGTTATAATTTTAATAAAAGATAAATAGTTACTTAGAGAAAGAAAAGAAACAAAGGTTTCAAAATCTGTTTATATGGGGTTTGATAAAAAACATACTAAGAGGCCATAGAGTTTTCGTGACAAATTTAATTAGCACAAAATTTTAATGTGAAAAAACAAAAAGAAAATACATACACAGGATAATTCCAGAATATTGTGAAAATAGCCAAACATGAAAGTTTACATTAATGGTTGGCAACCTAAATCGTCCAGTTCCTCCTCATTCTCAGGGTCGTCTTCATCCGAAAATAAGAAGGAATCAGATTCACTGTCGTCTTCTAGTGAAATTACGAAATCTTCCACTTCATCCATTATATATTCTTTCCGCATATATTCTTTTTCGACTTTTTCAACGTGAGCACAAATTCTTTCCCATTGTTCTTTCCCAACTTGGTTAAATTTTTCTTCGGTCATTTTCAACACGTCATCAAGTTTAAACGTCGTATTACATGCAGCGACGTGATTTTTCACCAGTGCCCATATTTTTTCGATAGGATTAAGCTCAGGATGATATGGTGGTAAACGTAGAACTGGAATGTCCCGTTCTGCTAAAATTTTATCGACGGCATATTGTTTGTGAATTGGCTTGTTTAATTGAATTTTTGCATACAGTTCAGCCTTCGTTTCCTTTTCCTCGAAAAAAATGCTTTTTTCCCTTAACCAGTTTTGCATAGATGCTTTCTTCCATGAAAAATTACGAATTGGTTCGACCAAAACATTATGGTAAGAGGCATTATCTATCACAAGGACAGATTTCTTTGTGACGTTCACCATGAATTTTTCTTTAAGCCACTTGTTGAAATTATTATGATTCATTTCATCATGATAGTCGCCTGTTTTAAGACCCGATTTAAATATGGTTAGAGCTCCGGGTACAAAGCCTGATACGCCCCCGGCGTGTAAAATTATTAGTCGTTGTCCTTTGGACACAGGTGACTTTAGACAATTATTTGTTCCATCGTCCCATGCCATTGGTACAGTATGTGAACCATGAATATATGTTTCATCGCAGTATAAAATCTCCCGCCCTTCTTTTTTGTATTTTTTCAATTTTCTTAAATATTCGACTCGTTTGGATTTGATATCAAATTTTTCGACTAAGACCTTTCGGTTGTCTTCGGTTTTTTTCCAACGGAATCCCATTTTTCGCACCAATTTTCGAAATGAATCGATTTTCCCTGTAAAATTAATCCCTTCTTCCTTTTTAACTTCTTCAAACACAACTTTCATCGTTGGTCTTCGTCTGTGAATAGCTGCATATGAATAAAATATTCTCCTAATAATTTCCTCTTCAAACTCATCTACTGATCCTCTTGAGGTGCATGGTTTGATAATATTTTTTCTTGGTGACTTAAACTTTTCACCACTTTTTCTTAAATCAGCTTCTTTAATTATTCTTCTTGCGGTGCTCAGCCCAACACCAGTGGCTAACGCTACTCTTTCTTGTAACCGATTTAGGGGAAGTTTAAGTTTACCTTGTTCCTTTTCCTCTTTCATGAATTTATATACGTTATAAATTATTTCACGACTCTGGCTGTGAACCACTCGTTTAGAATTGCTCATGATTGAAGATTTGTCTGTAAAAAAATTATAATTTTATAGGGCCCAGAGATTCTATAATTTTTGCCGTGACATTAAAATTTGAATACAATTTGTAATGTATTTCTCGATTACGAAAATTATCTCGAATGTATTTTAGGGAGATAAATACACAAGTACATGAATGCAGACAATTTATTAACTGTACTTCTCGGAGTAACACTCTGTACAGTTTTTTCAATATTTTCTAGAGATTCTTTGCTAAATATTGCCATTTTGAAAATACGTTGTATTAGGAAAACTCAAAAATAATCTGACAGTGACATTCACGGCATAGTTGATTAACAGCAAGGCGCATATTTATCATTTATTGAGAAATTTAGGTAGCTTTTCCATCATTTAAAATGATAGTTAATTGGTTGATTTTAAGAAATTGAAGAAATCTCATTGACTGTTAGGATAGGCGTGTATTAATCGCTGAAAAACTCAAAACAAAATTAAAAAATCCAACTTTTTTGTGAGTAAACCAATACTTTTCTCGCATCATAGATTGGGTTGGGGGGAAAATAAAATAATATTTCATATCGTAAATATGCAACCAAAATAATAATAATAAATAATAATATATACGTACATAACTAAATTTATAAGTCTATAACAATCGTAAACTCCTTTTAACTATTAATTATACTGTCTATATCAAACACTAAGTATTAAAACGCGTTACCCTTAAAATAAACACAGAAAATAATAAGTTCACTAACACCTCGAAGAAACGATCGTTTCAATGCGATGAAGGAAAATAAATGACGATATTTTCAGTAAAGAGTGTAGGTATCTCGGAGTCGTATAATCGTCGTCTGCGCATGGTGGGGTCACTGTTCATGAGATATTCCAACAACTATACATTTCATGGTTTTGGTAATTTTATTATTAAAGATATTAGGGTAAGCGCTCCAGTTAATGAACAAATAAGAACATAGGTGACTTTGAACTTCTTTTAAATATTAAAAGATAATATCTCATTATTTTCCTCAAGATTTTATATATTTTTCTTATATTCAAAAGAAATTAAACCTTTAATATCAATATAATTTTAATTATGTTTTACAAATATTTTGCTTTGAATATAAAAAATACCAAAACACCAGTAATTGAACAAGTCTCGAATAATTGAACAAAATAAAACCAATGAATGAACATTAACATTTATTAATGAAAGTATAGGCATATCTACACACTCTACACTACAAAAAATCTCAAAAATACAACAGTCGTTTAAATAAAATAAAATCAGTATCTTCTTAAATATGTAGTAAACCATTTTAAATTAACAAAATTTTTTACTGCATAAGTAATATCAATGCATAAACAACAACAAAAAACGTAAGAAATAAAAATGAAACTCGTTTACTATAAACTAACAAAAAATATCGAAAGATTCCTATCTTATAAAATTATCAAATAGTATCAAAAAATGTTTTAGTATTAATATCACATAATAATCAGGTAGGTTTTTTTAGGTATTATTCAATATCCGGAATATCAGACTTAACAAATGAGAGCAATCCACGTCTCATGAATACAGAATCAGGAAGAATCTTTACAACGTCCTTTATGTCAATAAAATACACATCTGGAATATTAGGTTTACCAAAAACAATATGATCAGTTTGATCTGACTTTTTTCTGAAAAAGTCTATTTTCAGTCTTCTGTTTTTTTGTCTATTAAAACAACTTTGCCTATAAAATATCTAACACGCCTATTAGTTGTAAATTTTGCTACAATGTATTTGTTGCCATATTGTATTCAGTTTACAATGCCTTGTATCTCTGTTTCCGCTGACGCCTTTGTTAACTCAATATGATCGTTATTTTCTTTTATTTCCATTTCCGTTACAGCATTTGTGTCCTCTTTAATTATATCTGTTCTATTTTTATTTTTCTTATTTTGTTTTTCAAGTTGTTCAGCTAATTTTCGCTTTCTTGTTTCTTCAGCTTTCTCTTTTCTTTTGGCAATTTCATCTAGCTTCTTTTGCTTTTCTTTTTCCTTTTCTTGAAAATATCCCTTAAATTTTTTTCCAGTGAGACCATAAGATCGTTGCTTATCCTGTTTATGATTTGTTTTCTTTTTAGGTTCAATTTTCGGCAGAGTTAAAAATGTTTCAATTGGGGTACTACATTGACTACTATGTGAACAATTATTATTGTCAGTTGACCAGCATATGTCTGTGGTATTTTCTTTATACCATGGTAAGGGTATTACAGTTAGAAAATCAATGTTTTCGTTTGCGGCTAGTGCAAGAGTATTTGCATTAGAAGTTGAAGGGAGTATTTCTGTCGATGTCGGCTTAATGTAGTTAGTTGAGTCTATATCAGTCTCAGTCGAATTTAGGAAGTTTTCTTCAGGATTTGAAACTTCTGCATCATTTAACTGATTAAAAATCTTACCTATGCTAGATATATTCAACAAATCGTCATTTGTATTAATTAGAAAACTAGGAACTTCAAATGATGTACTAGGTAATGTAGTCGATGAGATATTAATTTGAACCATTTCCGGTTCCGAATGAATAGGATTATCAACTTTGAAGTATTTCTGTATCCGGAAGATTAGGATTATTTCATTCCGTATGAAATTATGTTTCAATGACGATCATATCATTATCGTGATAAGGATTAGCTGTACCACAAGTAGTATCAGTTGGATAATCTTTTGAAGTGGTTAATGAATTATTCTGATCAACATCGATCAATGGCTGGCCCTCTACAGGAATAACAATGTAATCATTACTTGCCGTTATTACGGAATTATTATGATTTATTATCCCTTCTTGATTTTGAAATTCACCAGCTGGAAAATTTATGTAATGATCAGTATTTTCAATAATACATTTACACTTTACCCACAATGAAAAGTACGGATGTGGATGTATTATTTTTTGTGAAAAACTATTACAAAATTCGCTTGTCAACATTTCGCCGATTTCAGATTCAATCACGGTAATTGTAGATCGTTTGTCATCGTTTCCTGAATCATTTAGAATGCTGGTGCGCTCTGCATCAAGTTTTTTTCTTCGAGTATCAATACATTTATTAAAATCAACATTATCTGCATTTAACGGATAAAGACCATACTTTTCACAACCATTTCTAACGATACTTGGTTTTATGGCAGCTGTATAAGCATCTTTAAATAAGCGGGCGAAATTTTGTTTTGTTATTACTTTTGTCGTAGTCTGCTTATGCTTTCTCGCCACGGATTTCCAAGAGCTTTTAAGTGCTCTAAATATAGCGACATCACAGGGTTGAAGAAGGTGGGTCGAGTTAGGATACAGAGCAAATAATAAAATACGTTTTTCTTCACAAAAGTCAGAAATATCTTTGTTTATATGGGATTTGTGTCCATCCAGAAAAAGCAACACTGGTAGTTTTCTATTACTTTCGATTAGCCAACTATAAAAAAATTTTATGTATGCAAAATATGTTGTGGAAACCATCCAACTGGTATCCGATCTCCCAATTGACCAGCTGTCTGGTACTGATTCTACTACATCTCGGGGGATCCTTTTATATGGATAAACAATATAGGGTGGGACATCTTCACCATTGGCCGAAAAATTACAGAGGACTGTTATGAACTCTTTCTCCTTTCCGAGTGCAATTTCGTATGTATCTTTATAATTCTTCGGTCCTAAAACCAAGCCAGTCTTGGGACATATTTGGACCCCAGTTTCATCCGCATTGAATATTCTAGACGGATCATTAAGTATATCGGAAGCAGACTCACCATTCAGATGTTGTTGAAGTTGACTAAACCAATTTCTGACATCTTCCTCCTTGACTGAAGCCCTAGCTTTTGAAATAATCTCTGCATTTCGCTTCGTTACTGCGGGATGTCTCTTTATAAATAATTTGAGCCATTTTCTTCCAGGTCTGTTTTCTTTAAACTTGGTTATTCTGTTTGTACTGTTAAGAAAGTGTTGTATGGTATCAAACACCTCCTCGGGATGCATTGGAAAGCCAAGAGTAGTTTTTTTATGATCCATTCAACAGTTTTTCATTCTTCATCTCTTGTTAACTCTGGACCCATTTGTCGATGAAGCGGGACTTTATGATGAATTTTATTATGTAGAGTTGACTTAGGAATGTTGTATTGCCTATGTGCTGCATTTAGAGACATTTTACCCGTAGTTACTCGATTAGGAGTTTCTTCCAAACTACTGTGATTATAGGCAAATCGAATGTATCGACCTTTTCCAGTAACCTCCATCTGAAAAAAACCACAAACATTTTTCAAAATTTTTTCAAGTGGTAAATTTCTACTGGTGTTCATTTATTAATGATATCATCTAGTAAAAAAACGATACCAATTTCCTTATAAAACACTGTGTTCATTAAGTAAAACAAGAAACTTATTATTGAACGTATATGTTCAATTATTGGAACTTCATTCCCAATAAATGAACACCGAACAAAAATTACAAAAGATTCGTTCTGTTTAATATTCAAAATTAAACCTTATAAATAACAAAAAATGTTGTCCTAGCACTGGACTAAAGATTCAAAACATAAAAATGAATCAATTCCAAATAAACACGTTTGATTTATTGTAAATAAATGAAATTAAAGCATTTGAGTACAGATATAACGAAAATCCTAGTGAATGAACAATTGTTCATTGACTGGCTAGCGATATAATTTTAAAGCCTTAGTTTGAACACCTCGAAAAATATTTCTAGCTAAAATTTTTGGCGCAATATTACTTTGTTTATGGATCTTTAACACTCATTAATCTACATAAAACAGTTAACATCGGATATAACAACTTATAATATTAATTACATTGCTTCAAATAAAGTGTTACCTACCTTTGTCCTTCTTATTTTCTTAATATTTGCAGCACAATTACAAACACGTACTTTTAATAGCTCGCCATATTGAAACTGATTACATTGACCATTATGAATGCGACGTTGCCAAAACCGAAAATTAAAGTTGGACCAATAGGAAACGCGCTTACAACGTATTTTCAGTTGAAACTATTGATTTTTGAATAAAACTTGAGATTTGTTCATTCACTGGGTGGTGTTCAATCACTGGAGCACTTACCCTAGTTGCTCTAAAAATGTTTACTCTCTTGTCTTCAATGTATGAGTTGCAAGGACATTTTGATTGCAATAAAAATAAAAACCGAATATTCTTCAAGAATTTAATGCAAAAATTAATCCTTTTTTAGTTAAATATGTAGTTTCTTCAAGTAACCATAACCTATGAGGGAAAAATTGCATGTTCTCAAAGATTAAATTGACCATCAGTAGGTAACCTATGAATAGTTTGTGGTAATGAGTTTCAATAATCCCCAGGGTCACAGAATGGTTTTGAGTATTTGATCTGCCCTGGATTTTTTGATGTTTATAATTCATTATTGTTTGGATAATATTTGAATTTTATGTTGAGACTTTGGAAAGCGTGGTTAATTACTAAAGCCATTTAAGTTAATGCTATACGTTCTTTTACCTTTATCATAAATGACTACAAAAGTATGACGATTACATATTACATCTAGATTTAAATAGCGTTTTTGAATGTGCCTCTAATATATACAATGCAGTTGGTCACAAAGTTTTTATAATTTCTGTTTATGCCTACTGAACTAAATCATGTGTTTTTTTAATGGATAGGTAGTTTTATGATATACTACAAATAAATTATATATAGTATTGAAATAATATCAATAGCTTAGTTTTCAAGTTAACATATCTACCAGAAATCTAGACCTTATTGAAATATTTTTTAAATTTCACGAACTTATTTAACCAAAATACTCTTCGGTCAGATTTGTGTGTTGGGATAAATTGACACTGTTGCAACAATTTCAAAACCATCAAGATTGTCAAAAAATTATCTGAAATGTTAATATAGTTTTATAACGAAAAGTTTGTGTACAGCTTAAGATAATAGAATACGTGCTTGATTTTATAATACCACTCTCCTGACACACAGTCTATTTAATATAAACTTAACTTTTACTGATCTATTCAAATCATATTACCTCTCTCTCTATATTATTGTAACCAGAATAATCCTATTCTAGTATCACTTGAATGTTACTGTTTTTCAAAGATTTTAATGTGATTCAAGGGAAGTTTACACAGTATGAAGATATCTCGGAACGGTTCTGTAATTAAAAAAATTATTTGATTTCAATCCATTCAAAAGTAGGCAATAAAAATATAAAAATGTACTGAATAATTGAATCTCTGATGACAAATTGCTGGTGGATTTTAATAAACAGAACCGCTTTCATCCTTCATAATAACACTATGTGTAAATGGTCTATATTAAACAAGTTTTTTCTTAATATAGATGTATCGATCATAAAAGGTGCTTATGTGCAAGAATAGAGCGGTACAAGGTGCTTCTTACAACACTCTTGAACTATTTACGACTCAGTTTAGGTAAAAATAATATTCAGGAAATTGGAAATGCTTACCATATTTTAAAAACGTAATTTAAATGAAATGACATAAAAACGAATATTACCTATTGTTGTACTTGGTGTACGAAGACATATCGCATTTATATATATTCTAGTATATTTTTTCAGTAGCTTTTTTGTTATATGGTTAGGTATTATACTACAAAATTGTTTTGTTAAGAATTATTGTGATCTAATCTGCGTATATGTTCTATAACTAGTCAATTGATATAAAATTCACTCACAACAACTATGAGATATTTTGCAAGAAAAACATCGAAATATTTGAATTTTATTAAAGTTGCATTACATATACCTACTATATATACGAGGAAAGTTTTATTTTTGAAAAAACTTCTGCACTGTCTGGAAATCTACATTCAAACATGAGTTTTTCTTTGATATTTAGGAATTTGAATATAATATTTATTCAGAATAAAAAAAAGCTATTTGAGTCGTCTAATATCTCCTCACATGAAAACTTTCCACAGTGAGGGATAATTAGTATCCTTTACTTATCACTGACTTCTATTATAAGTCTCTTGATGGATCACATATTTGGGTTCACTTCAACAAACTTCGTTGGTTATAATACTGTAGAGTTAAAATTTAAGCCAAAAAGACTAAAAATAAAATGGAGATTGCCGAGTTTGATACTCAAATTTTTAGAGTTTTCCGAGTATGAAACCACACGAAATGGAGTTTACTGTTTTTGATACTACGTTACATTGTAAGTTTGGTTCATAACAGAGACAAAAGGATCACTACATTGTTATAAAAATAAGGATTTTTAAAGATATAATGTACCTAGTATGTGAAGAAACAAAATATAAATCAAATTCGATAAAACGAAACAAAATGAGTTATTCTCTACAACTTATATAAGGTAAACCTGGGTAAGAGTGAACGCTTTTTTGATTAGTGCCAATTTAAAGCATTATAACTTCTAAAATATATGTCTTTTAAATTTCATATTTTAAACATAGCTACTAATTTAAGTATCCGTCTACATGACTTTTGAGTTTTGCTGGTTAAAAGCAAAACACTTTTACTCCCCTTTTTTCCTTTTTTTTTGTCCGGTGTTCACACTTGCTCCACAAAGTGGGGCAAGTGTGAATGCGGTTCATGCTGTCTACAATAAGGTGTTCTCAGATAATTTGGGGCAAGTGTGAAATACTGTTAAAAAAGCTACAATTTCGTTTTTGCAACACTTTAATATCTAAAATAGTTAAAAAGTTATGAACTTTTCAAAATGAAATATAACTTAAGTGCCTAAATTAAAATTTGCCAAATCTACTGAGAAAATGAATGTGTCTCCTCTGGGGCCTCTCTCGGGGTCTGGCAGGATTATTATGATCATTTCTTCATTAATCGTATCAATATCGTCTATATCGAGCCAAGAAAAGGTTTTTCTGCCGAATTTTAAAAATTTCACTTCCCATCCTTCATCAGTTTCGTTCAAAATGCTGCCAACATAATGCCTTATTCTCTTCTTGGTTTCATATTGAACTACCATCCATTTGCCGTTTTCGATATTAGTTTGCTCTTCTTCGATTTTTTGTCCAGAGTTTTATCTGTATCTAGGTCTTCTTCTGTATCAGAACTCTCTGGGTCCAAGTCATCTGCTGAATCAATTATTATAGAGAAATCGTCCACCTCTTCATCTGTAGATTCGATGTCACTTTCTTTCTGGATTGTACGCTTTTTATTAACTTTTTGTCAGAATACTTTCTTAGTCCTAGTCGCTTTTTCTCTTTTAGTCTAGCTAATACCTGTGGTGCAGTGATGACTTCTGCTCCACATGCCATTTTTTATTTTTTGTACCTGGCCACTATCAGAGTGTCTTATTGTTTTCAAAAGAAGCTCTTCAAATGATAATTTTGATGTGGATCGACTAGCTTCTATATTTGGAATTTGTTTGACATTTTGGTTTTCTTCGACATTTTGGTTTCCTTCGACATTTTGGTTTTCTTCGAAATTTTGGTTTTCTTCGACATTTTGGTTTCCTTCGACATTTTGGTTTTCTTCGAAATTTTGGTTTACTTCGACATTTTGGTTGTCTTCGACGTTTTGATTTTCTTCGACATTTTCGTTTGCTCCCAACATTTTGGTTTTCTTCTCGTCTCCCAACAGCATTACCTGGTGTGTGGTTTCTCCACTTTCTTAAACATTCAGGATCATATTTGTCTTCAGATATGACCTGCTGATCAAATGGCTGTAAACCAGCTTTTACAAAACCATTACTAATAGTGATAGGCTTGAGGTCCTTCCAGGCTTTACCGATCATTGCCGAAAATTGTTTCTTTGGTATTTTAATTCCCACATTTCTCCTTCGCCAAGCCACTAATCTTTCATCCCATGTGCCCTTCAGTGAGCTGAACACTGATATATCTAGTGGCTGAAGAAGGTGGCTCGTGTGTGGGGGAAGTTTGAGAATTATTACATTATTGACAGTTGCCAATTCTATTAGATGAATGTTAACATGGGTGCTAAGACCATCATAAATAATCAGAACAGGTCTGTGTGGTCCCAGAGCAGGCAGTAGAGTTTTTTCAAAGTAATTTAAAAAAATGTCTGTCTCCATCCAGCCTTTTTTCCTGGCAGCAAATGACATTCTCGAATACGAGTCTTCTTCATTTGGAACCCAGGCATCCCAAATATTCTTCCCCTTATACACAATGAGTGGAGGGGCTTTTAATCCGGAAGCAGATACAGCAGCTAAAACAGTTGTATTTTCCCGGCCCGGACCTGAACGGTTCTATAACAAGCTTTTCCCCTTTCACCAACAATTTTTGTTTTATAAGGATCATGAGAAAAAGAACTCTCATCTAGGTTCAAAATTTGTTCGGGTTTGTTATGAAGTGATAAATCTGTTAAAGTTTGATTCAAAATATCGAAATATGCATTAATGATGAACGGATATGTCATCTTTTTTCGGGCGTACTCAACTGATTGGGGCTTCTTTATACTCAGGTGGTGACGTATTTTGAAGTTTCTGAACCAATTATCACCAGGTATGTTGTTCTTGAATGGTGTCTTAAGATTATTTTGTTCAACATAACTTGCAACAACCATCAGCAATTCTTTTCTCGTGATTCCAAAGCCCCACTTCTCAAGTGTGCGAAGAGCATTTGCTAATTTGATTTCATCCTCTTTTGGAATCACTGTAGAACGAACGGCCTTGTGTCTCGCTTTTTTTTCCTTGGGTACCTTTCAGGTGATAAAATAGAGTGGTTATCGGAATATGATATAATCTATGGGTTCTATGTATGGTTAGAGCACCGCGTTTAATTTCAGCCACAGCTAAATTTATATCTTCGTTTGAATAAGCCCATCCTCTGTTAGTATTTCTTACGTAGACTCTTGGCATATTCTGAAATGAAAAATTTTTATTAAGTTTTTACACAGCCAAAAATGTACGTTCACACTTGCACTGATGAAATGTTCCCACTTACCTCATTATGTGAAATACTAAGGGGTAAGTGTGAACACGATATTTATCAATAGTACGAAAAAAAAACCGAAAATGCATATATACTGTGTTAAACTATAACATATTACAAATGCAATAGCAATAATTAAAAATAACTTACGTTGGTAAATGTATTTTTCCTTGTATTTTAAAAATAACACGGTGCACTCATCAACTGTGATCACTATGGCATGAATTAAATAGGTTATGTCGCGCCCGCCAATTATCGCACTGGCGTTCTTTTTAGCGGGTAAGTGTTCTACGAACAAAAAAAAACGCACTTCTATCGGTGTACTCCAGTCATTTTAAAATGATATGTTCACAGTTACTCCCGATTCACACTCACCCAGGTTTACCTTACAAAGTTCTTCATTATTGTCCACAGTACAGATCTGATCATCTGGAGTCTCCTTCTCAGAATTTTGATCATTTAGTGGGTTTATGATATTACCAAAATAACATAATCTTTCATCTTGTTTCCAGTTTTCGCCGTAATGTTTTTTTAGTAAATTATTAACATCCTTCAGTTTCAACGAGTTTAGGGTCACTAGTCGGGGTTGTATTATTGTCGGTTTAATACTAGCAGCTGTTACTCTTTTTTTAACACTCCCTTCGGCATCCCGAGTTCTACTCTGTAATTTACTTCTCCTTGCACTAATATGTTTCCTTGTTGAGATTTCGTAAATATGAATCGTTTTGCTGGATTAAATTGGAAGTGCCATGCACTAGGACGTTTAGTGAAGTTTCTGTGACAGTCGTAAACGGTTACATCTTTTTCAAAGTCAATTAAAGTTGCATATTGTTGAAAAATATTAGTATATTCGTCAATCAGACCTCCTACCCGATCTAGAGGCATAAACGAGTGACCAACTACAGGAAATATTAATTCCACCCTCTCAGTGGATGTTCTTGTCTCATGGAACCATTCATGAATCATGGTAACTACTATGATGTTTTTATTTTGACCGCCACAGCCGTCCGCTATCAATCTTAATATTTTTGCGTCGCCAAAATTTGTCGCATTAAGTCTATGATAAACTACCGAACTTACTTCATTGGATCCTTTGCTGTGCACATCCTCCGTCCAATAATAAGAAAATACATTTTGGTGCCTTAGTTGGTCTTTGGGCAATCCTTGAACCATTATAAAATTATAGATATAAATTTGTCTGCTGTAATAAGCTGACTGATCAGCTACTTTTGGGAGCACCAAGTTTTTTTGGAAATCAAAGCTGAAAGTAATAACAGTCGTGTTTTTTTTCTTGAAAATATTTATAAAAAGCTTGAGCTTTCAACGCATGAATTCGTTTCTCAGTAATGAGTTCTTGTTTTCTAGCACTGTCACATTCTTGTTTAATTTTTTCGGTCAAGCTTATGCAGGTGGAACAGGCATCTTTTTGTGGTGTACCAAACCCAATATTGAAATTGGTGTTGAATATTTTTCTGAAATAAGAGATTTTCACGTGTAAATCAACACTTTCGGCCACTGACTCTTGGTACATTTTATGTAGTTTTTTTACATTTAATTCACATGGAAAATATTGCCTTCCTTGAGTTTTACTTCTACAGTAATGTGACTCTATGGAGTTAAGAGACAAAATAAAATTCATGACTGAATCTTTTTGAAACTGAAGTAATTTGGATTTTCTGTCGCCGCCTCTGTTCTCGCGAGGAGCTCCAGTTCCAGTCTTGGCAAACGTATGCATAACGTACAATAATCTATGTTTGGTAATTACCAAAACCTCCAAAAACGCTTTTTGACATACTCGTATTAAATTATTAGAATCGCGGCGTATGTAACATTTGATAGTGATAGTATGTTGTTTTTCATCATTATTTTGATTTTTCGGTCTACGTCTACGTACACTTTCAATTGAACAATATTAAATTTGTCTTTAACTGTGTAAAATGCCTGATGAAATATCTGAAGGTCTTTCATAGATAATGTTGAACATTGGAATATATTGTTGTGACCACATTTTGGAACGGCTGGTAGGTTGTTGGGGGAGTATCTAAAAAATGTATAATTATTTCACAAAACTCAGAGCACGATGCGACTAACTTTACCTTATTTTTCTTTGTATATTTCTTTTCCATTTTTCAGTATCTCTACAACGTTTTCTGTACTTATTGGGTGGCAGTTTAACAACTTGATTTTCCATAATTTATGTTATAATGTATTATTTAACTTAAATATGGACAATGATTATAAATATTTTCCAGGAACACACAACTCAAGTGTTTTGATTACTATAACTAACTATAGACTGAAATCACGTATGTCACAACAAGTCATATGATTGGCTGAAAGGGAGATTTCCGTATTTGAAAGTAATATTCAAATATTATGTCCGTTTTTGAAACTAACTCATATTTTGTTCATGTAATCACATGTGTTTTTAGTCGACTATGATAGAAACCGAAGTGTTTATCTGAAAGGCAATGAGTTAATCTAGTTTTTGATATTAGACGACTCATTTAAGAACAACACAGAATGTTAAAATTTACAAAATAGATTTGTAGTATTGTCAGATAAATTATTTTCAATAATCCAATGAGCGATTTTGAAATGACATTTAATTTTAGGATTAAAACACATCCATAAATCCAATTTGTTACACTTAATTAGTAAATGATCCAACAGTACGTGTTTTTTTAATATCAATGTATTGCACTATTCTAAAACTGCGCTTAATTTTATCAACATTCTGGACTAAGTTTTTGCTTTGTTTTCAAATTTATAACTTTTACTCTTTAAACCAATGATTTGGTTTTGTTGTATACCACTCCATATTTGATAGAGGATTTCCAGCAAAATTTTGAGGATCATTAAAGTTTTTTCAAATGTGGAAATTTTTTTCTGCTTTTCTGTTCAATATTAAAATACCTATTGATTTTGTTTAAAACTCATTAAACTTAGATAGTACCGCCAATTCTTTCTCCTCTTCCTTCTGATTCATAAATATGTATTGTGAGATCTGAAAACAAATATTTTTGATGTAGAGTAGAACCTCGATTATCCATGCTCCACGGGACCGAACGAGGCACGGATAACTGAAAAGCACGGATAATCCGAATATTAATTTCTTACATGTTATGTATGTATGTACCTACATATGTATGTATGTACATACATACATACTAAAAAGATGACAGAAAAAATAGATCTTATACGTTTTAACTAACTTTTAAATTGCATAAAAATATAACATAACAACAAATACATTGAATTTAAACTTTTACTTTTACAGGTATGTTAACTTGCATTTACATAAAGCAGATATGTTGTTTAGGTATGTATAGCTATGCTTTTGAATAAAAGTCAGTCACTTTGGTCTGTGTTGATATTCTTCGATCTCTTGATCTGACATATTTTGCGCAAGTTCAAAATGTCAATAAGGTCCGAAGATTCTCGTTGCTTCAAATAGTGTAGTAGAACGTTGGCATCTTTTCAGCCTCTCGTTAGTTACTCTTTTGATTGATACTGTCCCATTACTTCCTTCATTTTGACTCTCATTTTCAGGTGAATCGAGTTGTGTCGTAACGAGCTGATTCAAAACGTACAACAATATCGTCCTCACTGAGGAGTTGATAACCTGGTTAATTTTTGTCAAACTGAGTACCTTTCAACTTCAGTTTCATCAATTTCTTTGAATTCATTGGCACTGTGTACTATTCCAGTTATGGTCGTTTCTTCATCATTATGTTCCATGATGCTTTCCTCTAGCGTTATTATTTTGTAAAAAACTTTTTTGAAGGTCATTTCTTTCACTCTACTCTGTAGATTTGCCACTGTAAAAATTGCGTCTTTGATCGTGAACGATTTCCAATACTTATCATAAATTATTTTTGGTAGAGGCGTTTCATTGTGTCAATAACACCTTGATCCATTGGCTGAGCAATGGATGTAGCATTGGATGGGAAAAAAATAACAAAGAAGTTTCCTTATTGGGATGAGAACGAGTATTATTCAGAAGAAGAAGAAATGCCTTTTGAGGCAACTTTTCCTTCTTTAAGGATGAACTTTTTATGGAAACAATCTTGAAAGATATCACAAGTTATCCAAGCAGCTTGCTGGTTATAATAACGAACTGGGAGATTGCGTGGTTACATGTTTTCCAATCACAGCAAGCTTCAGTCTATGACTGTCAAACGCATTAGCATAACACAACACTGTTATCCGGTCTCTACTTTTTTATACTCCAGTGCACTCATCTCATTACTTGCAGCCAAAGCTTTTGTAGGTATTGCTCGCCAGTATCACTCGATTTTATCAGCATTATAAGTAAATTATTTTCTGTAGTTATGGTCTCCAGCTCATAGCAAAATTCCATCATCACTTCTCCGTAGGCACTGAGCCTTTCGCATTGAATGCATTGAAAAGTTCCTTGATTTTTAAGCATTTATGAAAAATCTCCGCTTGTTTAGCACACATTGGTCCAGAAATTGGTACGCCCCCCGACCTTTTCTGCAGAAATCACTTGGTCAGTGCTTCATCGAGTTGTTGAAAA